>LPNX010520325.1:29753-103003 GCA_001517045.1 Pseudotsuga menziesii | reverse complement strand
ATATGTATATGTATGTATGTATATATATCAATATAGTTTTGTCCTATACTGGGTATGGATACCCAAGACAGAGATTAAGTCTACTATATATATGTGCGTAATAATTTAAATAAATGAAGATATACTCTATGTGGATTACTTTGGATTCTAGGTAAATGTGAATAGTTTAAACTTACTTAGATTTGTTTCATTACTTGGATATACCTACATTTAAAATATATTGGAAAATATATCTAGATATAATTAGAGTATAGACAAGATCTACGATTTCCTACATACTATAAATGGAAGAGAACTGATACTAAGAGTATTTTAATGTAAGATATAAAAGGATTTAAAACAGACACATAGTATAATTCTTTAGTTTACAATGGATTTAGGATTCACATCTACACTTATTCCATAATTAAGAGTACTAAAAAAATTCATAAATTTAGTAAGGAAGCTATCACCACTGTTGGGAAAACATAATTGAAGTTTTTTTTTCTTCCAACTAACTCCTAAAGAAACCAAGTATTACTTGCTCTAGAACCCCCCATCCTGTTTGTTGAACCACAAGGACACAATCCGATCAATGCTCCATCTCTTTGCATCAACAAATAATCTCCCCATCCATCTCCAGCCTCTTGCTTATTCAATGGACATAATATTTTATAGTATTTTTCCTAGGACTTCGTCATTTATGAGCGTCCTGCTCCTTATCACTCCACAAGGAGTCTTGACCTAATTTTTGTGGGGAAGATGCCTCCTGCATCACTTGAGTTCTCACTCAACATCTTTTTCCATTTGTCATTTCCCCTTGTGAGTAAGCAAACACTCTTTCAACAACTACTTCAGTTATGTTTCCTCTCAGTCCTTCAATTATTCAATAATAATAATCATTAGAGGAAATTTCAACTCAAAATGGGCCTTTTAACTTTTATTCAAATTCCATGTCATCATGTGTTAGCCAATGAAATTGCTTTAAATTTGAAATACTGTATAGGTCTTAAACACTTTTTTAATATAAATTTGGGGATAGGTATCATAAAAAAAACTACTTTTTTTGTTTGTATTTTTGACATATCTCCCTGTGTTTTTACTCAAATTTCGATCGGGAGAGCTTGTTGGATGCGGAATTAAATCCCGCATCCAACGAGTACCCATTCAGCATACTTTTGACGGACCCCGCTTCCCTAAAAACAAGAAATACCTGAAAAAATGGAATAATGATGTCTTCATTCCATTTTTTTAGGTATTTCTTGTTTTTGGGGTAGCGGGGTCCGTCAAAAGTATGCCGAGTGGGTACTAATTGGATGCGTAATTTAATTCCGCATCCAACGAGCTCTCCCGATCGAAATTTGAGTGAAATGACAGGGAGATATGTCAAAAATACAAACAAAAAAGTAGTTTTTTTTCTTTTCTTCCTCCAAAATTAATAAATATTATTTTATTATTTTAACTATTATTTTATTAGTTCATTTTAGGAGGCCCATTTTGAGTTGAAATTTCCTCTAATGAATCCCTTTACATTCATTTTGACTTTATTGTCAAAATATAAAAAATAAATAATATTCCAAATAATAAATAATTAACAATTGTTTTGGTGTATTACAATTAGGAATTACATTCATACTCTTTGAAGTATTGGCTTCTCCCCAAGATTCACAGGGTAAACCATTTTCCATTTTTCTATCACCTCTCATATTTGTCCTAAAATAGATATCCTTCTGCTAAGAATCCCCTTTACTTTCTTCAAAACCTATGAAGCAAACTTACAGTCCAAAAAGAGATGGGTTGTGTTTTCATTAGAAGAATTACACAACACACATATGGAAGGGCCTTCGACTCCTATTTTGAGGAGGTTGTTGGAGGTTAGAAGCTTGCTATGAGATAACAACAAAAAAATAAATTATTTTCCATAATATAATCCGAGTTCCGTACCTTGTTCCAAATTTTGGCAAATGATTGGTGTTCACTCACAGTCAATATTTTTTAACCTTCTTTAATTTTATAAATTCAATTGTGACCCCAACCTCTTTGATCCTTTTCTCGAAGACGAGAGGGGGATTTCCCATGCAAATGTGAAAGGAGTAGGTCAAGTTACTGTAGGATTTATTGTCGGGGTTACAAGGGTTTCTTCCTTTTCTAGGAACCAAACCTCATCCATTATGAGATATCATGGAAGGTCGTCAATTTGTTCTCCTACATCCAACCTAGATACCTTAAATATTTGGAATAGTGGCTAAAGGAGGATCTCCCATAATTTTTTTCATTCAAATTTTGATCCTTCTTCTATTACTGGGAGCCCAATGAACATTGTATTTTATGAGAACAACATAAGATTTACAGAGATTCCAGATGGATGTTCCTTTCTCGTCCTAGTTTCAATCAAGACATATTGACATGGTTTCATTGATATACTTATTCATTATAACTGGATCCCACCATTCATTTTTGCCAGTGATGAACCTCCAGGAAATTTTTTATCCCATGGTTATGTTCATCCAGACTGGATCTCTCAAGCCCAACCCTCCTTTTGTTTTAGCATTTTTTACCGTAACCTAGTTCACAAGGTGGGACTTTTTTCTTTGTGATTTCCCACCTTTCCAAAGTAATTTTTTGATTTCTATGCTAATGTTATTCATGACCCCCTTTGGAGCGAGCATCATAGCGCTAGAGTAGATAGGATACGATGAAAGGACTAATTTAATGAGGGTCACTTTTCTGGCAAATTTGAGCAACCTCATCCATCGCGACTGCACCTTGTTCTTTATCTTTTGCATCACTGGATTCCTCATTGCGGAATTTTAGTTTTTTCTTGCTATAGGTACCCCAAAATATCTAGAGGAGGCCTAGTCATAGTTGACTTTGATCTCACGGACCAAAGAGATTTCTCTTAGGGTTTTTTGGTTGATGTTCCATCCATACAACCAACATTTTCCCATGTTGGATTGACTCCCATGGGATTTAAATAAAATATCTAGAGAGGATTTGAATATTCTAGCAATATGTATAGAAGCATTCCCTAGAAGAATAGTATCATCTACAAATTGAGCATGGTTTGTAGGATGGAATCCTTTAACCTAAGATATTCCATAGGATGTTACCTTCAAGTCTGAGTCTCTTTAATATTTTTCTAAGATAATCTGCCACTAGGATATAAAGGAAAGGATACATGGGGCATCGTTGAAAAATCCTACGCTTGATAAGGAAGAATTTTCTCAGAGGACCATTCATAAGAGGGGTTAGCCAAGGAGTGTTAATGCAAGATTTGTTCCATCTTATGAACTTGTTGGAGAATCCATACATTTTGAGAACAATGAATATGAAATCATGTCTAATTCTTTCTAATGAATTTGCTAAATCCAATTTAATGGCCATGCCTACTTCATGCCTTTTTTGAGTGGAGTGTATTTCTTCTTGGACCGTGAGGATATTGTCATAGATTTGTTCTCTTGCAATGAACCCACCTTCATTTTCTAAGATGATCTCTAGAATAACCTTTTTTATCTTGTTCAATAAAACTTTGGTGAGGAGAGGGTAACATACAGATTGGATCTAAGAATACTAAGTAATATTTACTAGATGCTCAGTGCTGAGATGGTTGAATTGCTCTACTAGGTTTTGTCGCTATTCCAAACCCTACTCTTCCCTCTGACCATCCTTCCCTACATCCTCTGTACAGATCTTTGATTTCCAGCTAATCGCCCAACTCTGCTTGAAATCATGACGTCTACATCCCAGGGGGGAACGAGTGTGCCAGGCCCCTCCCTATCTCTCCCAACAAAAAAGAGTTCAGAGAATCTCATGGGCCCCAACAGCTCATTGAGAATCGATTCATAGGACATTCCCATAAGGTTGGATGACAAAACTCCCAATGATAAGACAGCTGCCGCCCCTGAGTTGGACAAAGAGAAACACCCTTCCAAATCACATAAATATTGTATCCCTTTCTCGGCTGAGCACCCCTGTTTATCATTACCTATAGCTAGGATAAATGCCAGAGCACAAAAAATGAAAGATCACGCTCTGATTGGAAAATTTATGGGATTTTGGCCAACTAAACAGACCCTTTAGGGTTGGATTGCAGCTAAATGGAAGCCTAAGGTGTACTTCGTTCTTCAACTAGGATCTAAAGTATTTTTCACCATCATATTTCGTCATCTGGAAGATAAAGCTCGAGTGGAAGAAGGAGGGCCTTACTTCTTCAATTCTGTAGGTTTATATCTCAGGAATTGGGTTGAACGCTTCTACCCAGAAAAAGAGGACTTCTCTTGGGCCCCTGTCTGGATACACATATTTTCACTCCTGTAAGAATATTGGGATGAATCTACCCTTCAAGATATTGGGAATACTCTGAGTTCCTTTGTTAGAACAATGGATCAAACAAGAATGAATAAATTTACCTCTTATGCCAGAATTTGTGTTTTCATGCACATTGCTCAAGCTCTTCCTGATGCGATTTGTCTCTCCCACGAAGATAGTGACTGGATCAAGCCACTTGACTATGAACATATCCCGTTTAGATTCCAAATATGCCACGAACATGGGCATCTGTTTTGAGACTATCCATTGAATAAAGCTCCTGAGAAATCTAACCCCCATATCTCTAATGAGCAAGGGTTCCAGCACATGGCTAGGAGAAAGTGAAATCACAAAGGGCCAATGCAAGAAAATCTTTCAAAGCATCCTTCCTCCACCTCCAATAGATTTCAAGTTCTTGAAGAAGCTTCTAAGGATTTGGAAAATATCATTGACGAAACTAATTTGAATCAAGAAGACCCGATCCAGCTACAGGCATCAAAATCAATGGATAATTCTACCTCTCAGGCCTCGGAGCAATCTCCAAGTAAGTCCTTAGAAATCCCTATTGAACATCCAAATAAGGCTCAATTAGATATGCCTATGCTGGATCATAATCCGGATAACCCATAGGAAGAGGACATGAAGGATGCAATACCTGAAGGGCTAGATCTTATGTGTCTCGAGGATGCTTGCACCAGAAAAGCTTTTAATTCTATTCCTCCCAAGTAGATTCAGCTATTGCACAAAGCTCTAGTCAAGGATAAAGTGCATCTTGGAGTTTCTACCTCTGGCCAAAAAGAGAAATAGAAAGCGCATAAATATCCAAAAAAAAAAGAACGTAAATCAGCTCTTTAACGAATCAATCGTTTAGGCACTGCGATGGTTGACTCAGGCCAATATGCTCAGTTAATTGAATTCTTCACTACCCCCCTTACTATTAATCAATGAAGCTCCTCTCCTGGAATATTAGAGGTCTCAATAGTCACTCTAAACAAAGAATGTTGAAAATGAAAATTAAAAAAGATCCTCCTTCTTTCCTCTTTCTACAAGAAACCAAATGTCCTAGCGACTCTGCTACCTCTATTTTGGCTCGAATTTGGAAAAACTGTATCACTATTTCTATTGACGCACAAGGTGCCTCAGGTGTCCTGTCAATTAGCTGGAACCCTCTTCTTATCACTCTTGACAACACCCTTTCCTCTAGGCATTCGCTTTCTGCTTCTTTCCACATTCTCGGTTCTAGCATCAGGGGCTTCTTAATGAATGTGTATGGCCCTCAGATGGCTGACTCAAAAAAAACCTCCTAAAGCATATATATTGGTTCTAGAGCCTACATATTGAATCTTTGATCATCATTGGTGGAGACTTTAACATGATTTCCAACCTGGAAGAGAAAAAAGGTGGCCTTAAATCTTTCTCTGGGGAATATGAGGCCTTCAAATCTATGATCAAATCATGTGAAATGGTTGATGTTTAGACCTCCTCTAGTTTTTTCACGTGGAACAACAAAAGGGGTGGAGCCCACCAAATTGCCAAACGTCTGGACCGCTTCCTAGTCTCGGAGTCTATCCTCACCATGGGAGGGCTTCTAGATGCAATTGTTCTTCCCATGGTTGGCTCAAATCATTGGTCCATTTCCCTCTCCTGGCATAGTCAGGGACAATCCCTTCATAAACCCTTTAGATTTGAAAAATTCTGGCTCTCCCATCCCACTTTTCTGGATTTAGTCACCTCCTAGTGGAACGAGATGTCTGTTTCTGGACGTTCGAAAATGGTTATTATGCACCAAAAATTGAAAAGGCTACGGGGCCATCTCAGGAACTAGAATAAAAATATCTTTGGCGACATTTACAAAGAAAAAGCAGTAATTCAAGAGAGCCTTGAATCTCTCCAGCGCTAGGCAATGGAGAATGGTTTTACCCCAGAAACTAAGCTTCAAGAAAGAGATCTTCTCCACCAATTCAACAAAAGATGTGATCAAGAAGCTATTTTCTAGAATAAAAAATCCAGGGTTAATGGCTAAAAGTTGGTGAGTGCAACATTAGTTTTTCTCATAAATCTACTATTCAACATAGAATGCGAAAGAAGATCAGCAAGTTGCACACTGATTTTGGAGATAGGCTGGAAGAACACCAAGAAATATCTGATGAACTAAAGCATCATTTCAGTTAGCTCCTCTCTGAACCAAACCATAATCAGCTAGAGGCCGTCAACAAGGTCACCCAATGCATTCCCTCTCTTGTGAATACCAAGCATAACCACTTTCTTATGCAACCCATTTCTATGCAAGAAGTTGAGGTTGCAGTGGAGCAAATGGAGGATGGTACTTCTCCAGGTCCGGATGGTTTCACTATTGACTTCTTTCACCACTGTTGGAATCTACTCAAGGATGAAGTTCTGGAAATTGTAGAAGAATCGAGGAAAAAAATGGATCCTTCTAGCTCTTAATGCTACACACCTGGCTCTCATTCCTAAAGAAATAGGAGCTTCTCACCCTGGTAAGTTCCTCTCTATCTCCCTTTGCAATGTAATCTACAAAATTATCTCTAAAGTAGTGGCAAATAGGCTAAAACCACTCTTACCTCTCCTCATCTCGCGGGAGCAATCATGCTATGTGGAAGGAAGATAGATTCTTGATGGCATAATTATTTCCCATGAGGTGGTCCACTTGCTAAAAACCTCTAAAATCCCAGGCATGATTCTCAAACTGGACCTATCTAAAGCCTTTGATAAACTTAGCTGGGATTTCATCGAAAAAATACTGCTGGCTTTTGGATTCTGTCAGGATTGGGTTCGCAGGATCCTTTCTCTTATCTCTTCAACATTCTTTTCCATCTTGGTCAATGGCTCACCTTCCTCCACCTTCTCCCCTTCGCGTGGCATTCGCCAATGTGATCCCCTTTCCCCCTTCCTTTTTATTCTAATGACTAAGGGTCTTGAGTGTATGATCCAATCTGCTCTTTCTAGTCACTCACTTCGGGGCCTCTCCCTTCACAATGGCCCACCTCTGGCTTACCAGTAATTCGTGGATGACAATATTCTATTTGGTCACTCCTCTATGCATGAAGCTAGGAAAATTCACTCTATCTTGCACACCTTTGAAGCTGCTTCACAAACCTCCCTTAATCTAGATAAATATCAAATATTCTTTTTTAACACGAGTATGGCAGCCCAAAAAAACATTTCTTGTATTCTCTGCTTCGTGGTTTCCTCCTTACCCACCAAATATCTGGGAGCACCACTATTTGATGTTTCTCTAAAACACTCGTCCTGGAAAGAACTTCTCGCCTTTCATCCTGGACCTTCAGAGCCCTTAATCTCCCTAGTCGGGTTGTCCTGCTAAAATCTACTCTACAGTCTATCCCTCTTTATCTTTTCTATGTCTTGGCAGCTCTGAAATGTGTCTTAAAAGGAATTAAAACTCTTCAAAGATGCTTCTTGTGGGGATGCACTAGTAACAATAGCAGGTGGGCGTTGGTAAGTTGGGACACGCTATGTAAAAAGAAGTCTGAAGGAGGTCTCGGCATTAGGGATCCTAGAATAAACAACCAAGCTCTCTCAGCCAAAATCTGGTGGAATTGGATCTCTAAGAATAGCACTCCTCAATCGATTCTCTAAAATAAAAAATATCCTACGGATTATCTCGCACACTCGCTAGTCAGATTTGATGAAGAAATACCTAGATTGCAAATTTGGAAAGTTGCCAACTTGCAAAGGGCCATTATTCAAAAGCACAGTTTCTTGGAAATTAATGACAGAAATAAGGCTCTTTTTTAGGAAGACTCTTGGAAACAACTTCCCAATCTTAAAAACCTTGCCCTTGATCTCGAGTTCCAAAATTATATCAGAAGAAATAACCACCTAACGGTTAATGATTTCTAGACCTCATCATTAAACGAATTCCGCAGGTGGAAACTCTCTCTGGAACTTTGTTCCAGACAAAAATCTCTCTGAAAAAATTTGGCCAGAACATTGTACTAAACAGATCAAGCATAGGCAGGGTTTGCACATCATTCGTTGTGGTCATTGGCCTTCAGGCAACTTCTCGGTGAAAGAATCCTACAGCATCATTTCAACCAATTCTATCAGCCAGGTCTCTCCGATATGGACTCATCTCTAGACTTCCCAACAATAGCCCAAAATCTTCGACTTCCTTTGGCTTCTCCTGCATTGAAGAATTCTCACTTGGGAGAACTTAACTCGTAAAGGTTTCCAAGGCCCCTCCAGATGAAGCCTTTGCAATAATAATCAGGAAACCATAGATCATCTTTTGGATGCTTGCCCTTTAACCAACTTACTGTGGGACTATGTGGCTGACGTTTTCAGATGTACCAACAGAGTAAAAGGCAATATTACTGAGTCTCTTAAAAAATGGATGGACCGCCCCTTTGAAAGTAACATCCTCAACCAACTTTGGATGCTTATCCCTAGTTTTGTTCTTTGGCTCACCTGGAAAGAACACAACAATATAATTTTTAAGAATTCCACCTCTTCACCTCAAGTTTTGCGGAATTTCATCAAAAATAATCTCCAAGAAACCATTCACTCGAAAGGATGGACATCTTCTGACCTCCCCACCGCTCAAAAAGAAAAACTTATTTTAACTACTCTAGACTTTGATGCCTCCATTGTCCCTTATTCTTGCAGTAAATCTACCATGCGACCAGACAACTCTACTCACTGGGATCCTCCGCCTAAGAATGTGTTCAAGCTCAACTTTGATGGAGCCTCAAAGGGCAATCCGGACAGAGCTGGTTTCGACGGAGTTATAAGAAACAATCATGGTAACATCACCCACTTATTATATGGAAATTCGGGGTTTAACTCCAATAATGCATCCAAACTTGATGGTTTGATTTCTGGATTATCTATAGTCAAACAAAAAGGACTCTTGCCGATTATTGTTGAAGGAGACTTTTCCATAATCCTTTCCATGGCATCTAAACTTCTCCACGGCTCGCAGGTTTCCAAAGTCACCACCAGCTGGCGTTTGGACCATGGTATTAGTAGTTTGGCCTCCCTTCTGCAAAACATGTACGCTATCACCTTTCACCACATGCACAGAAAAGAAAATTCCTTAGCTGACTTCTTAGCTAACTCAGGAGTTAGTTCACCTTACTCCTTGGTGGAAGGCACGTTACAAGATTCTCTATATGAGCAAATTCAGACCAAGTGTCTCCATTACGCCTACTCTGATCTGTCTTGCCCGGGTGTGGGTCATAATCCCGACAAAACCTATCTAGCCAACTACGGTGACACGTGGCCTACTCTCTGGCCATGAAATCAGGAAGCTCGCTATGATTTGTCTTTCCCAGATGCGAGTGATAATCCCGATGTCTCCTGTCTGGCTAAATCCAACAACACTCAGCCTGTTCTCTGGCCACTGACTCTGGCATGTGTGAGGATGATCACTTACCACCTGGCTCATGATCGCCATCAACCTTCGCAAGATTCTCTGAGCTCGGGAGAAATTTCCCCGGTCACTTTGGAGCATGCGGTCTGGGCTGACAGAGGTATGTCGTCCCTTCTAGTTTGGAGTCAAACTTTCTACCACTTGTACTTCCCCTGAAGTATATGCCACCTTGTATCGTCAGCTTGTTGGTAGTCTTTTATACTTGACTCATTCCCATCCTAACCTTTCCTTTGCTGTTGGTCGTGTTTCCCGTTACATGCAAACTCCTCATGAAAGTCACTGGAAAGCAGCAAAAACAATACTTCGATATATTCGAGGTACAATTCAGTTTGGGATTCATTACAGTATAGGGGGGAAACCTTTGTTGGTTGGTTTCACTAATTCAGATTGGGCCGGTGATCCTAATGATCGAAAGTCTACTGCAGGTTATGTTTTTAGTCTGGGATCTGGACCTGTCACTTGGGCTTGTAAGAAACAACAAGCTCTTGCTCTTTCTTCAGCAGAAGCAGAATATCGAGCCGCAGTTAATGCCATTCAGGAAGCTTTATGGCTTCGACATATCCTTTCAGAGTTTGGATTCGAGCAGCAGCAGCCTACTCCACTTTGGTGCGACAATCAAAGTTCCATCAAGCTTGCCAAAGATCCAGTTCTACATCAGCGCAGCAAACACATTGAGCTACACATGCACTTCATCAGAAATCTTGTTCATGATCGTGTTATTGAAGTGCTCTATTTCCCTATAGATGATCAAGTTGCAAACATCTTCACCAAGTCTCTTACAGAAGCGAATTTTTCTAAACTTCAGTCTATGTTAGGAGTTCAGGAATGTGTCCTTAAGGGGGGATAGGCTCTAATGCCTCCTTCCTTCTCATAATAGTGTCACTTTTGTAAATCCTTCAATCCTATCCCAAGTTGTTCTTAAGGGGGGATGTTAGGATATTTAGACACTTAGGAGTTAGTTAAGATCAACTTGTGTAATATATCCGTTAGGTAAAAGTGTGTTTCTTTAGTATGCATTAGTATGCATTTGTAAATATTCTAATCCGACGGTCACGATATGTTCTAGACATAGAGTGATCTGACGGTTCAACTTCTCTTAGATCATACCTACCATTGATCCGTGGATTAACACCCATTGGTCTATGATCTCTATTTAAAGAGCATAGAGGGTCCTTAGCTAGTTGATCGATTATGAGAAGCTCATGTAACTTTCTTTCTTTTTCATAATAAATTGCTCCGAGTAGCTATTTGGCCGGGGCCATGGACTGTTTCCCTCTCGAGGGTTTTAACCATGTGACAAGCATTGGTGTATTGATCTGTGATCTGTTTGTGTGAAGCGGTTGTTCTTGGTGTTCTGTCCTTTGGGAGTACCCTGTGTACCCTAACACTAGGCTCATTCATGGCTCCTATGCAAGGTTTAATGGTGATTGACAGGTGGTTAATTCAGCTTCAGCTTGTGTTTTATGTTATGGAGGATAGCAACATTTGGCTCACAGTCAGGTGGGAATTTTACAGACTTGCTGCTGCTGCTGTGCGTTCCAGAGCTCACGACGGAGATTTTTCTCCTCTGCATATTGGTTTCAGGCTCAAATCTACAGCCATGTCTCGCCAGCGAGGTACCCCTAGGTGTGCTAATTCGGGAACGGCCAAAAACCAGAGGGGCTGCAGTGCACCCGTTCCAGTGGACTATGAACCGTACATTTCTATGTGGGTTTGGGTTTTGGTGGAAGCTTGGGAGAATAAGGTGCTCAACCATAAGCTTTCGACAAGCGAGGAAGGTGGTCGAATTAATCACTACTGGATGCTGAAGAATATGCTCTACAATTTAGCAGAGGACATGCTTAGTAATTGGGTGGAATCCCGAATTGCAGTTCACTCCATGAAGACTAAAATCGCTGAGATAGATTCTCAACTTATGGCCATGGAAAAGTCCTTTTCTTGGAAAGGAACGACAAGCAATTCTAGTTTGTATGTCCACAACTTGGGGGGAGGTGCTGAGGGTGGTGGTGCTAGTGGTATCGAAACCAGTGGCCATGCCATAACCAGTCTAGGTGGCAGTGGTAGTGCAACAGGAGGCTCTACCAAAACTTCACATGCCAAGCTATTCCTGGTTCCATCTATAGTGGAACCTCTTTTCAAATGACTGAAGGACTCGTCGACCCCGTAAATAGAGCATCTTTCACCTTCTCTGACTCTGGCACCAATTGCTACCACAAATTTTCCTACTATGTCGCAAGAGGAATGATGGGCTTGCCCCATCACTGAAGAATTACCCTCAGCTTAATGTTCATTTTGAATAGGTTTTAATTTGGTTCTGTCCCTAGCAGGCTTTATGGTTACATTTTACGTTTTTTAGTTTTACTATATGTCTTTTTTAACAGCTTGGCTCTGCTTGTATACAAAATTTTAGTATGTCTTTTACTGTTTCCTGTAACCCAGTCTCTTTGTTTATCAGTCATGAACATTACCAACATGAATCTGGTTAGACGGTTGTCTTATTTTTTGAGAGGCTCTAGAGGAGGTTTTGCCTCTTTCAACCTCAGACAGTCATGAGTTTTGGATGTAATTTTTTGCCCCTGTAATATAATATACTGTGCAGTTTACAACAACATCAAAAAAACTTTGGTGAGAATTGTGTAGGAGGAGTTTCAAAGTGATATAGGCTTGAAGCGCTTATTGTTGGATGGGTTGATTTCCTAGGGGATAAGGGCCAGAAAGGTGGAGTTTGTTTCTCCTCCAGTTTTATCCCTAGTTTGATTCCATTTACACATTTTGATCAGATCTATTTTTATAATTGACCAACACCTTCTAAAGAAGCTTATTGAGAAACCATATGGGCTAGGGGCTTTGTCTGGATGAAGAGAGAAGACTCCCTTATGAACCTGCTCTTCCGTGATAGAAAAATATAGGATTTCATTGTCTTTAACCATGATTAAGGGAGGAATATCCTCACTCAATAACTCTACCTCTTCCTAAGTAACCTCTTCCTCTTCACTATAGATTTTATCAAAGTATTTTCTGACCTCTTCTTTTATTTCCACATGATCTATTACCTTTTCTCCATTGTCCTCGATTAGCTCTGTTAAAGTGTTCTTTCTCTTCCTCTCCTTATATTGGTCATGAAAAAACTAGTGTTCATATCCTCACCCTTGAACCATAAAATTTTGGAGCGTAGTCCCCATCCTTATTCTTCTTTCTTTTCCAAGGATTGGATTTTCTTGTATCAATATTTCCTTTTAGATGTGCACTTTTTTCGATTTTTTCTTGCAGATTTTCCAAGTTCCTCAAAGTATTTTTTTTCCTTTCCTAGATCCTGATAATTCAGTTCGACCTAGTTTTTAAGGGATACCTTGATGCTTCTTAACTTGGATTCCCAAATAAAGCTTGGGGATCCAAGAACAAAGATACTCCAAGTGTTCTAACTTCTTTATTACATCCAGAGCACCATGCATCTCCAACCACAAAGGGTTGAATCTTAAAAATAGTGATACCAAATTTCAAGTAAGAGAGAGAAGAAATATATTGTTCTATGATTTGATACTACAAAAGATAAGATTTGAGATTCTGGAATGAAAGGTTTATTAAGAAAGGATATGCTTACCATAATTTAGTCGAGTCTTGAAGCTATATGTTGTGGTCCTATTCTTTTGTTGTTCCAAGTAAATTTTCCTCTTTTTGGTTTGTTGTCAATTAAACCCCAATAGGTCATTATGTATTCCAATATTTCATTGAACGAGTCCCTTAATTTGGGGCCTCCTCTCATTTCCTCCACCAATATAGTGGCATTGAAGTCTCATGCGATGATGAAGAGAGGTTGCATCTTCCCAACCCTCTTATTCTCTAGGGAATGCCAAATTCTTGTTTACTTCCTTGGTTAGTGGCTCCATAGAATTTCCAACCCATTGAAATTAGAGGAAATTTCAACTCAAAATGGGCCTCCTAAAAAATTAATAAAATAATAGTTAAAATCATATTTATTAATTTTGGAGGAAGAAAAGAAAAAAATGTTAGAATAATCAACCCATAGTTAGCTACCTTAGACATTAATTAATCCAGTTTTTGTCTTATTTGCCTAGTTTCCATATTCCACCTTATGCAACTTGTCCTCCACACAGCCATAGTGGTCAAACTTGCTAAATTTGAGTCATGGAGCACTTGGAAAACCTCTTGGAATCAAATATGCTTTATTCCTGGCCTCCCTAGCACGTGTCTGCTCTTTCTGCTTTATTGCCTGCTTTTTCTGAGTTTTAAGGCAATTGGGAAAGTTTGACTAGGTGAAGTTAACTTGTTTTTTGTCCTCAACATCCTCCACTCTTTTCTATTATGAAAATCATGTATGAGTTTTCCTTCCACCACCTATTAGCTTGCCTAATTGATTTTGCCAATTCGTGAGCTCCTAGACTATTTTGGAAACTGCTTTATGCACCTATGGGGGATTTGCTTAGATTTAGTAAGCCTGCTTTTGACTCAATTTGAATGGCATATTCATGCATTCGAATCTCTCATGTAATTATTTATTGTGGCATCCTATGACTTCACAGGGTTGGCTATTGTACACTTATTCAATACAGATTAGTGTTCTGCTCCATTATTCAGTCTCCTTTGTGAGTAATTTGCATGTGTAATTGGCAATTGTTGTGAGTGTAATTGTTCTAACACCTGGGTTCAATTCCCACATGGTATCAGAGCCTTTGTATATCTATTTCTCTCCTTCCAATTTTTTTTGCAAGTTCGGCGTCATTGACTGGGAGCATTTTGCTGACTAACGGGACAATTTCTGAGCCATGGATCAATCTCAGAAGATCATCTTGACTCCATTTAACTTCTTTGAATGGAAAGAAGAGATGGAGATAGTGTTGAGAGAGAAATGCCTCTACACAGTGACTATGGCAATAGAAGCAGAGCCCAATGCAGCTGTAGAGAAGATTAAATGGCACAACAGGAGGGATGAGGCCTATGGTCTCCTGTGTTTGAGCATATCCAGAGACCTCCTTTTCCATCTTGATGGATTGACATCACCGAATGAAGTATGGGATAATATTGTTGATCTTTTTGGAAAGATAGATGAGAAGAGGGGACATCAAATTGAAAATGAATTGATCTCCCTGAGTCCCAATAGCTTTGAAGCCCTGCAACTCTATTTTTCCAAGTTCAAAGCACTTGTTTTGCAGCTAAAACAATGTGGGATTGAAAAGAAGGATGATCAGCTGGTCTTGGACATACTCTTGAAGCTTGGCCCTGACTATTCAATGTTTGTTTCTACCTTCTATGCCACAAAGTTGAAAGCTCGAGCCTGGAAAATACCTAGCCTTGCAGATTTCATGGAATCTCTCACACAAGAACAAGATAAATTGGTGATGATGGGAACCATCAAACCATCCAAAGACCAAGCTTTGGTTGCTGGAGATTCAAGGGTGGATTCAAAAGGCAAGAAGAAAGATAAAAATCCACCTGAGTAAAAGAGAGACAAGAACAAGTCTCCAGAGGAGCCTCAAGGTTCCAAGAAGAACCCCCAGAAGAATAAGAACAAAGGAGAAATGAGCAAGTACGCATATTGTAGTAAGGGAAATCATTTTGAAATCTCCTGCATGAAGAAGCAAATTGACATGCTGACCTAACTCGTGGAGAAGAATGGCATCTCCCTTCCAGACAACTCAAAGAAGAGGGAAGGAGGATCAAATTCAGAAGACAGAGAGAGAGTTCATGCATTGGTTGCTGGCACATCAAGCTCACCTAGTTTCATCATTGATTCTGGAGCTTCAAGACATATGGTTTCGACCAAGGAGGCATTCACCTCACTTGACATGTCGAAAGGTCCACCAATAGTACTGGGAGATGACTCTCTCACTGAAAGTTTGGGCAAAGGGAGGATTGATCTTGACCATGGTAAGTTCAGCAATGTGTTGTATGTTCCAGGTCTTGCCTCTAACCTCTTATCAGTGTATCAGATGACCCACACAGGGTCTCCAAAGAAGGTCATATTCTCCCCTGATGAAGTTGAGATCATAGAGATCTCAAGTGGTAAAGTCATTGCAAAAGGAGTTGCAAATCACACTTCAAAGGTATACATGTTCTCACACTTCCTACCCTACTCAAACCCCTCTGCTCTTCTGATTCATGCTAATGAGGCAAGCAATATTTGGCATGAAAGATTTGGCCACATAAATTACAATTATCTTTCTGATCTTAGTGAAAAAGAAATGGTCATAGGGTTACCAAAGATTAAGTTTTCCAAAGGAGTCTGTCAAGGTTGCATCCTAGGAAAACACCCAGAGCATAAATTTGAGAGAGCTAGTCATGAGAGAACCTATGCACCTCTTGAGTTGATCCACAATGATGTTTCTGGCCCATTTCCTCATATGTCAATGAGTCAGGACAAATATGCATTTACATTCATAGATGACTTTTCCAGGTATTGCTGGGTTCACTTCCTGAAACACAAGTCTGAAGTTTTTGGACTCATCAAAGTCTTTAAGGCTTTGGTTGAACACTAGTCTGGGAGGAAACTCAAGGTCCTCAGATCTGACAATTGTGGTGAGTATGTCAAGTCTGAGTTTATTCAATATTGTGTAGATGTATGTATTCAGATGCAGCATTCTATCCCTTACACACCATAGCAGAATGGTGTTGCTGAGGGGAAGAACAGATCACTGAAAAAGATGGCAACCTGCATGATGGACGCTAAGACTTTGCCACCAAAGTACTGGGACGAAGCTATAAACTATGCAGCCTATATATAGAATAGGTTACCTCATAAACAACTTGAAGGTATGACTCCTTTCGAAGCATGGAGTGGGCACAAGCCAGATGTGACCCATTTCAGGATTTTTGGCTCAAGGGCTTGGGCTAGAATTCCAACAGAAAAGAGGAAGGATTTGCAGCCCCAAATCCAAGAGTGTCTATTTGTTGGGTACTTTGAAGATTCAAAAGGGTACAAGCTGATCAATTTGAGCACAAACAAATCCTTCATTGAAAGGTGTGTTCAGTTTCAAGAAGAGCCCCTAGCAGCAGTGGAAGTTGGAGAATCCTCTTCACCACCAGAACCTCTGAATGTAAGTGAAGAGATAGTTGAACATGCTGATTCTGATATGTCTGATAATTGTGATTTGATTGTAGATCCTAATATTCCTACAAGACCAAAATGGGCATCCAAGACCATTCATGCAGCTAGAGAACTAGCTGGAAATCCTAATGATCCTAGGAGGACTAGATCTCAGTTTGAGAATGCTCTGTGCATGAAAGATCCTATGTTTGCAGAGAAATGCTATCTGAAGATTGAATTAGATTCACAGACATATGAAGATGCAGCAAGTTATCCAATATGGAAAGAAGCCATGAAGGAAGAGTTCATCTCACTCCAGAAGAGCAACACTTGGGAGTTAGTTGATCTTCCCCCAGGGATGAAGCTAGTTTAGTGTAAGTGGGTGTACAAAACCAAATTTGCTGCTGATGGTTCACCTCTGAAGTACAAGGCCAGATTGGTATCCAAGGGCTACTCACAGGTTCATGGCATAGACTACAATGAGACCTTTGCACCAGTGGCAAAGATGGACTCCATCAGGATAGCCTTAGCCATTGCAGCTTCAAAGCAATGGGAAGTACATCACATGGATGTGAAGTGTGCCTTCTTGAATGGAGATCTCACTGAAGAAGTATACATGCAGCAACCTCAAGTATTTGCTACTAACCCATCTCTTGTGTGCAGGCTAAAGAAGTCATTGTATGGGCTTAAGCAATCCCCCAAGGCTTGGTATGCCAAGATTGATAGCTTTCTACTATCACTGAATTTTGTTCGATGGAAATCAGATCCAAATGTATATTTGAAGCTGATTCATGGTTCATTAATGATCATTGTTTTATATGTTGATGACCTTCTCATTACAAGAAGCTCAAATGATGAGATTGCCTCCTTAAAGGATGCAATGAACCATGCCTTCTCAATGACAGATTTGGGATTAGTGAGCCAATTCTTGGGGCTCGAGATTGCTCAAACCAAAGAAGGAATCAAATTACATCAGTCCAAGTATGCCTGGGATTTGTTGAACAAATTCAATATGAAGGATTGCAAGCCAAGCAAGACTCCTTTCCTTTCAGGAGTGAAGCTTGAAGAAGATGATTCTTCACCTATGGTAAACAATACACTGTATAGGAAATTGATTGGATGTTTGTTGTATCTTACACATACTAGACCTGATCTTTCTTATGCAGTAAGTGTGGCTTCAAGATACATGGATCAGCCTCATGAGATCCATTGGAGAGCAACCAAAAGGATCCTTAACTTTGTTCAGGGAACAAGGACACATGGGATCTTCTATAAAGATAAATCAAATCTTCATTTGATTGGGTTTGCTGACAGTGATTGGGCAGGTGACAGAATAGATTGAAAGTTAACATCAGGATATGTGTTAATGCTTGCAGAAGGGCCAATCAACTGGTCAAGCAAGAAACAGAGTGCCATTGCACTCTCATCTACAGAAGCAGTGTACAGAGGAGTTGTAAATGCATCAACTCAATGTTTATGGTTGCAGGGGTTACTTGGAGAGTGTGGCTTTGAATCAGAATACTCAACTACTATCTATTGTGATAATTAGAGTACCATTCGAATCTGCAATGATCCAGTTCAGAAGCAGAGAGCCAAACACATTGAGATCCATATGCACTACATCAGACAACTTGTGCATGATGGCACCATTCACCTACTCTTTTGTTCATCTTCAGAAGAAGTAGCAGATATCTTTACCAAAGTTTTTTTGTGAGAATACATTCAGCAATCTCAAATCACTACTGGGGATCACTGATCATGCTATGAAGCATGAGTGATGACAAGATTTCCAAATTTTGTTTCACAGTCCATGTTTAAGGGAGGATTTTTCCCACTGGGTTTTTGCCTCTTTCCTTGGTTAAATGGACATGCAATATGTAAAGGGTGACTAAGCCTTGTTGCTAGGCCCTATAATTTTCTGATATTTTACTCATAAGTCAGGCTTAAGGGGGGGTGTTAGAATAATCAACCCATAGTTAGCTACCTTAGACATTAA
This sequence comes from Pseudotsuga menziesii, assembly GCA_001517045.1. Lineage (NCBI taxonomy): Eukaryota > Viridiplantae > Streptophyta > Pinopsida > Pinales > Pinaceae > Pseudotsuga > Pseudotsuga menziesii. Next base: position 84,265 of record LPNX010520325.1, on the reverse strand, counting down.
TTAATCCAATTTTTGTCTTATTTGCCTAGTTTCCATATTCCACCTTATGCAACTTGTCCTCCACACATCCATAGTGGTCAAACTTGATAAATTTGAGTCATGGAGCGCTTGGGAAACCTCTTGGAATCAAATCTGCTTTATTCCTAGCCTCCCTAGCGCATGTCTATTTTTTCTGCTTTATTGCCTGCTTTTTCTGAGTTTTAAGGCAATTGGGAAAGTTTGACTAGGTGAAGTTAACTTGTTTTTTGTCCTCAACATCCTCCACTCTTTTCTCCTATGAAAAGCATGTATGAGTTGTCCTTCCACCACCTATTATCTTGCCTAATTGATTTTGCCAATTCATGAGCTCCTAGACAGTTTTGGAAACTGCTTTATGCACCTATGGGGGATTTGCTTAGATTTAGTAAGCCTGCTTTTGACTCAATTCGAATGGCATCTTCATGCATTCGAATCTCTCATGTAATTATTTGTTGTGGCAGCCTATGACTTCACAGGGTTGGCTATTGTACACTTATTCAATACAGATTAGTGTTCTGCTCCATTATTCAGTCTCCTTTGTGAGTAATTTGCATGTGTAATTAGCAATTGTTGTGAGTGTAATTGTTCTAACACCTGGGTTCAATTTCCACAAAAAACTACTTTTTTGTTTGTATTTTCGACATATCTCCCTGTGTTTTTACTCAAATTTCAATCGAGAGATCTCATTGGATGCGGAATTAGATTTCGCATCCAACGAGTACGTAGTCGGCATACTTTTGACAGACCTCGCTACCCCAAAAACAAGAAATACCTGGAAAAAAAATGTCATCATCATGTTTTCAGGTATTTCTTGTTTTTGGGGTTGCGGAGTCTGTCAAAAGTATGTCGAGTGGGTACGCGTTGGATGCAAAATTTAATTATGCATCCAACGAGCTCTCCCAATCGAAATTTGAGTAAATACATGGGGAGATATGTCAAAAATACAAACAAAAAAAGTATTTTTTTTATGATACCTATCCCCAAATTTATATTAAAAAGGTGTTTAAAGACTTATATGGTATTTCAAATTTAAATCAATTTCATTGGCTAATGCATGATGACATGGAATTTGAATTAGAGTTAAAAGGCCCATTTTGAGTTGAAATTTCCTCTAATGTGTCCTCTATTCCTACAAATAAACAAGGCCGTTTTTTTTTGTAACTGAAAGAATTTCGTAGGGACTTTTATCCCACTAGGTGAGGAGCCCCTTGAAGGCTCCTATGGCACTAATTACTTGTCCTTCAACATTTTCCCATATTCTTTTCATTGCTATGAGGCAGTCTTCTTCATGCATTTTAGTCTGTTGGATAACGAGGATTGTAATTGCTTCTATATTTTTTATCTTTTTTATTACCTCTATATTTTGTTTTCCTCCCAACCCTATGCAATTCCAGGAGACTAGATTCATCATTTCTTTTGATTTTTTGGGTGAGTTTATCCTTTTTTTCTTCCATCGCATCCTAAACTTACTTTCATGTTGAAATTATTCTTATGTGATGGTCTAAACTGGTTTTCTCTTTGGTTGATTTCTCTTAAGTTGCTTCCAGATCTCTTAATGTCTTGTTGGGTTTCCTTCCTTTTTTTTCCTAAGGTTCTACTTCTTCTTCTTTGCTTTCTGATGTATCCTTTAGATGTTCCTTTCACCTTAACATCGTAACTGATCCTCCCGAACTCATAGAATTTTTTGATCTTATTTATATATAAGCTTGGCTAGGTAGGGTTTGGACATAGTTCTCCTCCTGTCTCATTTTAGTATTGACTGCCTCACATTCTAAATCTTTGCAAGTGTCCTTCTCCTTCTCCTCTTCGTCATCTTTTTCTTCTTTTGTGTCTTCTAAGGTGGGGATATGCAACCTATTTTCTGATATCTTTTTTTTTTTTTAGGGATTGCATTTGATTAGGGTTCTTCTTGTTCCCTCTTTTCATTTTTACTTCGTTCCATTCCTCCCCTTGGGGTTCCTTTGTGACTTGTTGCCTCCTTTTTTGGAATATCTTTGCAAAGTGTCTATATTCATGGAATACCTTGTATTTGAAGGTGATTTGTTTGCAATCCACTGTCTATAAGTGGTTCCATCTTTCCATTTATAGGTTGATAGTTTTTGGTAGACCTTTCTCCAAGTCTATTTCTACACAAATCCTGTAATTGGTGGTTTTGGCTTTGATTTGTGTGTGTATTTCCCTAATGTGTTCCTGACTGCTCTGAGGTTTTCATCGTTCCAACATTGTAGAGGAAGGTTAGGGAGTTTCACCCAGACTAGGACTTCCAAGGGAATGTCTTTCTCAGGATCGAACAAGAGGTCCCATCTGTTGAGATACATACCCCTTGGCCCCATAAACTAAGGCTCGTTTCTAAAAATTAAATCACGGTCCTCCTTTTTCTAGAATAGGAATACAAAAAAATCCCGTAGAAATTTTGTTGCACTTCGCCTTGGATTAATGGTATCTAACTTTTGCTAAGCCAAAATTTGATGGAGCAAGGGGAAGGACACAAGTTGGTAAAGTGTCCAATGAGCCCTTTCTCTTATAGCACAATTGCTTTGTATTTCAAGGTGGCAGAAGAGAGATTTACATTTGGAACTTTGGCCATTTTGACAAACTTTGAATCCAGAACAAGAGGCTTGCTCGGAGGAGGTTGATATGCCACTATCCTTATGAAACTCGCCACTAGTAGAATGCGTCGCTCGTCTGGATCTAGATTCGACCTAGGAGGGGGATCCATTGAAAGCTAGGGTTTTTATAACCCTAAACGAGAGCATGTTGTGAAAATATTTTTCGTTAATTTATTTGATCCACATAACAACATGAACAGAATAGGGAAAACACAGAAATAATGATGAAGAATTCATTGAATATATCGAATATATTACAGATACAAATTCTTACAATTAAATTTTGAAAGTCAATTTAGGAAAATAAATAATAATGATTTAAATAGCATAAAATAGCAATACCATTTAATGCATACTTTCTTATTAAAATAATTATTAATACCGTCTCTCACACTCGATCACATCTAAAGTTATTAAGGTTTTATATTTTTGTTTTTTCAAATATATATTTGATTTTATTATATAAATATCTATGTAAAAATATTTATTATATTTATAAATATTTTAATACAGATATTATATAAACACTTTACTTACATATTTTGTTAGTATCATTTTATTAATACTAGATCCTTCTATTACATGCTTTTTGAGTACTAATCTTATTAGTATCCGTATTCGGAGTCGAATTATCTTTACTATCATGTAAAGAGGCGCAATAAAAGTATGTTGTAAAAATGCCATCTATTAGAATGTAAATTGTGTTATACGAAACATTGAGTTGAGATGATAAATAGGAAGAAGAATACATGTTTCAACTATCATTTGTTTGTTTAGGAACCCACTAATAATAATTTGTATGTATTTAATTAATAGTAATTATAGGTAGGATAGAGAATGTATCATCGTTACAAAATCTAAGTCACTTTTTAATTAATTATTGTTAACTTTTTTTATGTTATAAATAATCAAGCAGATTTTTAATAATGATGAGACAAAGCTAATTTATCATATATTACATATATGCAAAGATGTGTTGTAACACACCAAATAGTTGTTAATTATTAATTATTTAGAATATTTTTTTATATTTTGAAAATAAAGTAAAAAATGAATATAAATAGATTATTATTATTATTGAATAATTAACAGACTAAGAGGAAACACTATTAAAATAGTTGTTGAAAGAGTATCCGTTAACCTACAAAGGGAAATAACAAATGGCAAAAGTTGTTGAGTGAGAACTCAGGTGATGTAGGATGCATCTTCCCCAAAAGCGGGTCAAGACTCCTTATGAAGTGCTAAAGAGCAGGAGGCTCATAAATGACCAAGTCCAAGGAAAAATACTATAAAATATTATGTCCATCGAATAAGTAGGAGGTTGATGATGGATGGGGAAATGATCTGTTGATGCAAAGAGATGGCACACTGATCGAATTTTGTCCTTGTGGTTCAACAAATAGGCTCGGGGGTTCTGGAGAAAGTAAGATTGGGCTTCTCTAGGAGCTGGTTGGGAAGAACGCCAACTTCAATTCTGTTTTTCCGACAGTGGTGACAGGTTCCTTACTAAATTTATTAGTTGTTTAGTACTAATAATTATGGTCTGATGCATAATTATTACTCAATTGTAATGTACTGATTTTGGGGAAGATGCATCCTACCATAATTATAAATTATCACTCAATTGTAATGTACCATAATTATAATGTAATGTACTGATGTGAATTATAAATGCATTGTAAATTGAAGAATTATACTATGCGTCTGCATTAAATCCTTTTAACTCTTTCATTAATATTTTTTTTTGTAAATAAAACATATATTACTGTACAAGGACCATATTACATAGCAGAGAACAACTAGAGCCGACCCAAAAATAGGGGGGCCTCAGCCTCATCCAATGAGAACCCATTCGAGGCTTGGTCTAAACAGATTTGCCAAAAAGGAATAGATTGTTCTAACAGTCTCCTATCCCCCCTACTATCTCTGTTTCTACAGTGGGACCTGCTCTTATTACATTGCTTCCCCACCCACATCAAAATTGGCGAATTCAGGGACCTGTCGCCACCCAAATACCAGTTGAGACCATACTTCCAAATGACAAACAAGTTATTCCTATCTAGATTGAGTGGCATCGGAAATACATTAACGTAAAAGAAAACCAAGAAAAGTTACTGACTGGAAAGAGGAGTCATTTTCGACCAGATATGCCTCCTCTGGACCGACTTCTCCCTCCTTACCGCTTCGAGTGCTCCGCTCCCGCGGCCTAGGTGTCTCCATGGCTCGACGATCCACTGGGTGGAACGGGAAGCCCATGTGAGCAGCGAGGACGTTAATTTTGTGATGCATGGTGTGGCATTCTGCGTTGTGCTCCTTCCAAAATGGGACTAGTTCCAGATCTCTGACCCGCTTTGCCTCTTGCAGTGCAGTTGAGTGCCCAACCAAACGAACAGTTACCCAGTACATCATCAGCATACGGTCGTAAGCTGAGGCATGACCGGCTGTGTTACCTGGGTCCACGACCCATTCCGCAACTTTTGCACAAAGGTTCTCCCTAGGCATAGCTTTGGCTTCCTCCCAGAGCCCCTCTACCACTCTCTCGACCTCGAGCCTAATACTGAGCAAAACATGTTCTTTATAGAGGTCTTCCTCTTCTTGGGCCTGGAGCTGTGCTTTGGTAGCTTAGCGCGTCTGGCGCTTAACCAAATTCCCCTTGACCAGTGACGTGCCAGACGCCCCCCCTGAGCTTACCTCCCCTCTAAATTGTCGCTTGGGGGCCATTGGGAAATATTGTGAGGGAAAAACAGGCCACAGTGAGAAAAGATGGGGCCCCTTAACAGGACTGAGCTCAACAACACGGCACAAGACAGACGATAGATACACAGTCCTGCTCGTTCTGGGGTAAAGGTCATCATGGAAGAGCTCATAGTCACCGGAATATAACAGGATGATGCTTGTGGGAGCATTCCCGTCCCTGATCGTCTCTTGCGTCACTGTCATCATGAGATCGAAAGCCTCTGTCCTACGACGATAATGAATCCTGTCTGGTTGATGATCCTCACACTCAGAGCAAAATGTGGTAGAGCCGACGACAAGTAATGAAATAATTAAGAAGGATCGGCTCCATCATCGGCAAACTTTAATGCCAATCATCCCCTTCTACATTAGCTTAGCTGTGAGTGGGCGTGCTCACGCAAGATTTCTCCATCTGTCCTCCCTTCTATCCTATCGTCCAGCTATGTGGTTGCGGTGAAATCTCTGGTGGCCAGGGGTCTGCATTGCTAGGTCCAGTCCTCCTCTTCGTACTCATTAAGCCCGTCACATCAAAAGCTGACTCCACACTCCACACTCGCATTCGCCAAATAGTCAGCTTCCTTATTTGCTTCCCTTTTGACATGGTGAAAAGAGATGGCAAGGTGCGAGAGGAGAAGGACACACAGGCGCTCTAGTCTGTATTCTAGGCGCCAGCTAGGAGAGATCTTCTCCGTCATTTGACCATTCAGAAGACGTTTAGCCACTGTGATGAGGGTGTTGGAATCACCTTCTATTATCGCCGGGAGGAACCCCCCACTGATCAGCACTTCCGTTCCGTGAAGGAGGCCTTCAAGCTCTGCTGAATTGTTTGTGTCCTTCCCTATGGATCCAATGAACACCTTCTTGATTTGGCCTTCATGGTCTCGGCAAAGACCACCAAAACCCACCTGAACTGGGTTGCCACGAGACGCTCCGTCGAAATTCAATTTAAAAACATCCGGGGTGGGAGTCAACCACATTGCTGGGCTGGAGGGGATGCATAGATTGTCCCGATAGTGTAGGGCATCAATCATAGGTCTATCCAACCCCCAATTCTCCATGATCTGGAGTTCCTCCCTTGGGAAAACCCTATCATGTTCATGCCACTGCATACACCTAATAGAAGATATCAAGTTGTCTTGCACCATGTTCCAGACCGCCTCCATATTTTTACATTGGCTGCGGAAGATCCTAGCATTCCGCTCTTTCCAAACACACCACATATCCATGCCCGAAAAAGCATCCCAAATGGTTCTAATGATGGGGTTTTTGAAGGCACGAGAACACCAATCTCTTATAGTCTGGGGGGGTTGGCCCCTTATCCATTCGCTCCGTCTAAATTTCATCACCCCCTTGTCCCAAATAGTAGCTACGTAGGGGTAGTTATCCAGCAAGTGGCCCATCATCTCCTCCACTTGATAGCACATACAACACTAAGATGGGCCTAAAATCCCTCGCTTTCGCAGGTTGTCACAAGTGAGGATGTGTCCTTTGACAACAAGCCATGCAAAGAGGGCCACTTTGGGCCATAAGTTAACAGCCCAAATTTTGCTCCAGATGTCATCCACCACCACGTTCCTCGCCATACTAATACAATAGGCCTCCTTGACACTGAAGAATCCTTTAGGAGAATAGCACCACCGTAAGATATCAGGGCCCTCTTGGACTTTGATAAAGCATTTATGAAATTCCTCTTGGAAAGCTTCCCAGTCTTCCTCACTCAAAAGGACAGGTTTCTCAAGGAAGTTCCACTGGTGATAATCCATTTGGACTTCCGGACCCCACGATTGGTTCACCGGGACCCTGCCCCTCTCAACCTCCTGCTGTTTGATAAGAGCCCACCGGGGGTCTCTTCCAAGGATGGGGAACTGGTTCCAAGAGTCTTCCCAAAACTTTTCCCTGCTACCATCCCTAATCTCCCAAAACCTATGCTCTTGGATAATTGATTTTCCAACCATGGCTTTTACCCAGATGGGGGATACACTAGGGGCTTCATTGAAATGAATCAGGAGATGTTTGGGTCTGTCTCTGGCATATTTTCTACTCCACAGTCTTGCCCAGGGTTTTGATGAATGATTGACCCACCTCCACCAAATCTTGGCCCCTAAAATCTCTGACATGATTTTAGGATCCCTAAGGCCCAAACCCCCTTGAGCCTTAGGTTTGCAAACATCCTCCCATCTAACCAAAGAAAATTTGGTCTTTTCCCCACTCGATCCCCAAAGGAAGTTATGTTGGATGCTTCAAATTTTCTTAAGGATAACATTTGGTGCAGCTAAGATCGAAAAGAGGTAAGTCGACATCGCTTGTAAGATGGACTTGACTAAGATTAGCCTGCTAGGAAAGTTAAGGGTGCGGAGCACCCAGCTAGATAATCTTTGTTTTAGTCTATCCAAGATTTCCTTCCATTCTTCAGTTTTCAGCCTTCCAATCCCCAGGGGAATGCCAAGATACTTAGACGGGAAGTATCCTCTAGATAAGCCTAGGATTCTCAGGATATTCCTCTGCGTGGCCGAGGGGGTGTTGACAAAGAAGACCTGAGATTTGTTGGGATTAACAGCCAAATATGAGGCTTAAGCCAAAAGGTCCAGACATTTTTTGAAGCTTTGGGCTTCTTGGACTGAAGGGTGCCCCATGAGCATTGTATCATCCACAGATTGCTAATGCATCTGAGGGGGCATCCCCTCATGATCTTTCACTCCTTGAATTGACCTGTGTTCGACCTGGGCCGTAATGAGGAGACTCAGGCCCTCCGCCATGAGGATGAATAGAAAGGGGGATAGAGGGTCCCCTTAGCGGATTCCCCTAGAATACTGAAGGGTGGAGGTCGGAGAACTATTTAGGAGGATATTAAAGAAAGACGAGGAAACCAGACCCATGACCCACTCAACCTAGTCGGGAGAGAAGCCATAGGCATTTAGCATCTTCTCCATGTATTCCCAGTTGAGCCTATCGTAGGCTTTTGTAATATCAAGCTTGATCATCTCCCAGGGGATCGAGAGATTTTGAGCGAGTGCAGAACTTCATGCATAAGAATAACCCCATCCAATATTTTCCTTCCTTCTACAAAACCTGATTGTTCAGGGCTTATAAGCATCAGGAGGGGGGGTTTGAGCCTATTGGCAATGACCTTGGAGATGATTTTGTATATGACATTGCATAATGCAATCGGTCTAAATTTGTCTGGAGAATCCACTCTTTCCTCTTTCAGGATGAGGGTGAGAAAGGTAGCATTGAATGCCTTGAGGACCCCTTTTTTAATTCTGGATTCCTCCACAATTTTCAGCACATACTCCTTGACAAGATCCCAAAAGAAGTGAAAGAAGTTGGATGTGAAGCCGTCTGGTCCAGGAGCCGATCCCAGAGCCATCTGATCGACTGCTTCCTCCACTTCTTCCATCCCGATGGGCCTATTTAACATTTCATTGTTTTCTCCAGTGACCAATCTAGGAACTAACCTAGTGATTTGCTCGATGTCCCTACTTCTATCTCCCCCATCCTCCCTAAGAATCTCCGAGAAGTGTTAAGTGAGCTCAACCTCTATCTCCCGCCTGGTGTCCACTCTGTTTCTAGCTCTAGTTTTCAGCCTGTGGATTCTAGAACAGCTCCTGTTTTGGATCACCGAGTTATGGAAGAATTTAGTGTTTCTTTCACCCTCCTTCAGCCATTTAACCCTCGCCTTATGTTTCCAATATAACGACTCTTGTTTTCCCCTGGCTTCCAGTTGCCCCATTAACTCCTTCTCTGTTTTTTTCATATCCTCGTTCCAGCCAACTTCCATACCCTTTCTGTTGATGAGGTCCAACTCCAGCAATAGTTGTTTTTTGTCCTCAAAAATGTTTCTGAATTCCTCTATGGTCCACGTGTGGATATTTGCTTTCAGGGCCTTGAGCTTCTGCTGAAATTGAAACATTACCGTTCCTGGGGGGGGACCAATTCCTGCCACCACTGACTTACCAAGTCCTTGAAGTCCTTGTGTTCCATCCAGAAGCTTTCGAACCGAAAGGGTTTCCCCTTGGGGGAGCCAGACCAATCCCAAGAGAGACTGATGGGCTAGTGGTATGAGCCATTCGCCGAAAGGACCTCATCCAGAATTTCCCATGTACCATGCATGACGTTTTTTGACACCAAAAAATGATCCAAACATGAAGCAACCAGGTACTCCCCTCCTCGTTTATTATTCCACGTGAACCAACCACTTCCTGTTTCAACGTCAACCATCGAGCTTCGAGCAAGAAATTTGTTGAATGCTTCCTGAAACTTGTCCAGGACTCTTCTTCCACCCTTCTTCTCTCCAAGATTTGCAATCAGATTGAAATCACCCCCAAGCACCCATGGCTCTTGCTCCACTTGCTCCTGGAGCCAGTTAAGGAAATCCATAAAAGATTGTTTCTCATGGAAATAGCTGGGACCATAAATATTTCCTACCTTTCCACGGACTCCTGAATCTGGAAAGCAGAAGTCTGCCATAAGCGCAAACTTGTTGGCCCGCCAATTGGAGAATTCCATCGAATGTGGCTGCCATAGAATATCTATACCACTCAATTGTACTACTGCATCTATGGCCATGACCTGGCTTCCCTTCCAAATTTTGTTCTTGATCTTCGAAAGAACCCCAAAACTACATTTGGTTTCTTGGAGAAACAGTATGTCCGGGGATTCCTGCTTAAGCTTTCGATTTATTGCTTTCCACTTCCTAGGGTTACTGCAACCCGTGATATTCCAAGAAATGAGCTTCATTGGAAAACCTTTTTAGCTTCAGAGAAGGCCGCCTGGATCGTAGGGTATTTTCCAGACTCAATCAGACGCACTCCCACCGCTGCTATACGTTGCTTGTTTTTCTTTCTCCCGCGGCGTGGTTCCTCCTCTGGGGACTTCTTCTTGCTTCCCTTTTGGGCATCTGGGTCGATCCCCAAACTTTCCATCGCGCCCGTTTTGATAATGGCCTCCTGAAGAAGTTCAAGTTGTCGACGCGAGACATACCCTTGTCCCTTCTTTCTACATTCTTCCTCTATGGCATCCAGTTCTAGCTTGCCCAGATCCATGTCTTCCCCCTTTTCCTCCTCCACTCCTTCAATCTGATGGGCTTCCTTAGACACTGGCGATTCGGAGGGGCCTACCTGCTGGTCTTCAGTCATTGGAATTGCCTTCCCCTCTTCACCCTCTTCCAGGGCCGCTAGAGCTTCGAAAGAGTTCCCTTGCGATTTCTCACAGGACAGAGTGTCCATTTGAACCTAGATTCCCCCCCCCTTGCTGTGGTGCTTATTCTTAACCTGGGTAAACCCGTCATCATCCCCAGCTTTGGGATGGGCAGGGGCTACCATATCATGCTTGAGGCTATCTCTGAAACAGTTCCAACCCAAATGCCCGTATTCGTGACAGAGTTGGCATCTGAAGGGGAGTTGTTCGTAATCAATGGGTTGTATCCATTCTTCATCTTCCCAGTTTAGACTGATTGCTTCAGGAAGCTCTCTGGATAGATCCATATAAATGCAAATCCAGGAAAAGGCCGTGTATCTTTGGACCCTCGTTTGTTCTGCCACCTTTATGAATTCACCCAGATTGTTTCCAATATCCCGTAAGGTCGCCAAGTCCCAGTATTCACCTGGGAGGGAGAAGAGGCGGATCCAGACTGGGGAAACTATCATGTCTTTCGTTTTTGGGTTGAAATGCTCCTTCCATGGCCGCAAGAAGAGGCCCACTGAGAAGAAGAAATATGGACCCCCCTCCAAGATTCTATCCCTATCTTCCTGGTTGAGGAAGATAATGGTGAAGAAATCCTTTGATCCCAACTGCAGATCATAGTGGCCTTTAGGTTTCCACACCCCATTGATCCACTTGACCAGGTCTTTTTCCTTCGGCCAAATCCCCACAAATTTCCCTATTAATGTCATTTCCTTCCAGGTCCCGATCTTTTCCCTGACTGCCTCGAATCTGATCTGAATCGCTGGGATAGAAACCGTTCGTGGAAAGCAGTCACCCATACTCGATTGCTTTCCTTTTCTGGGAACTGGTAGACCCCCTTCCCCCTTGCCGTCCTTTGCCAGGGCATTCCTTCTCACACTAGAAGATCCAATGTCCCAGGAAGGTGCCTCCTGCCTTAATGCCATCATGGCACCCTGCAGGAGGCCAAGTTGCTAGGCAACGCCTGCAACCCGGAGCCTTCCTAGGCCACGCGCCTTGAGCTAACCCTCCACGTTTCTCTGCAAGCCCTCGCGCTGTAGCCGGAGACTCAGGTCTTTCCACTCCAGGATGTCAACTCTTTCATTAATATACTCTTAGCATAAGCTAATATTTATTTACAATATGGTAGGAAATCATAGACCTTTTCTACATTCTAAATATATCTAGATATCTTTTCCAATGTATTTTAAATGTATGTATATCAAAGTAATCAAACTGATCTAAGTAAGTATAAACTATTCACATTCCTTTAAAAGTAGAAATCCTTTACACAGAGTTTATCTTTGTTTAAGTTTATATCTATCTATCTATATATATATATATATATAAACCTAGTCTCTTTTTGGGCTTCCATACCCAAATTAGGGCAGGATCTAAAATTAGTAACAAATAAAAGATCTGAACGAATGTATTACAATCCACCAACTGGGTACTCAGTTAACTAGATCAACACCCAAATCATAGATCCGAGCCCCTAAACTCAACAATAATCAATATCATATCTGATAACCAAAACAATCCGCAAATCGACAAATCCCAACCATAAGTCAATGAATATAAACAAATATACAACCTCTTTTTCTTTTTTGGGTATTCATACATGTTTAGATCAAGTCCAAACATTTGAACAAACCCAAGAGAAACTAACGATGAGATTACAGTTAATGAAATAAAGTAATCATTTACAAGATAATCATCAACGCCCAACTCATAGATCCGAGCTCCAAACACAACAAATAATGAAATCTAGCTAGAACATAGAAAAAGTCTATTTCCAAATCAATATCTTAATCAAAATTCATCGTAAGATTTAGAAACGAAAAATTACTTCTACAAGTTTAAACAACTAGATCAAATTCAAAATACCGTCTATGATTGCGGGCATCCATACCCAAGATTAAGATCAAATTGGATAAAGAGTTAAAACCACAACAGAGTTGCAATATCTAAAGTCTAAAAAGAACCGTTTTATTAAAAATAGAGGTTCCAAATAATAATCACAATCAATCAATTTTACAAATCTTTAGATATCGCGACAAGCTCGCTTGCGGGCTATGCATGTGTTCTTCCAGACAAGCCTGTTGTCTGTCTGTTGGCTATGCATATTGTTCTCATTTTTTGCTAAATATTCCATGGGGATGGAGGTATCCTCAGATCCTATTTTCAGTGAGTTCATAGAGTTTTAACTTGCCAAGACTCCATTAAAAAAAGGTACATTAGGATTTGACTAGGAGGGGCTTGTTACCCTTCCCACTGTTGCCACCATAGATTTGCTTTAGGTCCTTTAGTTTCCCAACGAACATCCAAAGGCTCTGACGCTGTTGAGCAGGTCTGAGAAAAATGTCACGACAAACCGAGGATGCAAACCCTAGCTTAGCGTGTTCACCTCCATTAATTCGTCCTTTTACTTAGTTTTTTAAGAAAAAAAGTTGTTAATATAAGTTTTTTTAATTATTTTAAAATATTCATATATATTTATTTAAACATCTTATTTATTAAATATTTAAAAGATCAATTCTCAACTTTTTAAAGTTTTTTATTTTATTTTGTACTATATTATTTATATTTATATTATATTAAATTTATTATGTAAATAAGCCCATTTTGATGTAAATATACATATTAATTATATTCTTAATACATTTATAATAATTAACATTGTAATTTTTAATATAACTATTTAAAATATTAGCTATGGTTGTGAAATGTGAAATATATTTTCCCTTTTTACCATTATTTTTATTTTACATTTTTCCAATTTTTTATTGATATGTTTTGTTTTAATGTAAATATTATCTGTATATCTAATTTAAAACTCAAAATGGTATAAAATTAATAACATTATTTGTAATATTTATTCTTTATATACATTTTATTGTAATGTGTAAAATATATTTTATTAAGAAGAATTTTTCTAAATTATGTTCATTTTGGTTTATATAATTTATTTAAATATAAATATTTATACTAATATTTTTTAAATTAATTGTATTGAAAGAAGTTAAGCGCTTACAATCTAGTATGGAGGTGATGTATTTAAAAAATCCATATTTGTTCATAAAATAAAAATACAAAACCAAATAAAATGTCATTAAAAAATAACACCTCAAAAATTAATTGCTTCTCTATACTTGANATATATATTATTTCAAGGCAAGATTCTAAGGATATAGAAATTAGTATGAATGTGAAACATTGTTTATGTTAGTGTTTGATATTTGATGTGTCTTTACAAAAATATGTTTTTTTGTCAAAATTCTAAAGCCTTGATGGCAACATGAATTCCATAAACAAGCAAAGAAACTAAGCACACAATTAATCTCACTAGGAATTCTAGAGAATTAGCATAAGGAGAGAAGAAGAGGAATTAATGAACACACATTAATGATTGATCAATAAATGATAATTGATATTATTACAATGGTAAGACATCCTTATAAAGGATATTTGTGTTGATGGAAGACAACTCATTGCTAGCTCATAACTCAGACTTACCAAATACGATAAACCCCCATAGGTGGCTAAAGTACTTCGCAAATTAGTCAAGGACCTCACGAATTAGAAAAAGCATGAGTGAGTTGTCAAGAGTGATGGAAAAACATGCTAATCCTGGAATATGGAGATAAAGTCATGGAGGATGGGTTGGCAACAAAAGATACCAATTTCCTAGTTAACTCGCTTTACCTTATCCACAGAAAAGCTTGATAAAAGCAGAATAAGACAGAATCTGCAGGAAAGCGCAGTTACTAATTCTGGGAGTCCATAAAGTGGTCAAGATCAACCCAGAATCAGAAATAAAGCATTCCTAGGGTATAGATGGCATGTGTTGACTTTAAGGTGCAAGTGGATGCCAACTCATTAGCTAGTGGGTAGGAATTTAATCAAATAATGATTAATATTTTATCCTAAGTTATGATTGGGCTTAATATTATCCCAACACCCCCTTTTAAGTCTAAATTTATGATGGTATGTCAAAAATATAGATACATATGGATTCATATAGGGCCCAACAACAAGGCTATGGTCACCCTTTAACAATCATCATGTCCAAAAAATCTGAGGAAAGAGACAAAACCACATGGAAAAAATCCTCCCTCAAGATAAGACATGAGAGGCATACCCAAAAATGTTTCTCATGATGCTCCAAACTAAATGTTGATGTCTCTAGAGGAATCTTCTTTTTGGGAAGAAGAGAAATATGCTCACCTAGATCAAGGACAACTGTAGGATGGAAACTAGGACCATGTAGAACAACTGAGATCTAATGATGTGAAAGCTCTTGAGAGTTGTAATCAGCTCCAAGATGATGTAATAACTTGAACTTTGAACCAATAGAGATGAAATCAACTCTAGATAGGTGAAATAAGAGTCCAAGCGAATGTATGAGGTCTCCAACTTCATTTACACAGAGAGAATGTGTGCAAGTGATCATGTAGGAACATAGAGAAGGCATAGGATCAAAGAGCGTGAATGCATGGGCTCCATGCGTTGATCTAGCTTCCAAGGAATCCAAAATAACACATATAAGCATATAAATAGACTCATGGGAATGCACTGATAATGAATCCTCTGTAGTAGAAGTATGAAAGGACGAAGGAAGGAGATGTTCAAAATCTTCAAAGAGGCTCTGAGTATTGATGCCAAGAACAAAGGAGGAGATGCAAAAGTACATGAGATCAAGTAAGGTAAGTGGTATGACATACATAAGACTTGATTTTTCTAAGCAAACATCTATAAAGACGCTAGGTTGTGCACCATCAATGAGAGAGGTATGCACAAATTGTGAAAGATCTGGCACACATATATCATAATCTAAGATAGAAAGCATAAATAAAAACGAATGTATGAGTGAATCGTCATCAATAACAATAACAACTCCATCTGTCACTTCTTTTTCATCATCAGTATCTTCAAGAGACACAGAAAAAGTTTTCTCTTCAATATTTTCTTCTTGATTGCAGGAGGAAGCATTCGAATCAAAGAGGGTAGCAACAACATGAACTGTATGAGAGAATTTTTCATCATGAATAACTTCATCAGAGAATGTAGAGGCCAACACATCTTGAGAGAGAGAACATGAGGAGATGCTGGGCTCACTCCATGCTTCATCTTCTACTTCTTGCATACCAAAAGTTGTTGTTGGAAATTCTCACCTCTTGCGGAGAGGAGCTGTTTGCCTAGATCTGAATGATACAAGTCTAGAACAAATGAGTGATAACAAGGATAAGCACTTTCCCTAGAATTGGTAGATGTCTAGAATGAGTCTTTGATCCGTTCTACAGTGTGATGCATGAGCTTTCTATGGGGCTAGATATCCACAGATGTACCTGCAATAAACACATCAAACAACAAGCAAGATCAAAAGTACCAAAAAATGATCTACAGTTCTATATCAATGACTAAGGAATCCAATAATAAAATGACTAATCATAACACAATACATTTTATGGGAAAGAAACCATCATTGCATTAAGATGAAGAAGAAAAATTACAACCATAATGCATTAGTGTTGTGATGCCTCCTCACAAACCAAGTCTTGTCCTCAAAGCTCCAACTTTCCTTCTCTATGCTCACCCTGGATTTGGCTAGAACTTCAGTGTAGCAACATAACTTTTCTCCTCTCAACCCATGGAGTATAAGTTAGTATTTATAGCCCTTGGAAGGATAGGGATGATTGAAAAAATGGTGGATGATGTGGAAGGGAGATCCTTCTAGGGGGGATCTCGAGTCCAGGTGGGTTATAAGAGTAGGGATGAGGGTGCCACGAAGTTTTCCTTCGAGAAGCTTCATGAATCTTTTCTTTTTCCTTTTGAAACTCGAGCACCGCTCTTTTAGAGTGTAGACAAAGCCTTACCAAGGTGGAACCGCTTATTAATAAAAGAGTAAGGCGGTGACACCGCTCATTGTCAAGAGACAAGAGCTGTTTCACAAGAAGGTAATGCCTATTGCATGAAGGGCAGAAGCGGTGGTGGAATTAGGTATGAAAATAAGAGTCCTTGCGAGTTCCCAACTTCACATTTTGGGGATTGAAGGAGATTCTTGATGTTTTGGGCCTCAACACATGATGGTGACGAGAATTATGTGTAACAGAAGCTTTGTCCAAATTGTTCCAAAGCTCAAATGGATATTCAGTAGAATATATGAGATGATGTATATTTGGAGACATTTCCAAGCACATAATTCCATAAGCTCTCTCACATTTATTCAGCGAGTCAATATTCTCTTCATAAGACTCGGGTTTGCTCAAAGCATCAATGGAGACATCAAAGAGACAAGTATGCACTCATCTTTGACTTCCAATCTACATAGCTTAAAAAAAATAGTAGAGAAACTTTTGAATCCATATTGAAGTTGTTGCACCTGCAAATATGAAAGGAAAATTAATTGATGAGTTCCCAAAGCTCCGATACCATGTCAGATCTTGCAGACTTATATTCATTATCAAAGCAATAACATAATAACATAATATAGCACTCCTTTATATTCATTTTCAATATTTAAAAATAATAAATAAAACATAAATTATTCAATATATCAAAAATAGTTCTTACAAAATAAGTAAATTAAATCAAACGGCATATTTCTAAACATTATAAAAAAGATTTTCAAACATGATAAAAATAAAACTTTGGACAAGTTAAAATTACTTTTCTGAAATAAAAAGTCCTATAAAACAACACAGTTGCTTTAAAATAATAAAATTATGAAACTAAATGCTACAACAATTATATTATTAGAGGTAGTACAAGTTCCGAAAAAAGGTTACTTTATATTATAAAATTGGTTATAGCCATTGTATCATTCCTTTGAACTTTTCCAATAATTTTCAATATGTATACACGTTGCAATGGAAAGTGGGTAAGGATTTTCAATATGTACACACTGCAATGGAAAGTGTATATACATTGGACACTAGTTCTTTGACACCATAGAAAATTTATATACATAAATATTGGATATTTGTTCATTACTTTGTACTTTGATGGGACTTTCACAGTGCAATTTCTTATTGCAAAGCAAGCAATAAGAAGCCGCCGTCCACTTGGAAGCTCGATATGGCGGTGACATAAACAATTTCTCACTAATTTCAATGGCCAACCCCAAAGTATCTTACGGAATTTCTCACTGGCTTCGTATGTTCATAATTGCAATTTGCAATGGCCAACTCTAAAGTATCTTACGGACTTTGACGGTGCACATTTTTATTAATGAGATACAACACAAAGAAACAGCCTCCTCCTATTCCAGATCAATGGTCAAAGGGCGGTGGCATAACTCCTTTACGTATATTGCAAAGCCATTTCTTACCGTTTTCTGATGTTCATAATTCCAATGGCCAACCATGAAGTATCTCAGATTATCACGTGCTTCAGTGACTTAATGGAGAAATCAGTGTAGATTCAAAACTACTGTCTATGGAATCTCTCTGTTCTCTTTGTAAAACGTGTGCTGCTCCAAGCAGACTTGCATTGAATATCGAATAGAGTTTACAGATTTGGAAATTAATTGATTTGATTTTAATTGACAAATCGTACGTATGTCATGAGCTGTTTGGTGTGATAGACTCTCATGGTGAGTTCAGTGTTTTTATTGAGCCGAATTGTACCATCATCTAACTGCACCATCATATAAGCAAAGAATGCATAATTTTATCATATGAATATAAACTGAACGTGATGTTAATCTTATAAAAAAAAAGTAATTTCTATACATTAGTTATAACTATATATAAGATTAATATGTTTAGAATACACTAAAAGTATATATTTGATATATTGATCAGATTTCTAGTGTCAATTACTTGTATTTAATAGTTAATTAATATAACAACCACTTAATTTGTGGTTGTTGAGCTATAGTTGTTTTATCATTGGACTTAAGTTAATAGCTATATCTTTTAGTTAATTTAAATTTTTTATTAAATAGTTAAATTGCAATTAATAAAAAGCTTTTAGTTAACTAGACTCTTAGCTTACAAATAGAGTTAGATTATGACTTATGCACACTAACTCCTTTCCCAATTGCTAGATGGAGTTGGACTACACATGAGCTACACATGACCATGCCACTAAGTGCAGCTATCACATGAGTTTAGAGAAATTTATTAGGAGTTGAGAGGAGATTTTTAGGAATTCTCATGCACATTTATATTTATAGATTGCATCCTAGGAGCACATTGCCTAGTGATGCTAAGATACCAAATGGAAAGCTTATTTGGTTGTGCAGTGCAATGAAGGTCTACTTCTCTGGCTTGGAAATGGAGTCATTAGAGCACATCTACAAATTGAAGTCCTTAGAACACACCTACAAGTTCATCTAATAGTTTGTTATTGCCACTTTTTATTTATTATGTTCATCTTAATTTAATTTAATATTCACTATTTAAGTTAACTTAATAGTTATCTAATGGTTAATATAATAATTATAATCCTTCTAGAGTTCTATAATCATTGGAATTAATAATTATGTTTTTGAAATGATTAACTATGTATTTTGCACTGGGCTCATAGAATTAATTTATGAATTTTAGACTAAGCTCATAGAATCAATCAAAACACTAAACTTGTCTTATTCTAGTTCATAGACTATAAAACATAGATAATATTCTACCCAAAATTTTAAGATATATAGACGTGAGGCGTAACTACCTTTGTGCTTACATTGCATTGGATTGTTTTGCGAACTGTCTCTCCATGCATGTAGGGTTTTCCCTTTCATTTTTTCACCACTATCCAATGACAGAGCAAATTAGGTCTCCATGTTGATAACATAATACTAAGGACCAAAACTTTGCAGGTCTATCGTTATATTTTTTACAGGTGTATTGTATAACAACTAACGGATTTCTTTTTCACACGTGTGTATTATATTTTGTTTTTTAATTGTAATATTGGTGGGAAATAATAGGTTATTAATTTTTTTTAATGATTAGATATTTAATATCTTGTTAAAAACATACATGTTGTTTGACCGAATTGGCGTATTGACCTAAGCACCACTTCTGAAGACTTTTTTTAATGAAGAAAATTGAGGAAGATTCATTATTGTAACGTGTAATTTCAATCGTGAAGTGGTATATCTAGTGCTAAGACTCTCTATCATCTAGTTTTACTGTTTATCTTACAGACTCTCCAGCATTGAGTTGTATCTCTTGCAAAGACTCAAGAAAGCCTCTATTGTATTGCAAAGACTGTGTTTGAATGGAGATCAAGACTGCCTAGAGACTACATATTGAAGGCTTGTATTACAATTTTTTATAGTAGTATAATTGTTGTGTTTCATTTTTTTTTGAAGTGGCCCATTGATGTATAGAAACCGCCAGTCACAAGAGATTAGTAAGTGTCCCATTGATGTATAAAAAAATCTAGCTTTTTATCAGTATAAATGCATTTTTTCATTACTTATTTTTTTGCTATCTAATACTATTCATTCCTTATTAGTATTCATCAGATTTTCAAGATCTATTTGGAAGGCTTCCAATCCTGTTCATGTGGAGATCCAAAAAACGAAGAGACATCATGTGGGAGGTGGAGTATGGAAGATGTGTAAGCTTTTTCCACTGTACACGCAGCTACCTGAGGTTTAGCAGTTCGAAACCAATCCCTAGGAATCCGCGTGAGTTTATTGAAATTGACCATCAGTTGTTCCAGTGCACTGAATTACAAAATAAATTTTAAGTTAAAAAATCACGACTAAAATTGAGTATAAAGAAACTATAATGAAAACTGTGAGGTTTTTCGTATAGCCTACTGGTAGATTTCAATACTGTCGGGAAGTGCAGCAAGAGAATTCCCAGAAAAATTTAAGGCCTTATGCTTCACAAGACGCCGGATCAGCTGATTCGAATGAAGATCTAGATTAGTAAGGTTGACTAGATTCGTCACAGAGTCAGGCAAGCTCTGCAAAGACAATTAAGCCTCCTTCACTCTCTCAAAATATATAGAGATTTCTTCCCGAACTACTACTAATTAGTATTCTTGAAATTACTCCTTCACTCTCTCAAAATATATAGAGATTCCTTGCGGCACTACTACTAATTAGTATTCATGAAATTATCCTGCCTTTAAGGTAATTATTAGAAAGGTCAAGCTTGACCAGTGTAGAAAACAATTTCTGTATTTCTTATGGAACGCTGTGGATGGGAAGCCCGATTATGGAAGGCATTTTTATGAGAATATTGATGTAAGAACTCTTCCATTTTCTTCTCGGCCTCCTGAAGTTGGGACCCATTCAAGCGTTCTCTGTGGGCTTCACGGGAAGGGTTTTCTCATCGATCCTGATAGTGCCATAGCACAATTCTTTCATTACATTTGAGTGAGCTATAAGACTGAATGTAAAACACGTATTAATTTATATCTTAAACACTTTTAAAAAAAAATCGAAAATCTAATTATATTTATATGGAAAACTTAAACTGTGTGTCTTTTAGCTAGATGCCCAACTACTAGATGTAGTACCAGGAGTTTATTAGGAGTTCAAACGATTTTATTAAGAGTTTGACTCTTACATTGAGTGCACATTAGGTAGAATCCTAGATGCCAAATGTTGGTGGACTAAGCCTTAAGTGATTAGAGTTGAAGTTAAGCTAATAGTTGTAGTTAATATAAGTGTGATTAGAGTTAAAGTGAAGCTAATAGTTTTAGAATTATTGGAGTTAAGCATGTATCTAATAATCAATGGAGTTAAGTGGGTAATTGTATCTGATAATCGAATAGTAGAAGATTGATTTTAATTTTTCAACGATTACTAACTATACTTATCACATGTTAATTAAGATTTTTTTTTTTGAAATTATTAATTATTAATTTTGGACATCTCCCATAAAATCAATGTGGACAGTATACTTGTCTTATTCTTTTCCATAAATAAAAAAGCATAAATAGTAATCCACCCCAAAATTCTAAGATATATACACCTATCCACATAACTATGGACGTAATTAAAATATATATTATAAAAATATAGACTTTCCATAAATAAATAAAACTCAGAAAATTCTTCTTAGTACTTTTTGATAGATATAGATATAAGATTAATGTGTGGTCAACACAAAATAATGAGTAACATAACAATTAATACGAAAGAAGATTATTTTTAAGACTAAAATATGTAAAAATTCACTCTTGTAGAAAACTTCGAGATAAGGGAAAAAATGGAAGCTACATAAAGTTTATGATTCCATACAGAATGAAGTTAAATGACCGTTAGTTTATAATAATGTTTGGCTATGGGATTAGAGTATGAGTTTAGATTAATGCTTGCTCTACATGACAGAACTCAACCGTAATTTAAACTTATCTTTTTATTATCATAAATATAAATGAATAAAGAGAAATATAAATATAGTTGTTGTCTAATATTTTATATAGGTGGCTATATCTTAAAATTTAAGTTAGACTAGCATTTATGTTTTTTTAGATTGTAAGAGTATGAGGCAAGTGTATTGTTGAGATTAATTTTTCAATATTTGAAATAAACAATTATAAAAGAAAAAATAATATAAAAACTAGCCTATATTTGATGCATGGATAAGTGTTAGCTAATGCATATAAGGGGTTTTGTAGTAAGGAGTTAGCTACTATGTTAGCTCTCTGCTTCGTCTTCGGCTTACACTCCATCTGTAACAACATAACTAGTCTTTCAAATGTGCCCATATAAAAAACTTCTCTCGGTGCCTCCTCTTCTACAGAATTGAAGTAGACTCTCAATAGAATCCTAATTGCATAATCAATTGCAATCTCAAACACTAAAAACAAGATTCTAACAATACTGGTTATTGCTAAGGCATGTCCAAATATGGAAGATCGACCTTTCGAAGTCATGGAAAGTTCATTCAAAATAACCAAAGATTGCTTTGTCATGCCTCTTTATGCACCTAGAAGAAGCTCAATCAAACGTTGAACAACACCTGCTTTCGCCATCTTGGATCTATATTTAAGCATGCTACAAAAAGGATAGAGTGCCTTCAACCTAGACTTAGTGGCTGGAGCATATAGACTATCTTGAAACACCTCCATCATCCTATTTTTTATTCTTGCTCTCGATCTAATTTCTATTGTAGAATTACTATCATTTTCCAATTTTTCTACAATAGATCTTGCATTCAATTCTAGACTCAAGAGTACAATGTGCGAACACCCCTTCCATGGTCCTCGACATAGTTGGTCTCATGAAATATATTTTGGTTGATATATCATCGAGAGAAAACATTGAAATTGCAACTATTTCTTCTTCTATAGGCTCACAATATTCGCCTACTTCAAAATTAAGTGGGGCTTGATCAAAAAACAAGAAAATGGATTAAGACAAGTAAAACTCCCTTAGATTGAAGGTACTATATGTTCCTTGAAGTGAATATTTATTCACTTCACATAATCAATATTACTAGAACACCTAGAATATTCGATAAGCCATTAATAGGACAAATATTTATTGATAATTGGATAGATAAAAGATGTTTTACAAGAATTAGTGTCGGGTATTTTATACCCTAAGTGGTAACGGGGTGACTTTTCAAGTCACCTCTTGAGTAATTAATTACTCTAATTAACCTACTTAGGATTAAATGTTAATATTTATAACTTTATATTTGTTGCACTCTTTGTTAAGAGTAATTTATTTAATTATTAATAGTTGTTTAGTGTTTATTTATTATATATTTTTGTTCATTACATTGCCTCTCCCTTAGAGTTGCTTTGTCCTCAAAGCATAGTTTATTGTATGACTTCGTCCTCTTGCTTGTAACGACTTTTCATGATGTTGTGAGCTTGGAACTACAATGCTTGATGAAACTAGGAGTTATAATCTTCGGATTGCTGAACTAATGTGTTGCATTTTTTGAGAAGTGGTCCATCCCAACTCTACCTTCATTGGAATTGTTTGATGATTGACTGCTCGTACATAACTTCTTAATTTAGGCTTCCATAAAAGTTGTCTATGTTGTTTTTGTTCCATTTCAATGTTGTAGTTGGTTTTCCTATAAGAAAAAAGATGTTTATTTTCTGCTTTAATTTGATGTTGGTTGTATCGACTTCTGTGATTTGGGTGACAATAAGGCATTCGAGCTATTTGTGAAATCCTTGTAGAAACTTCAGTTGTTTGTGATTCTTGCGATTTACTAGTTGATAATAACTCTAAGGATTTTTTTAACTCCTCATTTTTTATTTTTTTATTTGTTCAGTTAGCCCTTGATTCAAATTTTTTAAGCGAGAATTTTCTTCATTTTTTTGTAATAGATTCTTATTGAATTTATTTTGGAAATCCACTTCCTTTTGGTGGAATTCCTGTTGGATTTCTTCTTGCGATCTTTTTTCCTTTTTTAATTTCTTAATCTGTGCGATCAACTCTTGACTATGATTCTTCAAACAAGTAATTTCTTCATCTTTACTAGCGACAATTTTTTCAACTTATTTTTGTTTCTTTTGTTCTGACTTCTGATTACCTTGTGAAATCATCTTTGATATATCCTTGAATTATTTAGATGTTGGAGATTCTATATCTAACTTCATTGTAATATCTTGAAATGTGATTCTCTTTTGCTTATAGAAAAATGTTAGAAACTTATTTTCAGCATTTAAGATGAAAGTTCTCAATGTTTTAATCCAAGGTAAACCCAAAATTATGTCACCGTCAAAGCTCCATAAGGAACTAACTATGAATTTCGATGTGACCATGTAATCTCCAACATTCAATTCGAAGCCACTTATTTCAATTTGTTTTATGTCCCAAAAGTCTAGGTTTTCCCTTATATTTGACTCAAGAATCCCTAAATGGTTAGCGAATTCAATACTAATATAATTATTACTTCCAGCAGGTTCAATAGAAATGGTGATATCCTTCCCTGCAAGTGTCCCTTTAATTCTAAATAGTATTGCAACATTTCTTTGTAAGGTGATAGGAAAATTTTCCTTCCTTTCAACATTAAAATCCATATTCTTGAGTTTTCTTTGAAATTTAATCAATATCTCCTATTTTTTCCAATAGTTTTGTAAAATGCAAGTAGATTGGGTGGTTGGGAGAAATAAGTGTTACATTTCCCACCTAAGTTCAAATCTTGCTTGCTTATTGGTAATTATTATGCACTTTTATATTCAAACCCAAACCCACTTTAAGAAACCACGTGTGGTTTCACTTTTAGCCTTTTTTTTCTTTTTCTTTTATCTTTTTTTTTTAACTATTTTTTCTTTCTTTTCTTTCTTTTACTTTTATTTTTTCCTTTTTATTTTTTTTTTCTTTCCCTTTTTATTTTTTCTTTTGACTTTCTTTTATTCTTTTACTTGGTCAAAGACCATAATTTTAGTGACTCCCTAGGATTATGATTAAAAATCATGATATGGCCAAAGGCTTGGGTAAAAAACTAGCTTTGATATTACCAGAAATAGGACAAATATATATTGATAATTGGATAGATAAAAAGATGTTTTACAAGAATTAGTGTTAGTTATTTTATACCCTAAGTGGTAAGGGGGGTGACTTTTCAAGTCACATGTTGAGTAATTAATTACCCTAATTAACCTACTTAGTATTAAATGTTAATATTTATAACTTTTATATTTGTTACACTCTTTGTTAAGAGTTATTTATTTAATTATTAATAGTTATTTAGTGTTTATTTATTATATTTTTTTTTTTATTACATTCCTCTCACTTCCCTTGGATATAGTTCGTATCTCATTCAAAGATTTCAGTTTATCTCGAGTTGTGTATTGAATATCCTGAGTCGTTTGGTGCACCTTACTTCAATCTACAATAGGATTTGGTGTATGTATTCTGATAAAACCATTACATCTATTGGAAATGCACCATTCTTGCACCCTCTAGCAGAGAGTGTGATTGGGGATGAGCTCATTGTTTTGAAGAACCTACATAGTAGTTCGACATATATTGTTTCCTTAATCCAACCATTTCTCCATGGAAGTTATGTCTTAGGTAATTCCTATGATTAGGTTCACTAGGTCCATCATTAGGTCTAAGGATATAGGACACTTGAAGAAGGGATGAATAGACACCTAAATTGAGATATCTACATGTTTCATTCCTATCTTTGATGGAATTTTTTACAAGTTCTTATGTCGTAATAAGTCATCCATACCAACCTATATTTTTTGCCTTAATTGACAATATGTGAAGAACTACTATTACTGTAGACATTCCTAAGTAGTGATTCTAGATGTAGTGGGAATTGAATAGGTGGTTTACTCAAACATTATTGGTGTGCTTCCTCTTCAAGTTGTGATCTTTTTGCATCCTTCTCTTAATTTGACATTGTATTCGAGTGCAACGGGAGATGGTGTATAGGTCGGTCATCATCAAAATCTTGAATTCAAAAATATTGAACACTACATCTATGATATTTGTAAGCCTTAATCCAATTGATTTCTTCCAACATTATACAAAACATTTATTACAACAACATATAAATTTTTTCCAATAGTAAATGTTCGACCACAAACATTATAAAAAAAACTTCAAATTGAGGAATACATTAACATCGATCCCATTGAAAATAAAAATATACCATTAATAATAATAAATTGTCTTACACCCTAAGGGTCATCTAAAAGTAGTCCCAATGGAAGGCATCACTGATGAGCACTTGGTGGTCTACAAAAGTCATAGTTTCATTAGAGGAATTTTGGGGTCTAAAATGGGCCTCCTAAGGAAAACAATAAAATAATAGTTAAAATAATAAAATAATAGTTAAAATAATAAAATAATATTGATTAATTTTGGAGGAAGAAAGAAAAAAACTACTTTTTGTGTTCGTATTTTCAACATATCTCCCTGTGTTTTTACTCAAATTTCGATCGGGAGAGCTCGTTGGATGCGGAATTTGATTATGAATCCAACGAGTACCCACACTACATACTTTTGATGGACCCCACCACCCCAAAAACAAGAAATACCTGAAAAATGTGATGATGATGTCATCATCACATTTTTTCAAGTATTTCTTGTTTTTGGGGTGGCGGGGTCTGTCAAAAGTATGCAGTGTGGGTACTTGTTGGATGCAGAATCAAATTCCGCATCCAACGAGCTCTCCCGATCGAAATTTGAGTAAAAACACAATGAGATATGTTGAAATTACGAAAAAAAAAGTAGTTTTTTTTAAAGACAAATATGTCAATTCAGCCATTATGGTTGACTTATTTTATTGAAATTCTATTGGTTCTTGAATTCCAACTCACAAAAACTTTTTTTGGCACGTTTTCTTATAAGGCCCATTTTAGACCCCAAATTTCCTCTAATGATTAAAAACTTGTCACTAGGAGACAAACTATGCATTCCATGCACTACAACAAATTTGTACCCTTTCCTTTTCATAGAGAACTCTTGGTCATTGAAGTGCACTTGAAGTGTTCCTCAAATGAAGAATTTGTAGAAAATAAAGAGCACATAGAACTATTTATGAACACTACAATGTTATCATGAGTGGGTGGATGACCATCGATATATAACAAGTTCTTCCTGTTAAAGTTTTCATAAGCATAACCATTCATGCACACACTATACATGGACATGCTATGTTTGTAATTTACAATATTGAATTAATATGACCAATAATAGACATGAGTGCAAAAGGGAATAAATACAACTAACTGTTTGGGAGGAATGAGTACGTGTGAAAGGATAAACAAGCCAAGATTTGTAGCATCTATATTAGACTTGGAAATCATAAAATTATTACCAAAAAAGATAATTTGGTTTCAACATTAGGAACAAGTAAAGAATATGGTCTAGTTCCATACAAAGTGTAGTTGTAACAGATTTGATATTTACTTTGCAAATTCATGGGAAGAGAGAAGTCATTGCTACCTCCGACAATTGGACCAATCTTGGTGTGTACTTGGACATTTTTTCTCTCAACTCATGCAATGTTTTGGATTTACTAGTCAAGATGTTTTGGTTGGAATTGATATCATGATTTGGATCACTAGAAATTTCAGTTGACTAAACAATAGTATAGGGATTAGTCAATTTAGGACGAAACATGGCTGTTTTGTCTTCCAACTTTTCCAAAAATGATAATAGGGAAGTGTATGTACGTGTATTTTCTATATCACCTATTGGATTTTTTACTACAGTAGGGGGTATTAGAACATCAACATTGGGGACTCGATGATTGGTATAATGGGTAAGTGTGACACACCAAGGGTTTTCCTTCAACCACATACCAATGGGGTGTCATAAAAGAGATCCAACTCATGATGAATTTCCATTTATGACCCATGATAATGGATGGAAGATGTCATGTTACGATTGGCAAGGTAAAGCGACTTCCCATTTTCATATACCAACTTCTTGTGGTATATTTCCCCTACTAACAACTTAGGATGTTTTGGAAATAGTGGATATATTGTTCATCCAAAATCAATACTAAATTGAGATCCTACAAAATAGAATATATTGTTATTCATATTCACATGGATAAGTAAAATAAATCCAATTAGATAATGAAAATGTAAAATAAATATGAACTTACTAAAGATGGAAAAGGAGAACTCACTGAACTTTGAACCATATGAAATGATCTAGAATTTGAAGAATTAATCATTTGAAATTATAACCTTTTCTCCATGCATTTCATCCAAACCAGAAATCAATACATGTCTACAGACCAAAAATAAATTTTGAGAACCATACTACAATTTTTCTTCCCATATAGTTTCAAAACCATTTTGGAAGAATAAAGTGTGTGATATATAATGAAACTGATCTGGTTATAATTTTGAATAATTAACTTGTTAATTATTAATTATTAACAATTTGTAACATGAAAATACAAATAAAAATTGAACACAAGATGTACCTGAAACCCCATCCCTTCAAGGAAAACCAACAAATATTTGTATTTTCCTTATTGTAGGATTTGTTTACAACAACACTATAGAAGTCCTTCGTATTTGGACCAAAACTCCTTGGAAAGACTTCTAGCTAGAACTATGGCTTTATGAGACTAAAAAAAATTGAAGATGCCCCAAATCCTCTTTACAAACTGGATAGACAAAATCTACGGAGTCCACCCCGGATCCAATAGACATTAGAGAAGTAACTCCCCTATGGAAAAATGTGATCTCAAACTTAGATATGGACTAGCGAGGAGGAGATGATTGAGTTAGTGTGTCGGTGTTATCCACTAGCAAAGGAAAAAAGGGAGTTGCAGGAGCAATATTTTAGACATGTGGATGTAGAACTGAAGGAAAATATTAGGCATCAGTGTGAAGGAAACTAGGGACAGGGTTGAGCCAACAGATGGTGAGATAGTAGAATGAAAATACTCTAGTATGAGGAGCTATGAAATGACAGAGGCGACTAAGGAGTGAACTAAATCGATAAAACAAGGACACAAATCGATCTTGAGGGCTTGAATAATAACCACTAAGAAATGGCCATCGCTTATTGTTAAAGGGATGAAGGAAGCTATAAACCCAACCGCTAAAGGGAGACAATTATGTTCGTTAATGGTCGGTGTGAGAGAAAAGTCATCATGGGTTGGAATAAAAAATAGAGTAGTCGACAAAAAGGTAAAAGTAACCAACAATCATCCTATCGTCCAACAAGGAAACAGGTTTCAACAACCAAAACAACAAGGTTCATTCGCTAGGACTACATGTTCGTAGACGCAACAATAATAGATGGTTGGAGAACAGATAGAAAATGGTTTGGTCAAATAAGCCATCGGGCATTGGGTAAGAATAAGAACTTGGGAAGTTGTGTAAAAGGACTTGGAAGGGGTATAAGTCACTAAGGACTATTGTGAAGCAATAAGAAAATCCTCGAGTAGACCTAGAATGCATTCGAATAAACTGCAAAAATTTCAAGCATCCATACATGACTAGAAAGCACTCAGGAAGTGTTCGAGCAATAATAAGCTACAGATCTATGGATCAGTTAAGTCAAGGAAACAACAAAAAAAATTATTTGTAGAGATTTAGGTAGGGGTCTAGGGAGCAAGTTCAGGAAGTTCAAGATAGAAGTCGGGAAAACTAAAAATGTACCCAGGAAATAGTAAAAGTTGCAGGAAGCCCCAGGAAGCTTCAAGAAGGAGGTTTGGATAGTCGCACATATATCCATAATGATAAGAGTGATTTTGATGCTCCTTAGTGTTTTTGATGCTCATACTGCTATGTAAGGTGTGGGGCTCACACCAAATAAGTAGTGAGGAGAGTTGGTTCAAAAATGTTTTAGTTGGAGTCAAAAGGTATATTGTAGGTTGTAGGAGTGATGCATGTTCTGGAGCTACTGATAATTTTTCTCTTTGTATCATCCCTATAATATGATGGGTATGAGGTAGAGTTATGGGATGGTGTAGTACTCACATGTGTAGTGAAAGTAGGTTCCCAAGATCCAATAGTGATGCTTGGCATCAAATGGGGCATGTTGTATAGGTAACTGGGACAAACTATGGTTAGTTTCAGAGGGAGTTTGGAGCCTAGATCAGTGGCATAGGGAGAGAATACTTGGTATGATATGTCAATAATGGATGAGGAGCACATATATTCATATCAAGGTTTAGTAAATGTAGCTAGGAGGTACTCCAGTTCAAAGGGAGAAACTACAAGAGCATAGGATGTGTTTGATCCTAGTTGATGCTTATCTAGAAGTACCTTCCTCACCAAGATGAAGTGCTATTTTTTAGTATCTCAACAAGTAATTCTACATTGAGGGTGTCTAGCAACGTAGAAGGGTTTGAGTGAAACTATATAGATATCCTTGCAATATTTTCTTTTGTAATTATTTATAGTCAATGGTATTGGAGGAAACTTGGTATTATGTATCCCATGCTACTAGTTGTCCCATCATATTGAAGAAGGTATTAACATAGAGTGAGCAAATAGAAGAGTCTATAGAGAGTTGTATAGTATCACAATTACAAGTGAATGGTTTCCTCTTTTAGTGAATAGTTTAGATCTAATTTTGAGATCACAGTTTTTCCATAGAAGAGTTATGTCCTTCTTTTTTATTGGATCTAGGGTGGATCTAGAGTTTGTCTATCCAGTTTGCGGAGAGAAATTAGGGAATCTTTAGTGTTATTTTGTCTCATAAATCCATAGGTTGTGGATAGACTTATTTCTAAGGAGTTTTTGTTTATATATGGAGGGGTTATCCGAAGGAATGTTGTATTTTTGTTGTAAACAAATCGGGTAAGAAGAAAAATACAAACATTTGTTGGTTTTCCATGAATTACTGGGGCTCCAGAGTACATCTAGTATTTAATATTTCTTTGTATGGTTGAGTTCTAGTGTGTTATTTTCAAGTTAATAACACACTAAAACTCAACAATACATAGAAAAATTGAACACAAGATGTACCATAGAAATCCTAGTCCTTTGGGGAAAACCAACAAATATTTTCCTTTTTCTTATTACATGATTTGTTTACAAGAACAATAGTAGTCCTCTAGATAAACCCTCCAGAGGTGGACCAAAAATCCTCAAAAATACCTCTATCCATAGACTATGGATTTTTGAGACCAAACCACACTGAATATGCCCCAAATCCCCTCTACAAACTGGATAGAAAAAATTTATATCCACCTTGGATCCAATAGACAACAAAGAAGTAACTCCCCCATGGAAAAAATGTGATCTCAAACTTAGATTTGGACTGCTCATTATAAGAGGAAACTCATCTCTTGCAATAGTGATACCATACAACTGTTAATAGAATCTTTTATAGCATCACTCTATGTCAATACCATGGGACACATAATACCATGGTCCTCCAATACCATTGACCATAAAGAATTACAAAAGGCATTCTTACAAAATTGTTTAAATATTTTCACTTAGCCCCTTCCACATTGCTAGACACCCCCAACATAGAAGTACCAACTCAGCTACTAAAAACTAAGAAGGAGAATTTAAGTAGCATATGTATACTATGAAATACTATGAAATACTATAATAGCATGGTTGAATATTTAAAGAACATTTGAGATGAATATATTGTTTTAAGTTGAAAGAAAAATTCATAAGGATTTTTAATTAAACCAGTGTGACATAATAATACAACCGCACTAGTGTGTTCTAACTAAGCAACTGCACTTGTGGTTCAATTCCATGCATACACCACGTGGGAACATCCACAAAAATATCTAGAAACAAAGTTGTGAGCTATATTGGATAGAAAACAAATATCGATGCAATTTTTAATATGTTGATGGTGATGTGCTTTGTATACTAAGACAACCCGATGCATCCATATTCCTAATATGCACCACAACACAATATATTTTTATTTTTATTTTTGTATTATATGATACCATAGTATGTCATGGAACTATAAGCACACCGGCCTCGCATATGTTTTTGGAGCACTACTATACCGAAAAAAATTCAAAACATATATATGTTTACTTTTTGTTTCATGTTCTTACACACTCGTGCACTAGGGTAAGATGTGCATCAGAATCTTGAGAATTAAAAATAAAAAATCGGATGAAATAATTTTCCAAAAACTGAGAAGGGAGTAGGAAATTCATTTTCAAACCCTAATTTTTGAAAAAGCAAAAGAAAGGTAGAGAAAGACATGCTGAGTTTGACAAAACGAAAAATCTAGGATTGAAGATAACATAAATACTCATATTACAAGAAAACTCATTATCTTTTGTAAAATTACGTATTGGATTTGAAAAGTAATTATGGTGAAGGGTCCTCTCGGCAGAATAGTTTGAAAACTTGCTATAGGAAAGTGATCATGCCTCCTAAACCACATTTTTTTAGAAATAAAAAAATTATCAAAAGATTTTATAATAAATAACTTAAAATAATATTAAATGTAAAATTCAAAATAATATTAAATATAAAATGTTGATACTTGCAAAGGGTATTTCTTCATGAACATGTACATTGTAAATATATTAATTAATTCTGAAATTAATAAGACGAAGAAAATGCCATTCGCAACTATTCTTTGACTCATTCCATGTTTTGATTTCGATTCTTTTCTTTTGTGCAAAAGAAGTCCATTGAAAAAGTAAAATAAACTTTTAAAAGGGTCACTCAAAACAACCCTTCCTCTCGATGTTTTAATGCTAGAAAACTGATTTAATTGCAACTTAAAGGTATTAATAATTATGAACCTAGGGCAAGTTTAATTTGCATATTTAAGTCGATGGAGTGTAGGTTCAAGTAATCCATTCATATTATGTCTAACCTTTAATTTTTTTTATAAAATTTATTACCCGAAATGTTACCTAAAGATGAAATTTTACTTATAAACGAAATCATTCATACCATTTTGAATCATGGATATCCTACACTTGTTATGTGAACGTAATTGAGAAAAATTGGTAACTTTGATAATATTAGAATTTGAATGCCATTAAGATCTTCAAGCAAAGAGTTCTAATAATGTTGCAACAATTGAATGGAGAATGAACATACAAACTAAGCAAAACAAACCACATAGGAAACAAACAAGTATTGCTCAGGAATTTACAGTATATTCATCATAATATCTGGTGTACAATGTAGTTTACATAGTTAGAATTCGAATGCATGAGTAATGAATTCAAATCCTCCAAGTGGATAAGAATATATCTAATTGAATTTCTAACTCAAGGTCTCTCAATCAATATCGGAGTCCAAATAGACAACTCTCCAATGACCAATAACTCCAACAACCAGTGACAACTAGTTAACTCAGTGCAACTGAGTGTCGTAGGTAGGAAAAGGGCTCCTCCCCATCCAACCATGCATTATCCATGCAATAGTAGCGCTAGCCTAACTGATTGTCAAGTAACTAATTTTAATAGTAAGAGATAACTAAGACTAACTAGTGCTAACTCCAACTGACTGAAGTAGGTTGGTGTCGGGACTCCCAGTGGCTCCTAAAATGTAGGGATTGGTCTAGGAGGCTCCCTAACTAATGCATGGACATGCAGTAAGTGGAAGTTAACCTCTAGTAGTGTTCCCCACACTTCAATGACTAGTACATGTGGACCCAATTGCACTAGTGGACTCTTTTAATTAATTTAAGGTTCCTAAGTTAGGCAATAATTAATCTAATAGAAATTTGACCAAGGGAGGATTAATAATCCTAACACCCCCACTGAATCCTAACTTGGACAATTGTGGGCCCTGGTAACGAGACCATAGGTCACCAAAATACAATCTAGAAGATAATAAAAAATGTTGCTTAGTACAACTAAGGAAACAAGGGAAAACCTTATGGGAAAACCCCCCCTTCAAAAATAAGCAGGAAAATAGAAATTTGCAAGTTATCTTTAGAAGAAAGAAGCTTCCTCCTTAGAAAAATAACTTGAGCGAAAACACTGCTGTAAAAAATTACAGCTCTATGCAATAGCATGATGCATCAGTGGACCTCGCAATGTACTTCTCAACTGATGAATCTGTTTGGTTCTGCTAGATGGTGAAGGTAGGGGATGATTAAATCTATGCTTCTGTGAGCCATATAGCCAATCATTCGCATCATTAAGTAGCACTGACCTGGAAATTTTCTGCACCATTCTGTGAGAGACAGTGCAGCATGCTCATTCTGATACTGGGACCTAGTTCTTCTTTTATCTTTTGGAAATCCAACACCACTTCTAGCTGCATCAAGAAGCCTTTGAGCCCATCTAGGTTTAAGCTTCTGATTCGGAATGGGTACTAGATCTGGATCTAGAATCTCTTGAGATTCAATCTCAATAACAAGTGCATGTTGTATGTGATCTTCTTCATCTGAATCTAAAACCTGTAGCACATCATCATCATCAAAAATAGGAGGAGAAATGGTTATACCTTCCTGTGCTCCTAGAGGGGTATCATGCAGCCGATCTTCTTTGAACTAGACACTTCTTTCAATGAAGCATATTCTGGTAGCAACCTCCATCAATTTGTAATCTTTTGCATCATCTACATATCCCAGCAAAATGCATTCACTACTTTGGGCTTGGAAGGCCTTTCTCTTGCCAAGTGGTATCTTGGCCTAAGATTTGGAACCAAAAACTCTCAGATGAGAAACATTGGGCCTATACCCATGTAGTTCTTCGAATGGTGTGACCCCAACCACTGACTTATGAGGCACCCTATTCTGCAAATATGAAGCACAGTTTACTGCTTCAGCCCAAAGAGAAGGAGGTAGATTCTTGCCATGGAGAAGGCACATTTCCATCTCTTTCAGTGATCTGTTATTCCTCTCAGCCACACCATTTTGTTATGGTGTGTATGGAATTGAGTGTTCCATTTGAATCCCCTATGATTCACAGAAATTATGGAAATCTCTTTTAACATATTCTCCTCCTCCATCGGATCTTATTGATTTGATCTTCTTATTGAAGTTTTTCTCAACCATAGCTTTAAAACTTTTAAAAATCTCAAAAACTTCTGATTTTAGCTTCATGAAGTAGATCCAACGGTACCTAGAACAATCATCAATAAAGGTTAGAAAATACCTGCAACCATTGATGGAGTTTGTGGGCATAGGTCCTTCTACATCACTGTGTATCAAATCAAGTGTAAAGATAGCTCTATGAGCCTTCCCAACATCGTACTTCTTTTCTGGATGCTTACCTACCAAGCACCCAACACATACTCCATCGAAAATTTGGATGGAGGAAAAACATTCAACCATGTTATCATTGTGGATCTGCTTTAGATATTTGAAATTGAGATGGCCAAATCTCTCATGCCAAATCTTGCTGGTGTTGTTAGCATGAGACAATAAAGCTGTAGGAGGAGAAACAAGAAAGAAATGTGAAAACTAATAAGTTTTGGTAGAGTGATTTGCAATACCTTTCGCTACAAGCTTTCCAATGGATTTTTTTGTAATCTCAATTGAGTCTGAATCGAATGTGACCCTCTTGGGAGAGCCTGTATGAATCATTTCATAAACAGATAACAGGTTAGCAATAAGGGATGACACATATAGGGCATTATTGAACTCACCATGCTTCGCTCTGACTCAGCCACTTCCTTCTACTGGAATCTGGGAATCATCTGCCATATGAATATTAGGCCCCTTTGATAGTGAAAGAGTAAACAAGGATTATTTGGAGGAAACCATGTGGTTGGAGGCTCCAGAATCTATAATGTATGTTGAGGATGGAGAGAGAGTTGCTTTCAAAGCATGACACCTTTCGACATCTTCTGTCGGTGCTTCTTCATCAAGCTTCTTTTCTCTTGGAGGAGCAATGTTGTGCTACTTGATAAGAGCGAACATCTCATCAAGTTGCTTCCTCATACAATGTTCTTCAAGATGGTATCCCTTTTCATAATACAGACATGTGAATTCTTTTCAAATTTCTTCTTCTTAGAGCTGGAGGCCCCTTCGGAAGATTGCTTATTTATTTTAGGCTCTGAATCAGCTGCCTTTGGCTCCTTCTTCTTTGATTTCCCCTTTACTTGCGCTTTGGAAGAGTCAGTAACCAATAGAGCTTGATATTTGGAAGTCTGGATGACTTTGATTCGAATCAATTTGTCTTGTTCTTTGATTAAGGACTCGAAGAATGAATATAGAGAAGGTAGTTTCCAATCAAGAAAGATTTCCCACATGGAATGAAACATAGAGACATAGACAGAGTAATCAGGGCCTAGTTTCCTGAGTATGGAAATGACATTATGCTCATCCTTCCACTTTATCCCGTACTGTCTACATTGGAGTACTAGAGACTTGAATTTGGAGAAGAATTGCTCAATAGTCTCGAAACTGCTGGTATGTAAAGATACCAACTCATTCTCTAGAATGTGTCCCCAAATCTCATCTTGTTTGTTAAACAAGCTATTAAGATTCTCCCATGCTTCTCTGGGAGTACTCAATCCTTACAGATGGAAGAGGATATCTTTGGAAATATAATTACATAAGTACCCGAATGCTTCATCACAACGGTTCAGAAACTTGGTCCACTCAACTGACTGATGAGGCTCAGCCTCCCATCCATGTATTATCCTATGGTATCCATGCTTGTGCAAGGATAGCTGCATATCAATCCTCCAATCAAGATAATTGGAAGTTGTGAGGATCCATGGCTCAAGAGTTTGAGAACTCATAATTGATCCAACTGGAAGACTACAAATACTTCTCTCAAGCTACGTAGAACTTGTCAATTTCACTGCAAATAATGCTAAAACATATGAACTGTTAGAATTGTACTTTTCCTCTAGACATGAACATGTTTTCAGGGTCCGTCACGCCCTCTCTGCTGCTCTGAATGAATCCAGATCTAGCAAATTTTCATAGGGTACTTCTGTGGAAACCCAACTACTTCTGATGTTCGATGAGGAGAAACAAGCATGAAACCTGCTTGAGAAGGCTTTGATACCATATTATAATTTAAATTCCATTAATATATTCAAGCAGAGATTTTTGATAATGTTGCAGCAATTGAATGGAGAATGAACATGCAAACTAAGCAAAACAAACCACACATGAAATAGACAAGTATTGCTCAGGAATTTACAGTATATTCATAATAATAATATTCGGTGTACAATGTAGTTTACATAGGTAGAATTTGAATGCATGAGTAATGAATTTGAATCATCCAAGTAGATAAGAATGTATCTAACTGAATTTTTAACTCAAGGTCTCCCAATCAATATCGGAGTCCAAATAGGCAACTCTCTAATGACCAATAACTCCAACGAGCAGTAACAACTAGTTAACTTAGTGCAACTGAGTGTGGTAGGTAGGAAAAGCGCTCCTCCCCATGAAACCATGCATTATCCATGCAATAGTAGAACTATCCTAACTGACTGTGAAGTAACTAATTGTAACTGAAGGCTAACTAAGAATAACTAGTGCTAACACCAACTGACTGAACTAGGTTGGTGTTGAGACTCCCAGTGGCTCCTAAAATGTAGGGATTGGTCTAGGAGGCTCCGTAATTGATGCATGCACATGCAGTAAGTGGCAGTTAACCTCTAGTAGTGTTCCCCACACTTCAATGACTGGTACATGTGGCCCCATTGGTCCATGTGGACCTAATTGTACTAGTGGACTCATTTAATTAATTTAAGGTTCCTAAGTTAGGCAATAATTAATCTAATAGACATTTTACCAAGGGAGGATTAATAATCCTAACAGATAAGGGGCAAGCTATGACAGGAAATTGAGCCCAATATGCACAATGCTTATGCTGCGTTGAATGCCATGTTGAATAATATTCTCAAAAAAAATTACAAATACTTTAAAAGAGATCCACACACATACTACCAGATAGATCACAAAGCAACAACAACCACATTCACAATGTTGATAACATTTAGAATCTCAAAGCACTCAAAATGCCTATAAAATTCTCATCAGATAATTGTTTTTATAATCAAGCATCCACTTCACCACCATCAATTGACAAAGGACACCTAGACCAAACCCTCACACCCACCATTTATGCCAATGTGTGTGTGTGTGGTGTTTGTGTGTGTGGAGGGGGGAGGGGGGGGAGGGTTGGTGCAGCATGTAACTGATAAACATATTCTATGTAAAATTATCTATATACAAGTATATAGACATGCATAGACATATATACACAAATGAATGTTGATCATCCATTTGGAATTCGATCATTCCAACTTTCTACAACATGTAATTGGAAAACTTATCATTTTGAGATACTAAACATACAACTAACGATCTAAGGATTTTATTACAGACCATGCATTTAATATGAGACCATTTTATTATAGTGAAATCATTCTAAAATACTTTAATCTTACCAATCCCCACCCAATCCATAAGGGATTTAGGAAATCTTACTCTTACCTTGAGTTTTAATCTTATACAAATATACTGGTAAAGAACATGCATTTTGAAAAAAGTCTTAACCATTCTAATCCAAAGACAATCCAACATTTACATTGGTGTTTAAAAATAACATTGCATACCAATCCGTTGAGTGGACCTATAACAACAATCTTGCAAGCTATGCTTTTCATAGTATTATATTTACTTCGATCAGCATTTTTATGATAATATGTTCTGCGAGACTCTTTTAAATATGTTGTCTCTTTTTTAATAAAATGATGTGTTCAAGGTGTTGATGAAGTTATAGTTTTTGGATTGTTGAAAAAAAAATTGTCCACTCTGTCCCCCAGTTATTCTGGCATGGGCCATGTAATGCACCTTTCCGAGAATCAGGCACACTATGCAAAATTCACAAGGAAAGCAATGACTAGTTTTAATGAAACTTGCAACAAACACTGTAAGAGTTAAATTAAAACACCTGAAACTTGGTACATAGGTTAATTGTAGGTATAATACCATTAACAACATCCCAACAAATCAGAATTGATCAGGCATTAATTCATATTTTCCCAACCTTCAAAATAATTAGTGGAAATAAAGGGTTTAACTGGTCACTTAACAAAGGTTAAAGAGGACAAGTTCAAAAATAAGGAGGGAGGGTTATGCTATATTGAGTATTATTTGAAAATTCTAATAGGAACATTTGTGTTTCAAACATCAATGGGGATGAAGTCTACTCCAAGGCTCCTGGGCCCCCTAGCATATGAAAACTAGAACTTGGCTTTGAACTTTGTGGAAACCAATGGTGACGAAATTTAGATTAGCGAGGATTGCAGAAATTTCATGAACTATTAAATATCAATTTGGGTTTGAATCCATAGGTTTATAAAGATCTTAAATTTTATGGAGATCATACAAGTAAATTACTACTCTAGGACTACACAATTACCTTGGATTCATATCTTACCAAACATTTCCTAAGGGTTATGAATTCTAAATGTAAGGCTTGGTATATATTCAGTGGGTTGCTGAGGACCTGAAACAACTAATATACTTGAATTTGGGCTTACATGTAGCTTCAGTATCAAATACTTCAAAGCTAGTCAATAATAAATGCATAAAGAGAAATCTTTGGAAATGGAGACTCCCAAACAAGCTCAGAGCTTGCAAACTTAAGATCATATATGTATTAAAGATTAAATACATTAATGAGAACATAATCAAGCATCCATATTAGAATTATAGTAGAACTAACAATATTTACAACTCAAAAATTTAGAAGAGAGATCAACTCTCATATTCTTACAACCTAGGAACAAAATCCTTCAGTAAAAGAATGCAAGAAGAGGTGGGAATGTTGGATCAGAACCAGTAGTGAGTGATGAGAATTAGATAGAACATTATAATTAATCAATCAACTGATATGTCTCACATGAATACATGATCCATCCTATTATTCTCCTCATAGATGGAAATATTCATAAATCTGTCTCAAATTTGTACTAGTTTTTGCAACAACTTACGAGGATCATATCATTCATGAAATAAGCTAGATC
The DNA here is from genome assembly GCA_001517045.1 of Pseudotsuga menziesii. NCBI lineage: Eukaryota > Viridiplantae > Streptophyta > Pinopsida > Pinales > Pinaceae > Pseudotsuga > Pseudotsuga menziesii. The sequence goes on along the minus strand of LPNX010520325.1, from coordinate 44,474 downwards.
AAACCTGTAAATCATAATTACAAGGCTGCATAAGTTTCATTAGAATTATAGAATAAAAATGGAACAATTGTTATGTAAAATATTTCCTGTCGATGGGAAAGGGCACATCTCCAAAACTTAGAGAAACTGAGAGCTTTCTCATTCACAAACTTAGACTGCTAAAATATGTGAGAGTGGTGCACCCTCCATCTTTCATAAGTTTATTGGACATCAATATACAATGAATGTGGTCCATATACCTCAAACAAGGAGCCCTCGTTGACTAATTTCGTTCATATATCTTTTGCCTTCTTTTTCCATGCTTTGCTTCCTTTCTGCTTTCCTCAGCGTTATTCTTTTAGCAAAATTCTTTTACTTTGGGAAGGCCACTTGCTGTCATGAATTCAAACTTATTGGCTAAAATTGTCCTCTAGATATTTACCAAGTATTTTAGCTTTCTTTCCTTCTTTTACTAATCTTCCTTGATCCTTATCACTCAAAATCAGGAAATGACTATATTCACTACTTTTCTGCTGCTTTTTCTTCTTTTCCTTCTTTTGGATGCTTTTTGTCTAGCTTTTTCTTGATTTATGGATTTTTTGTTGATTTTATCTTGGTTTCCATTTAGAATGACAACTCATTGGGTCCATAACTCCCAATGTTCCACCTTATCCATCTTGCATGTCCACCAGGTGAAAAAATTAAATATATTCATAAGATATAATAATTTAACATGAAATGCTTTTAATTCTAAGTTGAAAGTGGGATACAATGCCATTGTTATTAATAAAAATTAACCCCTTATAGGCTAGAAACATTAGGGTCATATTATAAGCATGGTATCATGGATACCATATGGAAGGGGCACTCCAGTCCTCCCTCCCCAAAGTTGCTTGTCCTCAAGCAAATGAAAATATGCATGATGAGCACATACACTCCCTTTAACATGTTCTTTCCATATTCTAGAGCATCTCCCCTATATAGTAGACAAATCTTTTGTAGAGACTACCATTAATATCCTCTTGAATCAATTTTACTTGGACCAAATTTTTATCAAACTTTACTCAAGCTTGTATCCTTTTGTGTATGGTCCCATGGTAAGAACAACCTTCTCCTATACATCAATTGGATTTTGACCAGACCCAATATTGGATCTTCTTCAAAAGCATTATCTTCAAACACCTGTAATGAAGAAAAATTTAGGGAATCAAACATGGGAACCACATCATCAATTCCTTCATTCCTTTGAGAACCTTACCTAAGTTCTCATCCCAACAAGAAACTTCTCTCCTACATGAACAACCATGTTTTCCCTTAAATGGAAATATACTCTATAAGTGCATCACACCCAACGGCTCTACTAGGCTTGGTCATAACTTGGGAAAAATAAAACATAGGTAATCCAATTTCCTCTTTATTTAGGACCCTATATTGCAAGCAAGAGATCAATCTATCCAACTTTATATTCAAGCAAATTGTCATACAATGACTATCCTACCCTAAAGTACATTGAAAATCCAAAATTGAGACAATGACTCTCCAAGGAAGCAAATTCAAACTCACCAAATTGCTTGTTGTATGCTCTACTCATGAAAGAGGGTGTAATCATAGGTGCGCTAGCTAGGACAAAGTTCATGTATGCAAATATTAAATGATCATAAGGACCATAAATAAATGTTTCTTACCAAACCTTTTCCTCCAAGAAAATATGATAGTGATGGCTGTAGTGGCAATCAATTTAGGGAGAATAAATACCCTTATGCTCATCATTCTTCTTGAGATGTGTCTCTTCCCCTAAGACTATTGTATAGTTCTTCTAGCTAGTGAAGCTAAGATCAAGAATGATTCATGGGTCTGAAATGAATATGATATATGTGGAGTATCTAATATATCCACACCAAACAATATCAGGATCCTACAGTATATGTTGTGCTCCCTCATCCATCACTAACCAATACACCAATCTATCATTTTGAGGAGTGCTAGGATCCCATGGACTTATCTGCATCCTTCTAAACATCAATAACAACAAGAAAGTTTTATTGCCATAAAAAATGAAAAGGATGATCTAAAAATCATACCACTACACTGCAAGAGCAACATTCCCAGTACAAAATTGAAACTATGAGCCCCCCTGTAATAATTTATGCATATATTCAATATATGGCCAAAACCTTGTGAGCCTTCTCCACTAAACAAAAAAATTCTTATCTTCTTGATGAACACAAGTATTGGAGTTCAAAACTTTATTGATGCAATGACATAGATGTGAGTCCCATGTCCCAAGAAAACTATAGGCATATTCTAACAACCATAGATGCCTATGTTTCTCACAGGAGATAAAGGATGCGTCTTCTAAAACTACATTGGTGTAAAAACAATGTACATGCTCCAAGGTATGCCACTCCAACAAGTACCTATCCATCCATTCCATGGATAAACCAATACTACCATGTCAGGTCCATAAGTAAAGCTTATGGTTTTACTATGTGCACAATCCTAATGGCTCAACTCTCTGCCACTAGCCATGTAATCACCGCCATGAATAGAAGAATAAAAAATAGGAAATGGACGCCTCTAATGAACTACCAAGAATGGGATAGCGCTCTCATAAAATCACTATGGATGAGTGTAGGGTCCTACTTCTCCTCACTAGGAACCAATAGAAATGACCCCTTCACCCAATTATCATTCTCATGTGCCATGGTGGTAGTAGGAAGTGCATAGGATGAAAGGTTATAAAACAAATTTAAAATTTTGCAATATTTATCCACCAAGAATGTGTATGGATCCTTATCTCCTTTTATTGGTTCATCAAATGTACCATCTTGTACCTCCTCCAAAACTATACAACTTTCACCAATAGCCATCTCCAAATCTCTATGAAATAGTGCAAGTTCTTGGTCTTCATTTTGTTTGCATACAACCTTCTCAAACACCTGCAAATTGAAACATACCTCATGATCCAACATCACATGAGGTTCCTCCTCTAAAACACAAATGAATTTAGCCATTGAATAGTTGATTGAAAGAGAGGAAGTTGAAAGTGATCTTTGCAACTTGTTATGAAGATTCTCATTTTACATCTGAGACTCTTGAAGGGACTTTTGGAAACTCTCCAAAGAATCTTGGGTGGACTTTAATTATTTTGTGATACTGTCATTTTATTTTGAATCTCTCAAGGGTACTCCATCATATATCTCAAAAATATCCAACAAATAATCTCTATTTGAAACAAAACTCAAAAAGTTACCTTTAGTATTGGATTTTCTCCATGTCCTCCATGGAAGATGTCTCCTCCATGCTCCAAAATATTTTCTAAACTAATGCATGTGTTGCATTGAGAGTTGTCAGGGCCCCTTGAATTCATTCTTTTCATCCATCTTCAATGACCCTACAAGAAAATGAGTTTCTTGCAGATGAACCACCTCTTCATATTACATCATAGGATCATGATCATGAAGTTCATGCGGTGAAGTTGAAATTGATCCTAAGACCTTTTTTTCAGCTACTACAAGTTCTTCATGCTCATGGAAATTTGGTCATGCAGCAAATTCTTCAAGTGGAATATGTATTTAACTAACATAGATAGGTGGAAAGACATCAATAAATGCATAGATGAAACTTGGGCACCCATCATTATGTACCTCATAAGAGTTTGAGCATTTATTAATAAATGCTCTAGAAATTCCTCAGCATCCATTAGTAGATGCTCTCTACTCCATGTACCTAGTAAAATGTCCCTCTGATTCTTCCTTTGATGGTGGATATTGGATCTTCTCATCTTCTTTAGGTGGGAATTTCTTCAACGCCCTCACCATGTTGTACATAAATTTGTCTATAATGTCCTTGTCTATAGAGAAAGCTCCTTCACCCTCCCTTTTGCTTGAGGGTGCATTCATGTCCTCATAAGACCTTCAATATTGGCAATGTATTCAACTTATGTCATATGTAGGCATATAGTATTCATCTTATTCATTGAATATGAACAGGGTGGAGGAAATGGAAGAGGATTCATCATACTCTTCATACTATCTACAATATTCCTTATACTCCTCATCATAGTCATCATACTTCTCATCATTTAACCAAGACAAGGATTCCATTTCTTTTTTGTCGGAAAAGGAGACCTGTAGTGTTATTCAATAGGTATCCTATTTTCCACGGTATAGTTCAAGGAAAGATCTATGATACCACTGTAATTAGAGGAAACTTTAACTCAAAATGGGCCTTTTAACTTTAACTCAAATTCCATGTCATCGTGTGTTAACCAATGAAATTTCTTTAAATTTGAAATACCGTATAGGTCTTAAACACTTTTTTAATATAAATTTGGGGATAGGTATCATAAAAAAAACTCCTTTTTTTGTTTGTATTTTCGACATATATCCCCGTGGTTTTACTCAAATTTCAATTGGGAGAGTCGTTGGATGCAGAATTAAATTTTGCATCCAATGAGCTCTCTTGATTGAAATTTGAGTAAAAACACGGGGATATATATCGAAAGTACAAACAAAATAGTAGTTTTTTTCTTTTCTTCCTCCAAAATTAATACATATTATTTTATTATTTTAACTATTATTTTATTATTTTTTTTAAGAGGCCCATTTTGAGTTGAAATTTCCTCTACTTCTTGGGAATTATACACACTATGCAAACTTCAAAAGGAAAGCAATGACTAGTTTTAATGAAACTTGCAACAAACATTGTAATACTTAAACCAAACCACCCCAAACTTGGTGCAAAGGTTAATTTCAGGTATAATACCATTAACAACATCCTAACAAATCACATCTTATTTGTCATTAATTCATAATTTCCCAACCTTCAAACACATCGGTGGAAATAAAGGGTTTAACTAGTCACTTAACAAAGGTTAAAGAGGACAAGTTCGAAACCGAGGGAGGGTTATTCTAGCTTGAGGATCCTTTTCAAAATGTAGTAGGACCATTTATGTTTCAAAAATATATGAGGTTGAACTCTAATCCAAGGCTCCTAAGTACCCCAGCATATGCAAACTAGATCTTGGCTCTTCACTTCCTAGAAACCAGTGGTGAGGAATTTTGGATTAAAAATTCTTGCATAAATTTCATTAATTATTAAATATCAGTTTGGGTTTTAATCCACATGTTTATAAAGGTCTTAACATTTTTTGGAGATCATACAAGTAAATTAGCTCTTTAGGACTACACAATTACCTTTATATCCATAGCTTCCCAAACATTGCCTAAGGGTCACAAATTATGAATGTAAGGATATGGATATATTCAGTGGGTTTGTAAAAACTTGAAACAACCAATATATTCTAAATTGGGCTTACAGGTAGATTCTAGCATCAAATACTGCAAAACAAGTCAATAATAAATGCATAAAGATCTAGTCTTGGAAGTGGAGACTCCCAAACAACCTCAGAGGCTTGGAAAATTAAGATAGGATATGTATCCTAGGTTATATTCATTAATGAGAACAAAATAAATAATCCATATTATAATTATAGCAACAATAACAATATTTATGGCTCAAAATTTTACAAGAGAGCTCAACTCTTGGACACCTCTTATATTCTTACAACAGAGGAAAAAAATACTTGAGCAAGAGAATGTAAGAAGCGATGGGAATGTTGGATTAGAACCAGTATTAAATGATGAGAATTATATATTTGATGAGAATCACTCAATTAGATGATATATCTCAAATGAATAGCGCAACCATCCTATTATTTTCCTCCTAGCTGGAGATCTTCATAAATTCATCTCAAACTCATACAGGTTTCTGCAACAACTCATGAGGCACATAACATTCATGAAATAAGTTGGATCATACCTAAAAATCAAAATTCCAAGGCTTCACAAGTTGCACTGGAATCATAGAATAAAATTAGAATAGTTGCTATGGGGCACATCTCCCACATTTGGCTAAGGTCACATCTCCAAATCCTGGAGAATCTCAGAGATTTCTCATCCACAAACTTAGAATGCAAAAATATGTTAGAGTGGTGTGCCCTCCGTCATCTATAATCTTATTTTCCACCAATATACATTGAATTTGGTCTATATGCCACAGCCAAGGCACTCTCATTGAATAATTTTTATCATATAGTTTTTTCCTTCTTTTTCCATGCTTTGATTCCTTTCTTCTTTGCTCATGTTTATTCTTTTGGAATTTTTCTTATACTTTTGACCCACTTTCTTTCATGAGTTTGAACTCCTTTGGCTAAAATTATCCTCTTAATATTTCCTAAGCCTTTTATCTTTCTTTCATGCTTTTGTTAATCTTCCTTTACCCTTATCTATCAAAATCAAGAAAATCCTATATTTACTGCTTTCCTGTTTTTTTTCTTACTTTTTCTTCTTTTAGATGCTTTATATTCAATATTTTCTAGATTTATGGATATTTTATTTATTTTTTCATGGTTTCCATTTATAATGATACCTCATTGGGTCCAAAAGGCCCCACACACCACCTTTAGCCATCTACCACATCGACTAGGTGCAAAAATTAAATATATTCATAATTTAAAATAATATAACATTTTTTTAATCTGAAGTTTAAAGTGGCATACAATGACGATAAGAATATGGTTCTATGGAGTTTTTCATATCCATTTCCTAAAGGCAATTTACAATCATTACTTTAACTTCATTGAGGGCTTGGAATTGAGAAAAACTACCCTATAGATCCATTATATCTATGATAATAATGGGCATTTTGGTTACAGAGGAAAATATGGATAATACTGAAAGAATGTAAAATACATGAAAATTAACATGCCTATCCATACGTGGTCAATATAGCACCATCCTCTAGCAATCCAGTAGTCGAAGTGCTAGTTTTTCTTTTCTCTTTCCATTGCATGGCGTCTTCCTGGCCATCCCACTCATGGTTGGGAAAAATCAAAGGTTCACGCAAAATCCCTCTTTCTTAAAATCAATTTCAGCAATAAGAAAATATTAACTTTAAAAACTAAAAGTAATCTTTTAAAACTGAAAAAAAAGGCATTATAAATTTGATATTTAAATTTAGATACTCATTTTTTTCTTAAATATCATCTTAATTATTATTAAAGATATATAAATGTTTTTAAATAGATATTGGAGACAATATCTTAATATTGTCTTAAAAAATTGTCTCAAACAACGCCATCGTGTAGTAGTGTAAGCTTAAGTAATATGTATTAGTTAATGCGTGTTGTGTAGAGCCATAAAAAGAGGAAGTGTGATAAGGTTTTTTGTAATCAAATTGTAGAAGAGCATAAACCATTGATGGAAAAGTTGCAGAGGGATGAATCAGGGGAATAAAAAAGAAATCATATGATTTTTTCTTGAATTTATTGTAATATTGTAATAAATAATATTTGTTAATATGTTTCAAACAATCCAATTCACATTTGTTAAAAGTTTTTTAGGGATTGAATTCAATAAGGGAATGTCATTATAAGGAAAAAAATTATGGATGATTTAAACGATGATAAATTGGTGCTTAGCTCACCTGGACTGGTGTGGGAAGTGAATGAAATGGGAAAAATATTTTATAAAAGTTTGACGGATATATAGGAAAGAACATATATATATATACCTTCCACTTATAGTATATAAATCAATATAGGGATTCAAAGAATCAAGTTATATATATGGGTAAATGCATGGAGGTGGGTAACACTTTTTGGCCAAATTTGGCAATGAAAACCTGATTTTTTACTCATGTGCTAGACAGAAGCCCTCGAAACGCATATATGTCATGTGAATTTCGACTTGCAGTGAAAACAAAAAATTGTAGAATATTATGTTGGCTTCCCATTGATATTTAAAAAAAAAAAAATTCCGATGTCATTTAATGTGTGAAATTTTGCAGTTAATGAACTGTGTGACCTTAAAATTTTGAAGAAGTTAATAAGTGGCTTGTGTTCGACCCTAAGAATTCAATCTTACATTATAATTTGAAAAAACAATATATATGAGCATGATCTACACAACATACATTGTGGTCTGCATATCTTTTTGTTAATTTATTTCGCAATATACAATTATTTATTATTTTTCGAAAGTGACCATATCTTATTTCAACATCATTTTATACACATGTGTGTCCATCCTAGATTTTTTCTCAGTATTTTGAAAAATTCAAAAACCAAAGATACCCTTTTGAAGAGGACACGTCGATGTGTGGGCTGTGCATTTTTAAGAAATTTTTGGATGTGTATATTTTACTCTGTGGATTTTTCTTTGAGCTACTTCGAAGTTGTTGTCTAGTTTTCTAAGTGTAAGTCTTATAACTAATTAAAAAAAACCCCATATGAATGCCAAAACGCATGCATGATATCTCAATGGATAGAGGATTCAATGATGAATCTATCGGTATGAACTCCGCTCACTTGTGTGCCATCAATGGCAGGGTTTACACCCCTAGAAGACATAGAGAAACATTGATTTTCCTGTAAGAGGGATAAATATATGTTTTTCAGGCCCTTGATCGAGGTATGAAGCTCGATCGAGGTTTTATCGGAAGCTCGATCGAGAGTTTATTCAACCCTCGGTCGAGCTACTCTTGAACACTTAAAAAAAGGGCTTTGTACACGACGACCAATATACTAGCATATTTTTTCGGGATATAAGCTTTAGCTTATATATATATATATATATATATATATATATATATATATTATGTTCATGTAGGACATTTTAGGAATGGGTTTCAAGGACCTATCTAAGAAAATTTAAAAGAAAAATTACACAAGAATAAAGGGGAAATCAGAAATTATAATTTTTTCAAGATGGTAAATGTAAAAATTAAAAAAAAAAACATAAGTAAAAAAAATAGAAAAATAATGAAATATAAAATAAAAAAGAATAAGAAGAATGATACTTATTCTCAACATTGTAATAAATGTAAAGAATTTAAATTTTTTATTTTTCATATCCAAATAAATGATAAGAATATAAATGGATAAGAAGAAAAATTGAAGGAGCCATAATATAATAGTCATAACCACAATGAAATATACTAGTAACAAGGGAAGGTTTCCTTTGCTTTTTAGATTTAGTTTTTTGAAACTATTAAAGAGGCATCAACGTTTAAGGAACAAGAAAACTCTTTCCATAGTTCGCCTAACATATAATTAGAACTCTCTCATTGTATAGATAAATGTGTACATAAACATAATTGACAATTATAACCTGTTACCAATCTATTTCCTCTAGACACGAGTACATTAACAAAATAGCAAATGGATAAGACTCACGAAATAAACATGACATGCAAACTCCCTCCAATCATAAAAAAAAGGTTTTTTGGTAGTGATAATAATATGTTGTGCCCCATATATGCGACCTTGCGACCCTCCTTATAACTAAATTTAGTGAAGTTTAAATTTTTTCTGGACCAGAGATATTGACAAAAACATTGAACTCTATGTTGAAAAGAGACATGGATTTAAAAAACACTATAGATGACATTGATTATGATCATTGTGTGCAGTGAGCAAGTTGACAAACTATTGTTTGTAGCAAAATGACCATGACATAGATACAATAAACATGTCAATGCATCCTAGCATGATAACTCAAAACTCTAACCAATAGCTGTGAAACCTTGATGGCGATGCTAGGGATTCATTTTGGGACTTTAACAATAATTTTAGAGTCTGTGAACTACATGCTTTTTTTTTAATGCTTATATTCAAGTAGTATCATGTTGTGTTTTCATTAGAATTCAACATCTATCTTGTTTATGTCATCAATGGTTGGTAAGGAATTTCAACATCATTTGATTCCTATCATCAATATATCTAATGTGTATACAATGTAGTACAGAAATGTAGTGAAATGTTTTAAATACTAAAAATAATTTGCTCCTTCGTATATAATTTTTAATTTTAAAAAACTACAATTATGTGATATGACTTTGAATTTACACTAATTTTTATTTTAATCGTCATGTTCTTTTCTGCCCTAGGCTCTAAGCTTTAAATATCTGACTCGAGGATCTATACCATAGGTAGATTGTAGTCCTGAGAATCTAGGTCGAGTGGACACAACTCGTCTAAGTTCAACTCATCAATTGAATTGCATGCATCATTGGCATACTATTCTTTTTGCATTGAACCAATGAGAGCAATGATGCATGCAATTCAATTAATGAGCTAAACTTAGGTGAGTTCTGTCCACTCGACTTAGATTCTCAGGACTACGATCTACCTATGATGTAGATCTCCGGGACAGATATTTAAAGCCCTGAGCCTAGGCTGGAATAGAACAAAATGATTAAGATAAAAATTAATGTTACATTCAGAGTCATATCACATAATTGTAGTTTTTTAAAATTAAAAATTATATACAAAGGAGCGAAGTATTTTTAGTACCTTTAGAGAAATGAAAATGTGAGCATGAAGGGTCAGTGCAAGAAGATGAGGGACCTTTTAGATACAATCCTAGTTTTCAAAAACATGATCATGTTACCAAAAAATACAACGTGTTTCTGCTACATAACACTTGCTATGGTTCAACCCGAGTCTGACATGTCACGGGACATGTAGGATAGGAAACCATATCGTGTACGTGTTATATAACTACAAAACATGCTCGCGATCTGTAGTTATAAAACGCGTAGGTGATTTGGAATTTTTTTTTAATATATACACAGGCCCAAAACCCGCAGCCTATTTTACCTATCAGGAACACGAAAACGATGGCCATTTGGAGCGTTTTGGAGCAAGTTAAGTTCTTGGGATTGTTGGAAGAGCTGATTTAGTTGGAGGGGAGGAGATTCCACTGGTGAATTATCATCCAACAAGGTAATTCAATCACCCAAAGCGTTCTTTTTTGTCAATTTTTAACCTATAATTCTGTTTTTTAATAGAATAATCAACCCAACAACTCCCAAGCTAATGTTTGATGGATTCAAACTAAAAAAGGCTATAATAATCAAAAACATCATGTCTAATAGATATTCAATGTTTCAAAAGGCTAGAAATATATAAAACAAACACAAGTATAGAGTGTGTGTGGAAGGAGGCTAAAATTATAAGCCAAGGGTTTTAACAATTAAAAAAACAATATATATCTACATTCAAAATAATGACAAAGAAAATAGAAATCCCACATCATAATGAGATTGAGAGGCATAAACAAAAAGGAACAAAAATACTATAAGAGAGACACAAAATTACTACTGAGTAGGGTTCTAAACAACACATATCTCATAATTCTCCACAATATGCAAGAGAGAGTAATGGATAAGCTATCTTATGTTCCAATTACAATAGAAGCCCTATATATTACACACCAATTGGTAGAACTTTAACATAAAAATACGGTATAAGGCACAAGGTGTAATAAACCCATGTTAGCAAACACAAGAACATGAATTCTACTTCTTTTATCCTATAAACATAATAAATAAAATTAGAAACATGTGAGACCCTAGGTCTCCCTAAGATCCCTAGATCTAGCAAAGACATAAATGACTTTACTCAAATAGTCTATGCCCCTGCATCACTAGGTTTATCAACCATTTTTTAAAATAGAAAAAACAATGGGTAATATATTTCTACATGTCAAGTCTCTAAGCTCATCTACAACCAATTGTAGTCCAGTCCACAAATTCTCCATTTTCCATGTAACTTTTGGTTGGTTTCCATGGTTATACAATAGTGGAAATGGTGAACACCCATGAACTACCTAGAGTGCATCGTAAGAGTGTTCCCAACCATGATCGAGTCAATTATATTTAGAGGATATGGTGGTAGCCATGTATCACCCCTTTTCTTGCCTCACATGTCCTAATAGTCCCTTGCCCCTTTCTTTTACATATCCAAGGGACGTAAAGGCCAAAACATGTCAAAATAGCACTCCTAAATTCAAATAAGTTTAAACCCAAGTGTGCATGGAAAAGTCACCAATGAGGGTGAAGAAGTGCCTTAACTTCTAGAAAGAAGTTGAACGAAACTCACTATTTAATTGTTAAATGTTTAATTTTAAGTTTTAAATGTATGTAAGTGAATGCCATTAAATTGCTTACTTGAGTTTTCCTTAATTTACATTTTCAATTTTGAAGAGATGTCATTATATACCATGTATACATTTCTAATGATTTTCTTATTGATTTTTTTATTGCAGTTGCAGCTATGGACACCAATGCTGAAATACTGATTGATCTTGCCCAGTTGAGAGGTCTCAGTACTGCTTTTAGTGGTGGTGATAGGATTCGACGTTCACTTGCATCCACTTTGGATGAAATTGTTGAGACTATTACATTGTCAAGCAACATACTATATGATATTGCATCATATAGAGAAAGAAAAAGACAAGAGTACACTGATGGGCTTGGCTACAGTGCAATAAAAAAGTTGAAAATTACCAAAGAGCATATATTTTCATTGTTTAGGGACCCTCGCATGGGGGAAATCCCAAATGAAAATAGGCCACATATCTCTATCGAGTGGTGCACATATCATCCATTTGTTAATAACTAGATGGACAGATGGTATATGGTTTTTGATATGCCACCACACAACAACAAGGAAATCCCCTTGTATTTCCTTCGGAAGATGTATGCAGAGTTCGTGTTGGGTAAACACGTAAACTATTTTGATATATTGGCGTTTCAAGGGATCAGTGGGGGGATGCCCCAAAATCGACCCAATGTCAGGCTTCGAGATGTTGATCGCTCTATCCCTGCACCTTGCAGGAAGTTTCTTGGATCAAATGTCCCACCTATACATCGTGTTATTCCACAAACACATGATGCATTTTTGAGTTTGGCACGGGCCATTGTTCTCCATAGCACTATGGTTCAACATATGGGCGAGGAAGGGACATTTGTCCCTGGTGTGATACATACACCAGGTCGTCATGGTGCAGGACCATCTTCTAGTGCAGTACCACCCACTAGTGCAGTACCCCCATCTACTGCAGGACCATCTACTAGTGCGGCACCATCATCACATTCCCAGCCTACTTTTGAGCCTCACAAGTGCACATTGTGTGGTCGTCCCTGCTATGGTCTTTCATCAGATGTTGTCTTCAGTGGGTTTTTGAGTGATGTATGTATATGGTTAATTGTAATAAATTCTTCATTTATTTTCCTCTTTGTACACATATGTATAGTTTGAGATAATATATTAATTTTGTGAACTTGTAGTTGATGCTTTATGTCGGCAGTGACGCCCCAGAGTTTCATGTTCCACACTCTACAGAGGGGCATGACATTCCAACCACTGATCCCTTGGTTGGTGGAGAGATTCCTATAGCACCCATTGCCGTATCTCACACCGAGGTAAACATTTTAAAATTTCAGTTTTTTAATACTTGTTAATTTGTTAATTTACACATACTATACATGTTAGTTCACTAATGTTATCTATGGTCTAATATTTACAATTATTAAACTTGCAGATGCCAAATCCTTCACGGGGGAAAGCAGTGATGGAGGTAGGATCCATGGTCGTATCGACCGAGGAAATATCTAGGCATGACATTCCATCCACTGATCCCTTGGTTGCTGGAGAGACTCATATAGCACCCATTGTCGTATCTCACACCGAGGTAAACATTTTAAAAATGTCAGTTTTTTAATACTTATTATTTTGTTAATTTCCACACGTTGTACATGTTAGTTCACTAATGCTATCTACAGTCTAATATTTATAATTATTAAACTGGAAGATGCCAGATCCTTCATAGGGGAAAGCAGTGATGGAGGTAAACATTTTAAACATTTAAAAATGTCATTTTTTAAATACATGTATGTTCGTTGAATCATGCATGTCTAACTACATGAACTCTTGTTGACTATAGGCACCAACTGAAACAACTTGACCATTTCCTAGAGTTGTGTCTCCTCATAGGCCATATGTGAACAAAGGTCATGTGTATATGAGGTGGCCTACTCCTAGAAAGAGTCAAGCTGTCCATGACCATGGATATACTGATACCATGGTAATTTGTATATCCTTCGATGATATTTCTTGGTTAACTTGAAATCCAATGCATAAATTTTTTTGTTAATGTTTGATTTGCATGTTTACTGCATCAAGAGCCAGAGTTTACTATTGAAAACCTTGTAGGGATGGTTGATGCAGTAGTCAGTGCTGCATCTACAATGGCAACAAGTCACATAGAGGTACAACTATTTCAACATGATCGTTACATAGTTTATTATTCTTGGCGTATGTTTATTCATGCATGTCTAACTATTTCAATATTTGGTGATTGTAGCCACCAGCAGCAGGAGTTATTGATGTAGCAGTCAATGTGGTATCTGCAATAACAACAAGCCACACAGAGGTACAACTATTTGAACATGATCTAGACATAGTGTGTTATTGTTGTCTATTGTTTATTCATGCACATTTCTAACTATTTCAAGATTTGGTGATTGTAGCCACCACCACTAGCAGCAGTTCCTGCCCCCTTTGGTTCGACCATGGATGCGACCATCCTTGATGTTCAACCAACAACTCCATCTGCTACACAAGAAACACAATCCCCTTTGTCACAGTCTCTCACTGAGGTGAGATGTCCATTAATGACCAATTGTTTCATGCAATGTCCATTAACATTTTGATAATTGTTGAGTTAATTTAGATATGGTATTTTATTGAGCTAATGTATTAGTACATAGTTAGTTGAATTTAACAATTGATATTTAATTTCTAGGATCCAGAGATGCACACTGGTCCTAGAGTTGTTCCTACAGGATCAACCTCAAGAAAGAACAAGAGGAAGCTTGAGTTTTGATGTATCT
>LPNX010520325.1:11028-18528 GCA_001517045.1 Pseudotsuga menziesii | reverse complement strand
TGATGCATATGAAAATACAATGTCAAGATTAAGCTATCAGCTCGATCAAGGTCTCTACAACCATTGATCGATATTTTACACGTGTTTTTAAATACCTCTATTGAATGTTTATGTGTGGTTAGAGAAGAGCTCGATCGAGCTTTTCAAAACCATAACTAAAACATCCTCAAGTGCCCATATTCGTGTTAGCACACGAGTATGGACACCGAAAAATTTCTTTAATCAAAGTTTTTAAAATTTCGTATTGTTCATGGGAACAAGGTCTTCAAATTCAAATAAAATCAAACATAGAATTATATGATAATAAAATTTAATAAAACATAATTTCAACTATAAGAATGATATACTTGTGGGTAATAATACACACCTTGAATAAAAAATGAGTAAAAGCATTACTACTGCCACTTTCTTTAGATTTTATGAATAGATATTAGTCGTAGAGTAATTGGAGAGATAGATGTGATTGATTGGAGTCATACATGTGATCAATCACATCTATAACACAATTACTCTACAATCCATATCCACAAATGAATATAAATGACCATTTCCTATCCAACAAACGAAGTGAATTAAATGATGGGTTTGTTGCCTATTTATAGAAGATTAAATATGCTCAATCGAGGTCCTTTTTAACCCTCAATCAAGCCAGTTTTTAACCCTTGATCTAGTTCTGAAGACCTCGATCAAGGGTTTATCAAAATCTCAATCGAGGGTTTATCGTAACCTCAATAGAACATGATATAAACCCTTGATTGAGGTATTTTTTTTCATTTTTTTCGAAATCACCTTGCCAAAAATTGTAACCCACCTCCATGGATGCACCCATATATACCATAGGAGGAGTTTCCATAACATTGTTCAATGAGACCTATCATACTTTTAATAACAAAATAATAAAACAAAAAAAAAGAATCATTAAAATATTAATATTCCTAAACATGTCTTACATAATATGTACTACTAAAAATCATCCATTTAGTAATATTAAATCTGCTATATTTATTTTTAATATCACCATAAAAAAAAATTAATGTCATTTTACATTTTCAGGAAGATTATGAAAATCCCAAAGGATGAATGAAGTTATATCTAAAATACACCAATAGGGATTTCCAAAAAGTGTACAAGGAGATCGTCAAGGAAATGGGCATAATTGCATCGCATGAGGAGCCATCGAGCAATAAAAAATTGCTTCAAATGTATGAAATCATTGAATTTTTCTATTATGTACATTTAGAATCTAATTAGTATTAAATATTAATTTTCAATTGTTTTTCTCCACAAAAGAAAACAAAATGGAACCCACTTAGCACATAAGAAAGGACGACAATGAAAAATTAAGTTGATAGAAAAGTTTGTAAGTAGGTGTGATTTCCTTAGAATAGATTACGATTTGATATTGGTTGTGAAATTTATATTTTAGTTTTTTCTTACACCATCCATCATTGGATGTATTCAAACAGGCGTTAACATACAAAGATGAACCATTAGAATAATTTATTGATGATTGGGTTAAGTATGGGTTGTGAGTATGTGATGGTGTATCAAAAATTTACTGTGGAATTTGTAATTATATATGGTGTTTTACTTCTCTCGTTTTATAATTAATAGAAAAACAAAATCCTTTATAATAAATCTATGATTTCTTACAGGGTATAAAACTTGCAGAAAACAAAGCATGGAGTGGAGCCGCGGTGGAGCCAATAGAAGGGTTGTTGGAAGAAGGCATTATACACAGTTTTGAAAGAATGTGTGTCATTAAGGACTCAATTCTTTCTATCGTACATGTTGTTTTTCAATTTACATTCCTGTATGCTATCTATTTTAATTTTCATTATTCCCACCAATGTATATACACTCATTACACTTCATTTGTATGTTTGTAGATAGAAGCTCAAGAAGAGGAATACACTAAAAACAATCAACAAAACATTAAGCCAAATGACCCACATCATGCAAGTGACTTAAGCATTGACAACAATTATAGTGAAGAATAATGATCCATATATTTTGGATGTCAATGCAATCTACTATGTATTTTGAAATAATTGTCTATGAAAATTAGAAATTTTGTATAATGTATTGGACATAGTATCCCAATTTAAATTCAACGGGTTACCAATAATTGTAATTATTCCATGCATGTTGACATTTTGATTATTGTGGATTTTAGGTTTTCTCATTTTGTATAACAAAGTGCTTCATATTGATATATATTAAAAATATTTTTATTTTATTTTATTTTATTCTTTAATGCCATTGTGAAATGTTAAAGCACTAATCAAATATACATATCATTAAAATTTATAATAGATGTGAAAATTTGTGATATAACAAATTAATCCAAACACCATATCCAAATACAATAATTAAAATTCAAATGAATACTACTATGAAAAAAATTTCAATCTATGATGAATAAGGGAATTAACCAAAATGAAAATAAAATATAGATATTACACTATAATGTAGTAGTCACTGCTAACCAAACATAAAATAATTTTGAGTTATTTTGATTGTTCCAATTGCACCAGTGCATTTAATGCTATTCAACATTAGTGCACTAAAAGCAACTGGAGCCCACTGCAACATAATACTTGTTGCACTTCCCAATTCTTTTTGTGATGATGTGGCCCAGTGCTATAGTCAACATCTCAGTCAACTTTACTAGTGTTTTTATCTTCTCTTATCACACTGGTGCTTTGTAATAGTTAGGTTGCAGTAGTGCAAGGGTGCACAAAGTTGGGTGTGACTTTTTTTGCCACTAGATGTCATGATTCCAAACTACAATGCTCCATTGTTTCTAATATAAATTTTGACTGCCTTCACCATTTATCAAACAAATTATAGAGTGCACTAGAAGAAAGAGATCTCTATACACTCATATTAAAACATTCAAAATTTCAATAATTTATATCCCTAAAGTATTGCACATGTACATATCTTCCCTTTATAGGATTTTCTGAATTAAATAAATCATTAAAAAATGAAAACATCACGAATGATTATGAAAATATAGTGTTATGCTAGTACAATATGTCCTCTACATATGTACAAAATTTGATTCAAAAATACTATAAATTACTTCATATAGTGTTGCATGTGCACATACATATATGTTATTTTGTGCTGAAAATTTAAAAACCCAATTTTAGAAATAACATATATATTATGAAAGCTTATTCAATTTCCTATATTTTTTTCTTTTTACACCGTCTTAGAATTCGTTATACAAGTACCTCTACTTACCTCTTTTTTTCTTTTTCCTATTTTTTAGGTTTTATGTGGCAACTAAATTGTCTTTAAAGGAGCTGATGATTGTTCATGAGTATACTTTAGTAACCACCAGTGCTAGTTTTGGTAAACAATATTAGTGTGATTTGAAAGTACTTGAGAACTAGTGCTCTTGTTGGCAAAATGCATAAGTGCATATAACTTTATAAAGCACAAGTTATTTTGATAGTTTTGGTGCACATAGATTCATATAATGGTTTAAGATTTTTGTGCACACAAGTGTTATATGGTTATATTCAATGCATTGGTGCATTTTGCATTTTCTTGCTTAGGAGAATTTTTATGAATAAAGTGCACCAAAAGAATACCCCTGTAAAATCATCCATCCATTGAGTTTTTTTATTTGTAATACATTTTCTAAAAGAAATCTGCTAAATCATTTAATACCATTTGTGGAGGTTATTTTTATATTTTTTACCAATATTCTAACACTACAAACCTCTTTTATAACCTCCTCTATAGGGTATTTTCCTTTTAGTGGGAAAAATTCGGTCTTAATGTCCACTGGAGTGAGCCATATTTCCCTATCCTTTAGCCTCCATGTTTCTACTTCTACTGAAAGAACATGAAACTTCATATATTCCAAATAATGTAGCATCCTATTCTCAACATTAGAGAAGGTCCTAGCTCAATTATAATAGTATAATATTTTGATTTCCCCTTCAATTCCCCCTAATTATGTCTGCATCCTCTTTTTCTTGATTTTACTCCATCTTGAAATCACTTTCTTTAGAGACTTCAGATTCCCAACCACATGTTCCATCATAGATATATCATTGTCAACATCAAATGTTACCAAATTGTTTCAGACAAGATCAATAAATTATGTCTCTACATTTAGTGTATGTTTGTATTTGAAGGGAAAATTCTAAAGAAAAAGTCTGAAATCCAACTGAAGAAACTATCGAAAGGTGATATGATATTTTTCATGTTTCAACCCATGACCTGTACCTGAAATATTTATCGAATGATTATTCCACCACCAAAAACTGATCGATTTCCCTTTCCATGGAATCCTCCCCACACCTACTATTTCTTGAAGTATTAATGAGAGTTGTTGGTGTAATGTCTACCAACAAGACTTCCCCAAATGATTGAGTAAAAAAAGGATCTAATCGATTCGAGCAAGCTCAAGGACCCCATGATTTCCTATCACTCAATAGAAGGTTTATGCCCCCCCAAGATAGGACCTGGGCCATCTAGTTGGAAAGGAAAATATTAAGGATCCATAATTTGTTTTGTAACACCCCAGTTTTTTACCTCGTTTGCATTAAAATGTATATGATCTATATATTGTAATTAATCATGGTGAGGAGCTAAAGGAAAAATCCCCACCATGGATTATCGTTTCATGCTTTGGTGATTAAATTCGATGCCGACGGTATTTTGTGCTAGCCACGCATGATATAATGTTGGATACCATGTAAATATGCATCTTAATTAAAAATACCAACAATGAGCTATGTTGATGCAACAATAATGAAGAGGGGCATGATATCCTAAGGATAAGGGGGGAGGGATGTTTAATCCTTGGGAGCAATTGGGTAGAAGCCATGTGTCACTAGAAGAACCCAAGGGAGTGGTCAACCACTTCCCTTGTCTTATTCACCAAATGAATTAATTCCCTATGAGATTGGTTGGGGCAGTTATTTCCTTGAGGGACGTATGCATGGGAAACCATCAGTGATTGGCAGGAATGTCAGCCCTTCTACTGGCACGTAATTGTTTGTATTCCTCATGCAGGAGAAATCTTGGTTGCAAGCAGAGAATTGGCCACAGGGCCTTCGTGTTCTACATTCTCCTCTCCCAATTTTGTTTGTGTGGTTGAATCACCTTTACGATTGGGGGGATCATGTTATTTCTCTTTTGCAGGCTGGGAATTCCTTGTTACTTTCCCCACAAATTTGGGGTGTTGCTGAGTCGTTTTGGCCACGTTAGGGCCATAAACGGCTCTAAAGATCAATTTTCACAGCATGAGCCATTTTTTCTAATTTCCATACCCGCTTTGGCCTCTGTGGTGATTTTACCTCCAATTCTAGAACTGAGATTGCTGCGTGTACCTAGCTGTTTGGTCTCTAGATTGTTTTGGGAGTGAAAATGGGTCTGAGTCTGCTTGATAAACCTAGTGTGTAGGAGCCTCACAAACAGATCTAGAGGGATGGATTTCTTCTCTACACCCCCTGAATAGCACTGGAAGGGAAGGCATAGCCCGAGGGATTGTATAGCAGAGAAGGGGATGCTTCCTTATGTTGGGTGTGTGTGGATGTTTTAAAAGTCAGGCTAGTTTTGGTGTGGGTGTCCATAGCTCTCGGATTGAGCTCACTAGCTTAGCATCCAACCTTTCCAGCTCCCTATTAGCCTGATAAACCCAGCTTTGTTGACTTGGCTGAGTTATATGTATCCTTTTCTATGTGTGATCCTGCTAGTGTTCCCTTATTCTTTGCGGGAATCATGCCTAGCTCAGGGGTGGCAGTGCTGCTGAGATATTGATTAGCACACTGGCCTATGGTTGGGTGGAACGTTGCAGTGACGTAGCTGGTTGCGGGGCAAGATTATCCCAAGATAAGTATCTCTTGTCCATTTTACATCTGCAATTGTATTTGTGCTTAATGAAAACGATGGACATGTTGAATGCTTAAATGTGTAAATGATATGTATTTGCTTCCACTGTATGTTAATTAATAATACACCTGTGTATGTATTGTGATGATTTGCATCTATGCATGTTTTTATTCCACTACATTATAAGTTTTATTATTATTATATATGTTCATGCGGCTTAGTTTCCTGGGGTTCATAGCTAATAGCTATGTGAGTCGCATCCTCTCCACCAAGTCGAGGGGTGGGGACATGACATTTTTGAAGTGTAGAAACCTTGGTGAATATTACTAATTCTTAATTTTCCAACCATAAAATGTTTATCATTTTTTTTAAATATTAAAATTTATAAGGACATAATATATTTTTTGGACAATTTTGGTGATTTTTAGAATAAAGAAATTTATCCCATGGAATTTGGACTAATCATATTTGAAAAAAAATAACGAATACTTTTTGGAAGAAAAGTTCTAAAAATAGCCCATGGGATAAATTTTGTTCCTAAAATTTTTCTTTCCAGTAGGCCATCCCTGAACCCTCTTGACCAAATCCCTTTCTTGTCCTGGTGTGGTCTAAAACATTTAAATAAATTTGAATGGAAATATTCCTCCCTTATCACCCCACAAAGGAGGATCCTCGCCTCTCAACATAATACTATAAATTTCTCTATCCAAGGGTTCTAGGAAGATACTCAACCTCTTTAAAGACCAATAGTGTCATCCAGAACAGATTCCACCTCAATACAAAAAGAGCCCGTCACCTCCCTCGACTTGGCTGCAGAAACCATCGTTACCTAAAATAATAGAATAGGGTGTGTGCAAGAAGTTGAGGGCCTCTTCTAGCACGTTAGATGCAATACAAAACTGAAAAAATAGGCATCCATCAACTTGCATGGATATTTTTAGACACTTACACAATTAATCTTGCGATCAGTAAAAAACAAGAAATGTAGGAAATTGAATGACCTTTCCAAATATATATTTTTTTTCTATTGAAAATGTTGTTAACTATCTAAAGTTAGATAAATTTTAACGGGAACTTTTTATTTTTTGGACAAATTATAAGGTATATGTTTTTGTGGGTGCAACATCTGAGTGTCTAAATGATGGAATAAACTTACAAAAACTGGTATACGTATAGAGAACATATAGGACTAGTGCACGAATATTTTTCCAATAATAAAAATAATTTTTTAAATTTTTTTTTAATTATCTAAGAGATCAAACCTTGAAAATGGTATGTCAATTGTGGGTGCAGCATTTGAATGTCTTAATGCAATTATTTGGAAATGGGTTTTTTATAGCATGTAGAGGTTTGTGTTCTTTAGTGCACCATACAATTTTTTTTTTTAAATGGTTGAGAAACGAAAGAGATATGGACGAAACACTACCAGTGTGTTTTTTGAGTTGAGGAGTGATGACAGAAGATAAATAAGAAAAAAATAGAAAAAATTATGTATTCTTGTTAAAATTTAAATATTTAGAATCTGCAAAAAAAACCATATCTGTTTCTAAAATCTCATAAAAAATGGAGGTGTGCAGCATAATCATACGAACCGCTAAACATGATCATATTGAAAATTTGGATATAATGCTGAATTTGCCA
>LPNX010520313.1:368515-426468 GCA_001517045.1 Pseudotsuga menziesii | reverse complement strand
TTTCTTTCTTTGAGGTCCTTCCTCTTCTTCTTCTTCATCCTCATCTTCAGCTAGATGTCATGATGTCTTTTTCTGTTGTTGTTCCTCTTCTTGTATTATTTTCTCTTCAAAGGACAATTTTGGCAATGTGTCCTATCTTATCACAATAAAAACATTGAAATATGGAATAGTCCCTATTGGGGATACTTTCTCTTATTCTCTGGAACCTTCTGGGAGTTTGAGACTCCTTGTGGTTTCCATTCTTGAAGTTGGGTTGACTTCTTCTTCTCTTGATATGAGTGGCTAGGGCTTGATCATCTTCCTTCAGTAGAGCTTCTCTATTTTCCACTCTAGTCTCCTCTTGAATACAATCTTCCCATACAATATCAAACTTCATGCTTTCCTTCATGGCACACATCATTTAGATGAATGACTCCCAGGGTCTAGTGAGACCATTGAGAGCAATCATAACCAACTCATCTTCATCAAGTTTGTCTCCAATGGATGGATTCTCCATGACTCATCTTCTTCTCCAGTTCACTTGAAATTTCACTCAACCAAGTCAGCCCCACTAAAATTAACTAGGCCGAATTATTTGGGAGGACTCAAATAACTTAATATTATATTAATTAGGGTGCTAATGACCCGACTTACAACGAACAGAATTTCCTCATGACTCTTAGCAATTATCCTGATAGGAACATCGAGGAATAATGAAATACAAATGATTCTCCCGATAGGAACATCAGGTATAATTAGTAAATACACTTCGAAGTTACAATAATTCAACAATAATTTTCCACCGTGGATCTCTCCTTAAATCAATCTCCACCGTTGAGACTTGTATCCACCTTCGTTTCACAACCCCTTGCCTCCTTATTTTCCTAGGAATCTTCGGACAATGAAACAAAATCTAGCCATAAATCTCCTCTACACTAGATCTTGACCATTCAACCATGTGGCCCCTACCCCAATTCACGATTTTCCCACTGGTTAGACTTCACGCATGTCCTTATTGCAAAATAGATCAGGGTCGTCAGTGGATTAGCCTCCCGAATCTCTGTCATTGAGGGTGTGAGGCGTTATGCAGTTTTGCATCATCCCATTCCCTTATCCATCGTACACCTTCTTGCTTTGAAAATAGTCAGACCATTGATCGAATCCTTGCCATATCATCATCATTCAAAAGTGTGGGGCCTCCCGGCACTTCCTGGTGATCCTCTGTATTATTTATTGTGTCAGTTAGGGACGACGAAAAAAATATCCTCCATAGATATTTCTCATCAAGGATCTCGATCGTTTAAGATGTGTAGGATCTCATTGGAATCACAACCATGATGCACCCTTATCTATTTGGTGCCTTTCACTATGAAAACCCTTCATTACCGACGACTCATATTGCTTGTCGCTTACTCCTGCGTTGCCTATGTCAGGTTTACGTTCCATGGGATAACCCAGTTACTCACTCGAGCTTGGGATAATATTCCTTGGAATCCTCAAAATCATCAAACACATATATTTTTTCATAGACCCCCCTTCTGCAAGGAAACTACTGCAGGTGCCTATCCAAAATTCAGCACAAGTACTAACAAAGAGGATTGGAAAAAAGTGCACAGGTTTTATTAGGCATTAATATAACATAAAATATGATTTGGGATAGTTTCTAACAAATCTGAATTTGTCTGGAGAGTTCAGGAGAAAACTGTGATTTTTAAGCAATTTTGGCATAGTGAGACCCCGCACAATGCAACATGCCAAATCGCTATAAGAACTCAAATAAATCATTATATGGGGTTATGTATGGGTATTTGGGTCCACAAGGGATCCATTGAAACTTACAAAATTTGGTTTTAGTGGATATAACTCATTTTATAGCAGAAATGGTAAAACTAATCAATTCAAACTAGTATTCTAGCTAGGGTGCAAAATTAAGCATAGAATTCGTAACAGATTGATTCGATGCATAAAATGAAATTTGATACACATTAATACAGCTTCAATGGAAATATATAACCATTTATACTCATTCCCATAACATTTTCTTGCTCATTATTGCACTAGATTGATCAATTCCCCCCATTACAATGAGAAATTAAGCTTTTCATGAGAAAATGAGAAGGTAAAATTTAGGGATAGAATCATTTTTATATGATAAATATAAATGACATATTTTATCAAATTTTATACATCATATAGAATTGGATTGACTTACCATTACATAAGAGGACTCCAAAATGGTGGGCAGGAGGCCCAAAATATGACAAGAGAAAGGTTGAGAGCATAGGTGAAGCTTGGGATTCACTGGATATAGACTTGGATGAGATGGAGGCTGAAAAATATGTCTTATATGACCTTTAGTGGCTGAAAATCAAGCACTCCATACCTACAAAGAGAATAAATGGGGATGAAGGAGTGGGAAGGGAAGGTTTGGGGTTCATCTCCCAAGTGTCTGAGGCACATCACTCAGAAAGGCATGTTCACATAAGAAAAAATCAATTAAAAAATCAACCAAAATAGTAACTGGAGCTAGAATTATCCTTTAATAGATTTCTAGGTGACTTACCCAGCAAATAGAGGCAACAGGTGACCTGTAAGAGAAAGTCATTCACCTAAAACCCTAACCCTAGACAAGTCATGTGCCCTCATTGAGAAAATTGGAATGTAGTGTCCATGTGGAGATGTTTCCTTGTCCAATTCATCCATCTGATTAGCAATTAGCCCTCCTTATTCAAAGAGTAGTTACTTTGACCCCTTACAATGTTTATGCTTTTCCTTGCTTTTGAGACTGAGTCTCCAAAAGGAAACTGTGCCCTCCTTCCTTATTTTCCTATGACATATTTTCTCAGTATTTAAAAGGAAATTGTGCCCTCCTTTGTCAATGGTTTCCTCTTTTTTATCTGATTTCTTTTTTCATAGATTTTGTGCACTTTTCCTTTTCTCTTAGACTGCTTTTGTCATAGAGTTTCCACTTCTTTCACCTTGGAAAGTTGACTTTCCCAATGCACCCCTTGACATGGCAAGTTCATTTCCATATAATTGAATTGCATAATAAATAAAAATGATAAATAAATAAATTAAATACATGCCTCAATAATGTTTATTTAGCAACATTCTCCTAGGGTAATAAATTAATGCCTTATAAATAATATTTGGAAAAAATTACTACTATGAGGTAATTAATGCATCTTTGACCCCCCCCAATGTGTTGGACATGGTCAACACTTTTATGTCGAAAAATATGGGGAGATGACAGTACTTCCCTCCCAAATGTGCTTTCCCTCAAGAAGAAGAACTCCAGAGTGCTGCAAATGTGTCCACCATGTAGGAGAACTGGAGCATGAACTCATGTGCCAAAAAAAGTTAACTTTCTCCATCAAGCCAACATGTCAAGGTTCTTAAAAAAACAAGCAATGCTAGGGTCCCATTGCTTGCATTGCACTCCCTTCAGTGAGAATTCCTTTCAACACCACTTATTAGACAAAATTATGCTTGGATCCCATTTCCTTAGCTGTAAGTATCCAAAGATTAGTATCCACCATAAAACTTTATCATCATAGGAAATGGTATTCATGATGTGGGAATCAAGCCACTACACTAAAAATTGGAAATACTCAATGCGAAATTGGAAATCTGTGTGATTTCCCTACCCTACATAAAGTTCCTTATGTTCTTGATTCACATCAGCATTGAATGTCACAATTATGTTTCTTCAATGACATGGGTGTGAGTCCCATGTCCCAAGATAATTTTGGGCATCCTCCAACAACCATAGATGCCCATTTTGCTCACAAAAGATGTATGACATGTCTGCTGAAAATTCCATGGTATAAGAAAAAGGTAAAACCTCCAAGGTGCATGAATCCAACAAGTAACTACCCATTCCTTCAATAGATGAACAAATCCTCCAACTATCACATCAATATGGGAATTTTATTGCTTTCCCATGTGCACAATCCCAATTTCTCAACTCTTTGCCACTGGTCATGTAATCACCACCATGAATGCAGGAATCAAATATAGGACATGGTTTCATTTTATATGGATGATAAGGGGGTGGTTCCCTCACCAAATCCCCATGGATGAGTGTGGGATCCTCCAGCCCCTTACTTGGCATCAAAACAAATAAACCCTTCACCTAGTTATTGTCCTCATGTGTGTTGGATGCCATATGTGTGTGGAATAAATTATGGTGAAACAACTCTCTGCAAAATGTGTCCACCAAAGGCATGGATGCATCAATCCAATCACGTGATGGTCCAACACTAGGGATTTCTTCTAACTCTTCACTAAAAAGAGAACTCCTTCCATGAGAAAAATCATCCTTTCTCAGGTAATGTCCATGTACTTGGAACTCACCATCTGCATCCCAAAATTCCTCAAGCACGAAAAAATTAAAATGCACCTCATGTGCATGTTTATGGCAGGTATCCAATGGATGAAAATTAAATCTTTGTGTCTTCCCACATGTCAAGACAATGCCATTCACAACAAGGAATTTATTGCAGAATTTAAACTCTTTACCTCCCACCCTCTTCATTCCCTAGGTGTCTCTATCCATCCAATCAATGGTTGAATAAGGAATTTTTTTATTTGCTGATCCATATGGAATGTGATAAGAAACCTCCTTTGGATTATATTCTACCAACAATAAGGAGTTGTCAGAATGTGTCTCTTTCCAATCATATGTGTTAGACAACCCTTCACCGGTGCAAGCAATTCTAGTACATATTTGATCCTCTATTTCTATGATATTTTAATTTTCCCAATCCATGAATAGATGAGCATATTTTCTTGTTGATTCACTTGCAATTTCCTCAGCCATATTTCCCTTATGTAAGAACTCCTATATACCATTTTGTAGACCAACATGTGCTTGGCCAAAATTCTCTTCATCCGATGCCTCTTCACAAACACCTGCAAATCTGCTCGTTCCTCATGGTTGTCCTAGACATGAGGTTCCTCCATTAAATCCAAAAAAATTCCTTCCATGCAACATGAAAGTGGTGACAGCTTGAAATCCTTTTGAATTTGACATATCTGCAACATTGACTTTTGAAAGAATCTTTGTGTGCTCTTCAATAAGTCACTAGTGATCTCCAACTTATTAGTGAGCATTTCTTATTCTTCTTCTTCCTTATTGAATGCACAATGGTACATTTAATCTACCATGAGGAGATGATATATTCTAGACAATAACTTCATATATGTCTCCTTGATATTGGCCATGCCTTCTTTCATTGAAATGAACTCCTCCATAAAGGATTCTCCTTCCATCTGTCCACCAGAAGCTTTCCAACATCATCTTGCCACCAGGGCGTTGATGTCAACAAAGTTTTTCATGGCTGCCATAAGATTATTTTTGTCCTCCTTTAGTGATCCAATCAAATTATGTGGCTCAAAAAGAATATAATCCAACAAGGTTTCTTCTTCCAATAGCTAACATACAGGACCATTTTGCTTGTGGAATGGATCCACAACACAAAAATCCTTCTCGACATACAAGTCAACCTTTTAATTTTCTGCAAAATCACTTCCATGATGTGCAATGGATGGTATCTATGAAGGTTTGAATGACATGTGGCATGGAAATAAATTAGAGAGCATATCATGACCTGTCATTTCAGCTTCATCATGCTGCAAAGGAGTCCAAAATTATGAACTATGCTCATCTCTCTGCATCAAATTTTTCTCCTTCAATTTTCCTAGTTCATACCTAGCTGGTTGGGGCTTCTCTTCCACTTTAGTCGGAAGTTTAGATAATGAATTTAGATATGATTTTTGTTCTTCTTTAAGATATGATACAAAACATCCCTTATCATCATTGGAAATATTACCCTCCTCTGCATTGATTTTGGGTTGACTAACAGGTAAACTAGGAGCAGATTCATCTCCCTCACAATTGTCCTTCATCTTGCAGTCCTGAGATGCAAGTGAATTATTTCCATCCTCCCATGGATCAGATGGTTGAAAGTGTACATGGATGCTTCAAAAATAAGAACTTTTATCATTCATGTTATTAACCTTATCCTCTTTCTGTATAGATACTTTGGTGGCCTTCTCCTCCACCAAATTTTCCGGTTCACACCTGACCTGTGTGGCCTTGTTTTCTTCTTCATTATGTGGCTCAAGAGGTAACTATAAATCTGATTTGTGTACCTCTTTTTTATCTGATCCAAAATATGTCTCACCACCCATACATGAGCCAAAACCTTGAGCAGTGATCCGAAGATTACCCACCGAGAAAATTGAAGTGCGTTCCTCTTCAACTTCTTCTCTTATGCAACCACCTTGTGGTGATTTGCACTTCACCTCTTGGATCTTTGTCTCCACTTCATTTCTCTTCTTATTAAAGGAACTTGAAGATTCTTCATTTTGATGGTCACTGAAATCTCTGTTTAGATAAAATCCAAACATTATTTTACTGCTTGGACAAGCAGATGGCTTTGATGAATCTTTCTTCTTTTCTCCTCTTTTGGATTCAAGAGGAAACCTTCTAGTCTCTACTTTCTTGCACACTTCATCAACCATGTGTGGAATATTTATCATGTTTCCACATAGTAGGGATTTATGAATAGCTTCTATATCTCCAGAGTAAAGAAAAATTGAAAATATAATGCCTCCCTTATCTCTTCTTTCAAGGCACAGTATTCCATGAAATACTAAGAATGTTTGTTAGAGCTCTTCCCATTGAACACTTGACCACCAACAATAGTAGATTCATGCTGAATGTATTCATCATAATATGGAGGCAATAAATCATAAACGTCATCCCTAAATAATATCTATGATGTACTACATGTCTTCTCTTCATAATATTCTTCATCATACTGCTCAATGTCTTCTTCAATTATTGGTAGCAACCTCATAGTTGCAACTTGATTTAGTGATTTGAAAAATTTTATTCACTAAGATATTACATTCCATGGGGGTGGAGGAAAGTGCTCTGATACTACTATAATATTCCCAAGTCTGATATGCAGACCTGAACGCTAACTAATTCTGCAAATTAAATAATTTTTTTGATATTAAATTACAACCACTCAATGAATCTTTAGACTAGGTAATTCAAGGTGTTTTGTTGGGAAAATTTTCAGACAAGGGAGTAGGAAGTGGGAAGAAACCAAGAGTAATTTAATAATAGTTAATTACTTTCCCCCAACACATTTATATTGGGGACCATTTAGGTTTTAGATCCCTCTATGCGAAAACCTACCCCCATGCTTTTGGGTCGCCCAACCGTGAAACTAGGGAAATTACTTCCATCCTTTCGACTAAGGGCTTGGAAAAAAGCGCAGAGATGTTATCAAGCACCTTCTTTCTTCTTTCCTCCTCTTTTGTCTCTAGGAGGAAACCTTCTAGTCTCCACTTTCTTGTACACTTCATCAAACATGTGTGGAATATTTTTCATGTTTCCCCACAGTAGGGATTTATGAATAGCTTCTGTATCTCCAAAGTAAAGAAAACTTGAAAATATAATTCCTCCATTATCTCTTCTTTCAAGGCACTATATTCCATGAAATACTCAGAAGATTTGTTAGAGCTCTTGCCATTGTACACTTGACCACTGACAATAGTAGATTCATGCCGAATGGATTCATCATAATATGGAGGCAATAAATCATAAACATCATCCCTACATAATATATATGATGTACTACATGTCTTCTCTTCACAATATTCTTCATCATACTGCTCAATGTCTTCTTCAATTATTGGTAGCAACCTCATAACTACAACTTGATTTAGTGATTTGCAAAATTTTATTCACTAAGATATTACGTTCCATGGGGGTGGAGGAAAATGATTTGATACTACTGTAATATTCCAGAGTATGATATGCAGACTTGAACACTAACTAATTCTGCACATTAAATAAATTTTCTGATATTAACTTACAACCACTCAATGAATCTTCAGACTAGGTAATTCAAGGTGTTTTGCTGGGAAAATTTGCAGACAAGGGAGTAGGAAGTGGGAAGAAACCAAGAGTAATTTAATAAAAATTAATTAATTTTTTCCAACACATTTATATTGGGGACCATTCAGGTTTTAGAGTCCTCTATGCGAAAACCTACCCCCACGCTTTTGGGTCACCCAACCGTGAAACTAGGGAAATTCCTTCCGTCCTTTCGACCAGGGGATTGGTAAAAAGTGCAGAGGTGTTATGAGAATTAATATAGAATAAATTATGCTTTGGGACAGTTTATAATAGATCGGCAGTTATATGGAGATTTCAAGAGAAAACTGAAATTTTTAAGCAATGTTGGCCTAGTGAGACCTTGCACAATCAAGGATCCAAAATCACTATACAAACTCAAATAAATAATGATATAGGGTTATGAATGGGTAGGTGGTTCTTTCTGTGATCCATAGAAACTTACAGAACTAGATTTTAGTGGGCATAACTCATTTTATAGTAGGAATGGTAAAAATAGTCAATTAAAACTAGTATTCTAGCCAGGGTGCAAAATTAAGAATAGAATTCATAACAATTTGACTTTAATGCATAACATGACATCTGATATAAATTAATAAATATTCAATGGACATGTATAATCATTTATAATCCTTCTCATAACCTTTTTTTGCTCAGTATTGCACTAGATTGATCATTTCCCCCCATTACAATGACAAATTAAGATTTTCATGAGAAAATGAGAATATAAACTTCAAGGATAGAATTATTTCAAAATGATAAATATAAATAAAAGATTTGATCATATTTTATACATCAGATAGCATTGTATTGACTAGACATTACATCAGAGGACTCCAAAATGGTGGGTAGGAGGCCCAAAATATGACAAGAGAAAGGTTGAAAACGTAGGTGAAGCTTGGGATTCACTGGAGCCCAACTTAGCTAATATGGAGGATGAAAAATATGTCTGATATGACCTTAAATGGCTGAACATCAAGTTCTCCATACCTATAAAGAGAATAAATGGGGATGAAAGAGTGGGAAGGGAAGGATTGGGGTTCATCTCCCAAGTGTCTGAGGCACATCACTCAGAAAGGCATGCTCACATAAGCAAAAATCAATTAATACATCGAGAAAAGTAGTAAATGGAGCTTGAATTATCTTTTAATATATATATGGGTTACCTACTTAGCAAGTAGGGGAAATAGGTGACCTGTGAAAGCAAGTCATCCACCTAAAACCCTAACCCTAGACACATCATGTTCCCTCTATGAGAAAATTGGAATGCAGGGGCCATGTGGAGATGTTTCCTTGTCCAAGTCATCCATATGACTTATAAATTACCCCTACTTATTCACATATTTTCTACTTTTGTCCCTTCCAACTTTTATGCTTTTCCGTGCTTTTGAGACTGCATCTCCAATAGGAAACAGTGCCCTCCTTTGTCAAAAGTTTCCTATTTTTCCTATGACAACATTTATAAGTCTTTAAAAGGAAATTGTTCCCTCCTTTGTCAATTGTTTCCTCTTTTGCATTATATTTCTTTTTTCACAGCTTTTGGTCACTTTCCCTTTTCTCTCTGACTGCTTTTTTCATAGAGTTTCCACTTCTTTCACCTTGGCAAGTTGAATTTCCCAATGTGCCCCCTGACGTGGAAAGCTCATTTCCACATAATTAAATTGAATAATAAATAATAATGATAATTAAATAAATTAAATACATGCCTCTATAATGTTTATTTAGCAACATTCTCCTAGGCTAATTAATTAATGCCTCATAAATAATATTTGGACAAAATTCCCTAGGTGAGATAATTAATGCATATTTGAACCACCCAATGTGTTGGGCATGGTCAACACTTTTATGTCCAAAAATGTGGGGATGTGAAAAACCAAAAGTTAAAAACCCCCACTAATGAGAGTCTACTCTTGTCTAATTGAAGTTCACCTTGAGAGTCTAACAATTCAGAGCTAACTGTAGAGATTGACCATAGGAAGGATAACCCGTATACATCTTGGTTTCATTATTTTATAGCCTCATTATAGACTCGATATAGGTTCCATACGTAATCAATATGGACTCAATACATACTCAATAAAGACTCAATATAGACTGGTTTTCTGTTGCTTTCTCAATTGACTTCCTATATCTAGCCAACAGGTTGTATTTCCTATTATGGTAACACCTAATTGGAGGCACTAGAATCCTGAATTATAGATATTCCTTCACACGTGGAGTTTCCATCGGCTCTAGCTGAACTCCTACCCATGATCATTGAGGCCTATCACTTTCAGAGAATTACGCCTTACTTCCATTTTCCAGCCGTTATGCTACTTGCACACCTTTTGATGCTGATATTCTGTCATACCTTCCTTTGTCGCACTCTTTCCTTCTACCATGACTTCCTCTTCTGGTGCAAATTCCTTTTCTGACACTTCTTCCTCCTCTTCTTCTTTCCTTTCACTACCTCTGTCGCAACTTCCTTTCTCTTCTTTCTTTTCTGTCGCTACTTTTCTCGTAGCTCCTTTTTCTTTTCCTTTATCTATTCTCCATACTTAGGCAGAATTCTAAATGAATTATGCCTTCATGTTCCTAGGCCCAACAAGATCCCAACACTCACCCATGGCTCATCCCAAGTTACTCAAAGCTATTCCTCCATGGTTTTATTTATGCTGATTTTTCTCTGAAAATCATTCAATGATCTTTACCACTCTCTCTACTTCTATGCGCACTTCTTCTTCTTCCTTCCTCAATTGTTCCACCAGGTCAGAAATGACATGTTCCGACATGAACTTCTCCATTGATGCCGCTATTCCATGTAGCTTCTGATGGACAGGCTAGATGATTCCTGTAACTTTTTCTGCTACTACTATCATTCTTTCTAGTAGTTGTTACTACTGTTCTTCTTTCTAATATTGGTTATAGTTACTGTTTCAAGGTAATAAGAAAGGAGATATGAGAGACTTATCAATATTACCAATTTTTTTTATCTACATTTTTGGATTCAACGCAAATTCATCCCAGGTTTTCCCTTCCTCCCTTCAGAATATTCCACTGCATCATCCTTGAATGAGTATGCAACATCAATATAAACCTTGGAGCTCGCAGCAGTTGGAAAATCTAGTATAAACTCAATGTTTTTCTTTGCTTCACTACTGGTGAAATTTGCCATCCTATCAATGCCTTACCTTCTTTTATTGGAGTCTTCTAGTACATATTTTTCCTGAAAGTGTCATCACCCCTTATGTTTTCAGTGCTTCGTAGAGATGATAGTGATAACAATGGCCTTTGGTTCTCTTTGCTGCTATCCAAACACTAGTTCGGACTGGTGAGTTCTAGCAATGAATGAATATTAAGAACTATGGAAATTAGT
The DNA here is from genome assembly GCA_001517045.1 of Pseudotsuga menziesii. Taxonomy (NCBI): domain Eukaryota; kingdom Viridiplantae; phylum Streptophyta; class Pinopsida; order Pinales; family Pinaceae; genus Pseudotsuga; species Pseudotsuga menziesii. The sequence goes on along the minus strand of LPNX010520313.1, from coordinate 415,198 downwards.
TCCACAGTGCTATCCGATGGCTTCGGTGGGATGTCCTTTGGTCCTCAAATTCTAGTCATTGCTTCTTCATTATTTCTCATTAGTGATGAGACAGTGTTTCTCTTACTTGAACCAGAACACTTCCTTGGTTCCAACCCTGGTAGGATGATTCATAACGTTAGTAAAATGAGGAATGGATTTAGAACAATTTCAGGAGCCTCCTTGCTTGTGGTGGAGCATATGTGACAACACTTTTATCAACCATAAAAGTATAACATATTCACTCACAGGGCCCCCGAGGGCACTAGTACTAAAGGTCACAGTCACAAAATGGTGTAGCTGAGAGGAATAACAAATCTTTGAAAGAGATGGATACATTCCTTATTGACGAAAAACAAATTCCACCATATCTATGGGGTGAAGCAGAGAACTGTGATTCTTACATCCACAACAAAGTGCCTCTCAAGTTAGTGTTTAGAGTTACTCCTTTCAAAGCACTGATGGGACATAATCCCATTGTCTCACATCTGAGGGGTTTTGGCTCCAAAGAATGGGCCAGAATTCTAGGTGACAAGAAGAAATACTTTCAACCTCAAAGTAGTGAATGCATACTACTGGGATATGCATATGATGCAAAATATTAGAAGCTAATGGAGATTGCAACGAGAAGATCCTTCATAGAGAGGATTATCCAATTCAATCAAGATTTGTTGCATGATCTACATCCAACTGAAGAGGAAGGTATAATTACTCAATCAATTCCATTTCCATAAGCTGATGTCTCTACTAATAATTCATATTCAATGTCCAAAGATGAGGATCAAGATGATCACGATATTGATATTGAGAATGAAGGTCAAGTAGATCTAGATCTAAATCCAACACTTGCTCCCAATCCAAGGCCTAAATTGGCCCAAAAAATCATTGAAGCTACTAGGAACATAGATTAAGATCCATTTGATGGAAGAAGAAAAAGAGCTTAATTTCAGGATGAAAACCTTGCACTCTTCCATATAGATCCACTTCTACCAGAGAGATGCTTGATAATCCTAGGTTCTGATCCACAATACTACAAAAAAGGCTTTCCATGATCCACCATGGTAGGAATCCATGGATGATGAATATGATTCTCTACAAGACAACCAAACCTGGAAGCTCATCTCCTTAGCTCCTGGGAGAATGCTAGTTTAGTAAAAATGGATCAACAAGACCAAACTAGAAGAAGATGGATCCACTACCAAATACAAGACACGATTAATTTTAAAGGGTTATTCACAAGTTCATGGGCTAGACTACAATGAGACATTCACTCTTGTTGCAATAATAAAATCAATATTACTGGTTTTGGCCATTTCAACTTCGAAGAAGTGTGAGGTACATCACATGGATGTGAAGAGTTCCTTCCTACATGGTGGCATAGAAGAAGATATCTACATGAGATAGCCTGAGGGGTACACTGAATATTCCTCCTTGGTTTGAAAACTAAGGAAATATTTGTATGGGCTCAAGCAAGCTCCCATGGAATGGTATGCCAAGATAGATTCCTTCTCATAGTCACAGAAGTTTGAGAGGTCAAAATATGACTCCAATTTCTACATTCAGCAGAAGGGAGGTTTCTTACTGTTGATTTTTCTGTATGTGGATGACTTGCTTATTACTAGTGGCTTAGTTGCTGGATTGAGGGATGTCAAGTCAGTTTTGAGCAAGAAATTATCCATGATAGATCCAGAGCTGCTAAGGAAATTTATTGGCCTTGATGTGGATAAAAAAAAATTTGGTATCATGATTAATTAGTCTAGATACATAGGATATTTGACCAAAACATTCAACATGAAAGATTGCAAAGAAGCATTATTCCCTTTCTTATCTAGAATTAGATTGGAAGAAGGTGGTTCTACACCCTTGGTTGATAGTACTCTATACAAACAATTTATTGGTAGCTTATTGTACCTTATTCATTCGAGACCATACTTGTCATATGATGTGAGTGTTGTTTCTAGGTTCATCTAGGAGCCACATGAGATGCATTGGAAGGAATCAAAGCATGTATTGAATTATGTGCAAGGTACTAAAGAGTTTGCGATTCACTTCTCTAATAGTGCTCAATTAGATATCGTTGGTTTTACTGATTTAGACTGGAATGGTGACAGTAATAACAAAAAATCTACAACATGATTTTTGTTCATCTTGGGATCTAGACCAATCTACTATTCAAGAAAGAAGAAATCAAATCTTACTCCCTCTTCAACGGAAGTAGATTATTGGGGGCTATGAATGTAACTATTCAGATTGTTTGTTTACATGGGATTCTGACAGATTTTGTAATTCACACTTATCCCTAAGTATACCTCTTCTGTGATAATCAGAGTGTAATTAACATTTATAGTGATCCAATACAGAAGAAGCATACCAAACACACTAAATTCCACATGCACTACATCCAGGAACTATGCATAGTAAGGCTATCATTATGCACTACTAATTCCCTACAGAGGAGCATATTGCAAACATGTTCTTCAAATATTTCACTCAAAAGAGATTTTCCTATCTTAGATCTCTTATTGGTGTTAAGTTTTAATTCATTCATTGTTCTTGGTTCCACTATTCATTCTGAGCAGCATTGAGAGACATTCTATTAGGATAATGGAGACACCTAGTCCAGAACCAGAGTGTGGACCCAATTCAGCACTAGGGGGAATCGATATTGAGTTGACCATTCTGTTGAATGGTGACATCTAGTTCAGGACCAGGATGTGGACCTAGTCCAGGACTGGGGTTACTCAACCTAGAGTTGAATGATCATTCTGTTGAATGATGATATTTGGTTAAGGACCACGATATGGACCTAGTCAAGCACTGAGGGGACTCAACCTTGTGTTGAATGAACATTCTGTTGAATGGTAGACATATGGTCCATGACCATGAAGTGGACCATTCTAGTACTAGTAGACTCAATTTAGTTATGAGTATCCATTATTTTGAATGGAGGCACCTGGTCAGTTACTAGGACTCAGCTCGGGGATGAGGGCCATTCTCTTGGAGAATGGAGGAACTTGGTATGTTACCAATTATTTGACATAGTGTTTAATTATGCATCCTATGGCAGAGGCACCTGGTTTGTTACCGGAAGGAACTATAAGCCCTATCACTCTGATTGTTGATCAATGGGCTTTGCAATATTCTCCAAGGCTTAACTACCCTTGGTTAAGACACCTTAGTACCTGATCTTGGTGTCTCACAGAGTGTGAGATAAAAGAATTAGTAATTCTGTCTATTTATGATGATGTACTTGGAGTGGTGACGAAAGACCATGTTGACCACATGTGATGACCACAAGGGAACTTGAAGAAGGGTAGAAGGTAAAAGCAAAAAATACGTAAGGACTTTTGGACCATAGGTAGGCTATAGGTAAAATTAAAAAATACATAAGGACTTTTGGACCATAGGTAGGCTATAGGTAAAAGTAAAATATACATAAGGGATTTTGGACCACAGGTAGGCTACAGGTAAAAGTAAAAAATACATAAGGACTTTTGTACCAAAGGTAGGATACAAATAAAAGTCAAAAATACATAATTACTTTTTGGACCACGTGAAGGCTAAAGGCAAAAGTCAAAATTAGAAAAGAATAAAATAGTAATATTTTGTTCTTTATAATTTTAGCCCACTTACAGGTGACTCAAAGGATATAAAAGAAGATCAATCCACTTCATTATCACACACACTTTGCTCTCATAGGGACATCTGCTCCATAGAAGAATATTTTGTTGGTTAAGGAAGAGAAGGAAGTTTTGTGTATTCCCTAGCATGGATGAGTCTAGGTAGGGAATCCGCATTTATATTTGGATCAAAACCCTAGGATAGGGTTTCATCAACAAAAAGGCATCAACATGTTCACCTTCTTCATGAGTTAGGGTTTTTCTGTAGCTCTCATCTTCTTCCTTCACGAGAATCTGCAATCTCAGGAATTCTTCTACAGTTTTTCAGGCAGCCCTATTCTTCTGTTGGTTGCTCTTCTTCTCCTCTCAGGAAGCATCTTCTAAGGCTTTTACCTCTCAACCAACACCACAAGAAGCCATTGGGAAGCCCCTTAAGGCTTGTCATTCTACACTAGTATTCTGAGAAGCCAACAGTAAGGGCTGTCGAGGCTGCTAACCCACCCTGGGGTAGCCTATAGGCATAGTCGTAGGGTCCGATGTAGCAGCCAGTAGACCCGTAAGGGCTGTTAGGTCTGATCAAAACCTTGGATACCCAAAAGTCATCCTGTAAGGGCTATTGTGTACATAGCAAACCCTTTGGGAAGTTCCCAGACCTCTAGGCATATAGTAAAGGCCATGGACAGGCTTCTGGGAAGACAACAGAGGCCATGGGTAGGGTCTTGGGCACACTCCAGTATCTTGAGCATGAGCAACAGAGATCCAGGAAGGAGCAGAGGAACTCAACAGGTTTCAAGTAGCAGTAAATCTGCCCAACAGACATTAGAGCAGGAAAAAATATGATCTGGGTAGAGGGCAGGTTAGTCTGGGAATGAAAAAAGATGATCTAGGTAGAGGGAAGGTTAGTTTGGGTAGGACAAACAGATTTTTGGGAAGAGACATAGAAAATTGGGTAGCTTGAAATTTCTAGGTAGGAGAGAGAATTAGGGAAACAAGCCCTAATTTCTAAAAATCTCTAATTGGGCATATTTCTGTGAAATTGTGTTTTCACATAATTGTGGATCTGCAGTACAAACTCAGTTAAAGTTTGTGGATATTTGAAAATATCAGGCATCTCATTTACGAGTTGAACTACTAATACTTTTGGGTTTTTTTTCCTTTAAAGGTTTCCCCAATAAAAAATATTGTGTCCAATGTGTTGTGATTTTGTTTACTGCACTTGTCATTTTTTAATGTTATTCTGCAAATTTTAAAAAGTATTATGCTAATGCTAAAAATTCAACAACAATCACATTTCTAGTTATCCTGCATTAAGCATCATTCTAAGGCTCAAGGACTGCATCACTGGCGTGAAAGCTTTATAATATTAGAATTTAGAAGCACTATGGCACACACCATAGATGTGAATGTTATTAAACACACCTTATAAGGTTTCCTAATGGGTGAGACCATAAGTCCAAAAGAAATGGTCAAATCACATTGATATGGTAGAATGTGTTTTGTTTAGAATTCTACTCCATATCATTTGCTGCAAAATTCATACTAGGCACATATCCTACTCCGTACATATGTTTATACAAACTTTCCAACAATGCATATATTTTTTTTGCTTGAAAGTGTTACCTATCCCCAACAACAAATGTCTACACACTATTCTTGACCTCAATCCAGCTACATCTTGGTTTCTTTTTTATTCCCCTATCCCTTATCAACGTTCTCACCTTTGATACCTCATCCCACCTACCAACATTTGCATAATTGTCTGACAAATATACATATGTAACAACATTTGTTAAAGTTACAATATCACGATTCATTCTCCAAGCCAATCTTGTGGACTAGGATTAGGCATGATGTGTTGAGGTAGTGCCTCAGAGAGCCACGTTTCTAGATATCTTCCAACGTGGGTCCAGTCCACCTGTTTCTCTAATTCGTCATTGACTATGACTGCTGCGAAACCTGGGTGGAGAATGGACAATTTAGGAAAGAGGTGGTTAACATATTCCTCATTGTTTTTTCATAAAGAGCACCATCCCGTCCCCTATATGGATATTTTTTTCATTTTGTCTCAAGTTGGAGTTATTTTGTCCAGAGTGCACCACATGAACACTTTTTTTTTCAAAGGGAATTTAAGCTTCCAAATCCCTCACTTCCACCATTTACGTTCATCTTGGAAAGTGGTTGAACAAGCTGTTGATATCCTATTTTTGGTGTGTAAATTCCATGAGCAGCATGTTCCGAGACTAGCTCGTCTTCTCTGTTTGTGAGTCTGGTATGGGCTAGTCGGAGTGCTATGGTTTACTTGTTCCAGGCTTGGACCCACTGAGGTGGAATTTAAAGTTCTCGGCTTCCCATCCACCTCTATTTCCAGAGACTCGTGGAAGATGGACCAACAATTTGGTTTAAGTGGAAGAGACCATTTTGCTGAAGATGTTGAACTAGCTGTGGAGGTAAAAGATGGCTGAGATGACTATTTGGTCATGGATCACCTCCTCTCCTTACATTTGACCCATTCCCCACCTTCCAGGAGAGACCATTCCAAATTAAAAGGAAATTATTGCAAATTTCCTTCTAGATGATTTATCTTGCTCTTGAAGAGATGGTAATTGAATTTATAATCCATTCCCATAGGGGTACTGGGCTTATATATTTTGGTAAACCACCTTTGACCATATAATTTTTGTTGTAATAAGCCTCCAACCTTCTTTTGCTGCCAATTCTTTGGTGAATATATTGGTTTATCCCACATCCTCCCATTGATTTTGGTATGGCTATTCTATCCCATTTTACCCATGGAAGCACCAAATGTTCTTTATTTCCTATCTAGAGGAATTTTGAGAAAATTTTACTTGTTCTCTCTAGGATGGATTTTGGTATCCAAGAAAGTGGCATCCAATAGACTGGGATTTCCTCTAGGATCGACTTAACCAGAACTAGTATTCCTTCTCTCGAGAGCCATTTGTTGCACCAATTGCTTACCCTTTTCTCCAATTTTTCCACAAGCCAGTTCCAGTCTTCTTTTTTATAGCAATTTGGTTTGAGCCTGAAACCTAGATACTTCAATCCATCATCTAGTTGAGTCACTACGAAGGGGAAAAGGGTCAAGAATCTTCTTACAGAGTATTCTTCCATGTTGAAGGTGGTGAGAGAGGCCTTCTATTTGCTTAATATCATCCATGTAGTTTTGCAAAAAGTATTCAGAACTACTAAAAGATTTTCTGCCTCTCGGAGTGTGCCATTGCACAAAATAAGAATGTAATCTACAAATAAAACATGGGTGATATTGATATTATTTTCTAATTTGATCCCTTCAAGCTGACCTCTTCTCTTTGCATCTATAATGGCTCTGCTCATGCCTTTTGCTATCAACAAAAATAGAAGTGGGGAGATGAGGTAACCCTGTCTAAGCCCCCTTTCTGAGTGAAAGAAAGATGAAGTAGAGCCGTTTATGAGAAATGCAAAGGTTGGTGTGGATATGCAAGAAAAAATCCACTTTATTATGGAATAGTGGAAACCCAGATGAGTGAGCAGAATCCTTAGATAGATCTTGCTTCCTTTGTCAAAATATTTTGATAGATCAACATTTAGGATTGGTCCTTTTTATTTTTTGAACTTTACAGTGTGCATACCTTCCTGACCCACAACTATTGCTTCATGTATTTTCCTGTCCTCCAGGAAGCCAAATTGTTCATGGGAGATGATTTTTTAGAGTACCTTCTTTAGTCGCTAAGTAGTCACTTTTTCTATCACTTTGTAAGTAATGTTGCAGAGGGATATGGGTCTGAAATATTTAAGGTTGACTGATTTGTATGTTTTAGGGATGAAGGTTTAGTTCAAGGGTGGGTGGACCATATCATTTATATGAGATTCTTCTACTAGATGGAGGAGGTCAGGACCTATTGTGTCATAAGCTGCCAGAAAAATCCAATGGTCCACCCATCTAGGCTTGGGATTTTATCTTTCTGGAAACTGTGAAGGATGGTTTTTAGCTCCTCTTCTGAAAATTCTTCCATTAGGTCTGAATTGTCCTATTTTGAAATTCTTTCAGGAAATAAGCGGGATTTCTGGATGACTTCTGCAATAGTGGCCTATTGATTTTCTCTGAAAAGGTTTTCAAAGTGGGCTTTGCCAATTTCTGCCATTCCTTCAAAAGTGGTAACTGGTTCATCAACTGAGTTTCTTAGTTCCTAGATTGTGTTCTGTTGTTTTCTCCCCTTGGCAACAACCTGAAATTTTTTTGTGTTGTCATCTCCATAGGTCATCCATATGGCTCTGCTTTTTAGTCTCAAAATTTCTTCCTTTTCCTCTAGAAGCTTTCTTATACCTAACTCTAGAAGGATCAGTCTTTCCTTTTCTTCCTATGTTGAGAGACCTCGCCCTTCCGAGTTATGGATTTCAACCAGTTCTGCCTTAGTCTCGATATTAAGGGCTTGATCATCCTGGATTTTTTTGTTTTTTGCCCATACCTTCAAAAGATTCTTGATGCGAGCAATATTTTTCACAAAGTGGGTTGCAGCATGTGATCCAGCTTCTGCTCCATAGGGGATCCAGTTAGAGCAGCATGAGGACTTCCTCTTGTTTTATCCAAGCTGCACAAAATTTAAAAGGACTTGATGGTTTTTGAGTATTTCTCATTAATTCCAAGCAAATCAGTAGATGATCTGAGTCATCTCCTGAGTCGACCCATTGTTTGAACTACAAGACTTTTTAGATTAGGCTTCCCCCCAACATAAATTTGTCTAATCCTTTTACAATTCGGTTTTCCCCAAATATTATATTTGTCCATGTTGGCTTAATATTTTGTGATTTCATATTTACCAATTTAAGGTTGTGGAGGTTATTTTTGAAGAAAGTGGCTAAGGAATATGTTCTTGCATTTGGAACCTAGAACTCATGGCCTCCAAGAGTGAAATTGAGATCCCCACCAATTACCACACTGTCTCTTTTAAGGAACTAGGAGGTTTGTACTGATTCCCAGAAAGACACTCTATTATTGTAATGCCCATACATGTTTATAAGACTTAGATGTAAATTTGCACATCTTCGGATGGAAGGGTTCCATCCTATTGCTAAACCTCTTAAGTGTTCTTTTGCACTTTGGGAGAGGAAAGAGAAATTTCTTAATAAAGTTGATAAACAAGATGAAACCTCTGCTTTCGTACCTAGGGTTTCCTCTAGAAGAATGATATCTGGTTTTTGAACATGTATCATCCTTTTTAGGGAAAGTTTTTTCTGGGTACTTGCTAAACCCCTGTAGTTGAGAGAGAGGATTTTCATTTGAGAACCCATTCAAGGGTTTGCACTGCTCTAAATGCCCCAAAAAGAGTTTTCTGCTTACCGTTTTCTTGATCCCAAAGTGCTTTTTGCTGTGCAAAGGAGAGGAGAGAGGATCTGGCTCTTCCTTTTCCTCTGGTTGGGAGAATAGGGTTTGTGCCCAAGCCAAGTATGGGGGGTGGGGGGATTGCTCCAGCTCGGATTTCCCTCGAGCAAAGATGAAATATGACTGGGGAGGTGGAGGTAGGTGGAGGAGTAGGGTCAATATGATTTTGTGTATCAGAGGTCAGAAGGGAGGAGGAGGGTATCTCCTGTGAGTGAGAAGGGGAGGAAATTGCTTGTGCAGGGGGGGAAGAGGGTTTTTTCTTATGGAGAGATGGAGTGAACCGTGACTAATGTGCTTACAGGTGAATGTGTAGTTTCATTTAAATTTAAAGTATTTAACTGCTCTTTTAGGGAAAGAACATGAGACATATCTAAGTGGTGTGGAGTGCCCCCTTCAGGACGAAAGCCTTCTTGTTCTTATGAAGGGTTCTGAGGTTGAGCTGGCTCACATGTTGATGCTTTCATCCCTTTATCCTATGATTCATCTTCCATAGGGTATCTCCTTTTTCGAGTAGGGACTGTGGAGGAGGTAATAGGAAACTTCCTTTCCAAATGCCCTACTTTGTGGCACCAATGGAATCAGAATGGTAAGCCCTCGTAGTCCAAGGGTTGCTACCAAGTTACAGTACCCAGAATAATATTAATGTGCTTCCTGAGCTCCATCCTGATATTCATATATACCAAGATTCGTGCCACTACTCTTCGATGAGTTTGTAGATAGGAAAATTCTTCTCCTAGGAAAGTCCCAATTGCATTACCAATGTCTTTCAGTGAGGCTATGTTCCAGAATTCCAGCAGGAGGCTTGGTAGACGTACCCGGATGAGAATTTTGTCCATTCTCTCACTTTTGGCATCAAATAATGGCGTCCATTTATTTAGCAGAATGGGTATAATTCCATAAAACCAATTTTGACTTAGAATTTGGTCAGCTTCTTGCTTGCTGCTGAAAGTAAAACTATACAAACCTTTCAATAGACCACTTACCTCTGTCGCAAACGATAATTTCCCCATCCAGTTCATGTGTACCCAGGCCTTCATTTATTCATGATTAGGGTTTATTCCCCTTATCTTCCCTACAATCACCTAGTCATCCATGTCTTTCACCTATTCTATGGCCACATTAACACCGCTGACAATATTTAGGTTTCCGCCACTTGGAGCTAGACATTTGTTTTGCCTCTTTCGCCTAGGGATTCCATTTTCACACTTCTCTTCCAAAGAAATTCCTGTCGAAGGCATGCGACTGGTGTCTGAGGCGAAGCCTCAAAGGGTTTCTCAAGGCTTTGCTACCTTTAGCACGAAATTGATGAATCCTTCTACATTGGCGTCTCCTTTCGTCGGTAGTGTTGTTTTTGCAGGGAACAGTTTAGACCAGCCTGCATTCAGAATATCCCCAATTTTCAAAAGGGTTTGTCCAGGCAGGGTGGCGTTAGGGTCTACAGCAAACAAATTTTCATTATTGACCGCACCAGATGGTGAAAAAAATGTGCTTTTGTTAAAAAACCCTTCCACTAATGTCGGGGACGAAAAAAAAAGAGGGGATTCCGCCGTTTGGTTCTACAGTGAAGAGAATTGACAATGAGAGTGATGTGTTGATCAACAGGTCTTCCTCCTCCCTCTTTTCCATTGCTGCAATAGTCCTTCTAGCTTGCAGCATAACCATTGATGGTGGAGGCGATAACGCGACATTTACTGCGGTCGGACAGATCGAGGTAGTGAAAATGGACTTACCCTGCCATGGCTCATCTGAGTAGTCCAAGATGTATGTTTCCTCCTTGTACTCCATAAAAACCCCCATGTGATTACCATAGTTACAAACTAAACCTACCAATATAACAAGAAAACTAGTAAACTTTCTTGTATGTTTTAAAGGTGGTATCTTAATTAAAACTAAAACTAAAAAAATCATTTATCCTTTGCAAATTCATTTTGGCAGCATAAGATATGTCATTTTGTTGTAAGACAAAGAGTACACCTATATAAAATAAGATTAGTAAAAGTGTAAATAAATAGTTATAGAAACAACTCAATATAGACATTGAAAGAATAGGAATGCCAGTAAGTTCATCTATTCGAGTGCCTTTGAAAATGGGTCTCAATCATATTCAAGATGGGAATTTTTCATAATCCCATGTATATCAACAAGAAGATATTAACAGAAGTCTTTATAATAAGCAAGCAACTATAACTGTCTAACAGTACAGACAAACAAACATAAATTTCGAATCCATGATATAGAGTGAATTTACATAACATAAACATAACCAATAAATATAAAAATTTAATAAATTCAACTAACCATGAATATAATCACAATACTCATCAATAATATACATGATTAATCATGCATATAATCACAAGATGCGTTAACCTATTATCAAAAGATTTGTGTACATTATGTTCCAAAAATATCACAATGAACAAATTGAGAGAATATTATATAAAGAAATTATCCATATCAGTTATAAAAAGCATAAGACAAATAATTCTACTTCAGTTTAAAACTTCAAAACATGACAAGACTGCTTCCAAATCCCATTTACACAATATTACCAAGAACACATCTCCAACATTTTATATATCTGCAAAAACATACCCTGATATTAAGAGTCCCAAAGCTATGTTTTCTGAGTAGAAGTTTGCGGTTTGGACTAAAGACTGGTGTTAGAGAAACATGAAGATGTAAATAAGAAAGAAGAGGTGTTAAAAAGTTTCAAGGTATTGCGAATTTCAAGGTGATATATGTGAAAAGCATGCATGCCAGGGTTCATTCAACCTTCATGTACGGCCTCGGTTAAAACGGCCTCAGGCATTCTCGCAATCTCCTTCCATGGCGAGGAGTTGGAGGTGGATTTCATCTTCAACTTCTCAAACCGCCATAGAGTTACCTGCAAAATCTCATCTCTATCTTTGAATACGTACCTTGCGAGTAGAAGCTGCGACCCACAGAATAGAACGCAAATAGCAAAGAGAAGAAGAAGATGGATAACGAAGATATAACATATTTCAAAAAGGAGCAAAGAGGTTTGAATGAATGATCCAAACATAGCTTTAAAAAAGGAGCATAGTAATATGTGCATACACTTTGTCTATCTCTTGTTCAACCTTCGAATAAACATCTAAGAAAAAGGCTAACATACTCAATGCTAGTATTGCAGCCCTATAAATGATTTCATTGGTTATTGTCATTACGAACATGTATCCACTATATTTATTGGTGTAAAAATAGAATTGAAGTGAAAAATAGATCAACAAACCTTCAATTGCATATTGGTGACATGGCAAAGGATCTTGGGTAGTAGATTGTAAAGGACATAAATTGATTAGCACTTTAGCCCTAAATCTTTGTTGCATCAAAAAATATATCCATAAATACATAAGTCAAAATTAGTTACAACACAATGTTTTATTATTTAACTTATAACTAGTTATATAATAAAGTACCATAAGAACTACATGCTAAGGATTTTAAAACATCATGTCTAAGCTTACACTATATAATAAAAAGAACAGCACAATAAACACAACATTGTTCTCAACATGAAGTTCAAGACCACACAAAACCTCATAAACCATAATCTAGGAAACCAAAAACAATTCCTTAGTACTTGTTTCTGTCATCACCTTCCTCTCCATTTTAATATATGATGCCAACCTACTCATAATCCTTTTTGAAGGTAGCTAGATACTCACATGCCTCACATGCCTTGTAGAACTCATCCTCTTCTGTACACTTTCCCACTGTATAGTAATGAATGAACTTCACATACATGAGATCAAGCTTATTATCTATTCTCAAGAAGCCCTTTGTGACACTAGTAAAGTAGGAAATCACATACATGACTTGCTCAACCTTAGTTAGATCACCTCTAGAGATTGGATCTAGGGACAATGATGAGAGGTTAGTAGTTTATTCAACACTTGAATATGGTGGGATATCAATCAACAAACTAGATGGTTCTCTTTATTTTGATTTTTCAGATGACAACATTAACATCCTTTAGCATGACTTCTCCATGGTACACAAGACAGTAGGCTATGTATGTGCCATGGAGAGGATCACACTTGATACTCATGGACAACAACTCAAATTCATTATTTCTAATTTCTATCATAGAGAGATGTTCATGATAGCTCTTTTTTTGCATAAATAATGAGGGCATAAAAACATAAAGTGAACCACATTCTGGTTTAACATGGTGGCTATGGAATTCGCCTAAAAAAATTTTGCTAAGACAAATTGAGCCTTTCCTCAATCCTCCTCTTTTAAGGAAGATTTCACCAAAAACCCATGCAAAGGAGGAAATAAAAACCCTAAAGTGCTTAAGTCTACATGACCCACATTAAATTGTCACCTCCTACACCATCAACAACTTACTATAACATTTATTACATACATTTTATTTTGATTTTGATTTTGATTTTTCCAATAATAAAAAAAATGACTTTGTACAATAAAAATTAAAAAATATTTATTTTCAACTCAAATTATTTTACGAGGTAACCCACCCATACTTTCCCATGTTTTATGGATGGTAAGAGTGGTAAACCATGGGATTTCCTTGACTAAATCTTGACTTAGAATGACTCAAAGTTAAAACTTGTGACCTCCCCCTCATCCCTCACTGAGAGAGAATGGGCACTCTTACAAACTGAAGTTAAATAAAAATTAAAAAAAAACATAAGTAACTTAAGAAAAAATTATAATAGCTGGACTCATAATCGACCAACCCTCAAAAGGAAAACATGTGTGACCTAAAATTGATTGGTCATGTAACTTACATATATACTTCCCCGACCAGGTAACCTTATGGATTGACCAGGTAACCTCATAATCCACCAACCCTCAAAAGAGAAAGGACCAACCAAGGTAGGGAGGAAAAACACAATGCCTCTTAAAATAGATGGGAAGTGTCAAAACAAATCACATGCATTCTTAATTTTTATTTTTAATATTATTAGCATAATAAAACCCTGATAGAGCTGAAAGTGTATGTTAGCCTCATAAAATTAAAATTCTTATTTTTTATTTTTACTATTAACATATGAATTTTAGTTATATTATTAGCTTAATGAAGCCCATGTAGGTAGGAAAGTGCTCATGAGTCCCATAAAAATAAAAATAAAATAACAAAATAAAAAATTAAAATACAGGTATTAGTGTAAAAAGTTTACGGATTTCATCCCTACAACGGTTAAATAGATCTATACTGATATAAAACAATCCATGAGCTATGCTGGGATCATTATCAATACAAGCTATGGTGGATCATCACTCGTTGCTCTTTTTTCCAATATGTGTCGGTGTTCTTTTTTCCAATCTGTGTTATCTGTCTTCATTATCCATCTCTCTTTTTTCCAATCTGAGTTCTATTGATTAAAATGGGCGATCTGGACAAGTGTTGTGACTTGCCTGATCATCTGGTGGAGAACGAAATATTGACGTTGCTGCCAGTAGAATCTCTCTGTAGATTTCGCAGTGTCTACAAAGCATGGAATGCCCTTTTCTCATCAACCGAGTTCATAGTATCATGGGCAAAGAGAGCTTCAAATAATAACTGCTGGCTGGTTGTGCAAAATGCCTTGTCGTTTTCATCTTCTCGCTTCTTCAATGGGGGTTGGGAGAAAACCTCCTCCGTCTCTCTAAGCTGGTTATTGGAAGGCATACGAACGGGAAATCACGGAAAATCACTCGATTCATTTATGTGCATCCGCAGCGGGCCTTTTCTTGATAAATATGTTACCTAAACAGCATCCCTTTGCATGTATGATCAGTTACACTGTAACCAAGCACCTCTTTCACTTTCCATATTCAGATATGAAGCATGCCCAATCCTCCACTCAAGAAGAGGCCCGCGGCCGATCCACAGAAATGAAGTGAATGATATCCCGTTCTTTTATGCCTTCCCAGAACCCTCTTAGAGAGGCCCGTTGAAGAAGCGAGAAGCTGAAAACGATACAGGATTTTGCACGACCAGCCATCGGTTACCATTAGAAGCTTTCTTTGCCCATTTATTTATTATGAACTCACTTGATGTGAAAAAGACGTTCCATGTTTTGCACACACAGCGAAATCTACAGAGAGATTCTACTGGCAGCAATGTCAATAGTTCCTCCACGACATGATCAGGCAAGTCACTACACTTTTCGAGGTCGCCAATTTTAATTAATGGATCTATACTGATATAAAACAATCCATGAGCTATGCTGAGATCATTATCAATACAAGCTATGGTAGGATCATTACTCGTTGCTCTTTTTGAAATTTGTAAAGTGTTCTCTGTCTTCATTATCCATCTTCTCTATTTCCGATCTGTGTTCTGTTGATTAAAATGGACAAGGGTTGTGACTTGCCTGATCATCTGGTGGGGAACGAAGTATTGACGTTGCTGCCAGGAGGATCAATCTGTGGTTTTCGCAGTGTCTACAAAGCATGGAATGCCCTTTTTCTCATCAACCCAGTTCATAACAACTAATCGGGCAAAGAAAGCTTCAAATAATAACCGCTGGCTGGTTGTGCAAAATGCCTTATCGTTTTCATCTTCTCGCTTCTTCACTGGGAGTTGGGAGAAAACCTCCTCCATCTCTCTAAGCTGGTTATGTGCATCGGCCTCTTCTTGATAAATATGTTTTCTAAACAACAGCATCCCTCAGGGGATGCTATTTAGTAACATATTCATCCAAAAGAGGCCTTCGGCCAATTCACAGAAATGAAATGAGTGATATCCCAAAACCCTCTTAGAGAGGCCCCATTGAAGAAGCGAGAAGCTGAAAAACGATACAGAATTTTGCACGACCAGCCATCGGTTACCATTAGAAGCTTTCTTTGCCCATTTACTTATTATGAACTCACTTGATGTGAAAACGACATTCCATGTTTTGCAGACACTGCGAAATCTACAGAGAGATTCTACTAGCAGCAATGTCAATACTTCCTCCACGACATGGTCAGGCAAGTCAGTACACTTTTCCAGGTCGCCCATTTTAATTAATAGAACGCAGATAGCAAAGAGAAGAAGATAGATAACGAAGACAGAGAACATATTTCAAAAAGGAGAAAAGAGGTTTGAATGAATGATCCAAGCATAGCCGATGTATGGTTTTATATTTTATATATTTATTTAATTTAGGTTTTACAAAGTTTTAAGATGAATCAAATCCTCAAATTTTAGACATATGTTTGCTTCCAGACACAGCCACCACGAGAGTATATACGCTCCTCACCTTTCGGAGACACTTTGAAATGCAACCTTTTGCAAAGTCGAAAACACCGAGAACCTAGAGCTCAATTGACAGCCTAGCTGGAGAATGACCCATTCCCAAATAGTAATATCCCAAATTGTAATTGTAATTATTGACTGTGTTTTAAACCAATAATAATAATAATATATAATATTATTCCAAAATTAAGATGAACCAATAATAATAATATATAAACATTACAAAAAACAAATCACCTATAAACCAGTAATAATAAATATGTAAACATTATTTCAAAAAATAGTATACTTTCCTTAAAGCTAGGAGATTCCTCGAATGAAGGGGTTAATTCAACTAAATCCTAAAATGCTTGATTCTGTATTGATTTAGTATGGATACATAGTATTTGATCCATGTACCAAGCAACCATATTTCCTTAAAATATGCCAAAACAATGAAATGCTCCTCTTAAATTAGCTTCAATTTCCATCATAGATACTTCAATAAGTGGAAAGCTTTTTCTCTTCATGATGCATTGAGGGTTTAGACTTTCTCTTTTTCCTTTTTTTGATTTTTCCCTTCTTGATGATGAGTGATCCCCCTTTTGCTGAAGATGACTGAGGTGCACTCTACTAACAGAGAGAGCTTAGGCAAGAGTGATGAGAGAAGATTACTTGCATGGTCAATGTCCTCTTTAACTAAATATTTAATCCAATTTAACCTGCTTGAATTGATCTCACTTGCATGCATTAAGCATGACGCTGAGGGCATCAATACACTTCCAAGTTCTATCTTAATGTTAGGGCATCTATACACACTATGGCATGCATTTTTTCCTCAACAAACTTAAGACTTTAGGTGCTCTGTTTTTCTAATGGAAGAATAAGGTTCTCCCATTAATGTTTAGATTCCTTTAGGATTAGAATTTAATCTTTTAACTTTGTTGTTGTTGTTCAAAGATCTCAATATTTGGATTTTTTTTAAAGTTATTTCCAAAGTATTTTTCCCAAAATTCAGTTAAAATAGTTGGAATGGTAGATATAAGAATAGTAGAAATAAAGTGTTATGAACCAACCAAAAGCTGCGGTTATTGTTGGATAATGGTTGAAAATGTTAAAATCATCAAATCTATGTTATGTAAATGGAGAAAGTAGTAAAATTGTAGTTATATTTCGACCATTTTCCCCCAAAATCACGTGCCGATGGTTAAAATTGTAGATATAAAATGTTATGAGTAGGACCAAAAAAAGACAGGATTGGTAGGTAATGGTTGAAAAATTCAAAATCAACTATTTTTTTTAGAGAGCTCGATGTTGATAATTGAGGAAAGGTAGTTGAAAGGAGTAGCAAAATGCTTTAGTTGTTATTTGTATTTAGACAATTGGAGTTGGTTAGATATAAAAGGATTTGGACTTTTTTTTTTAAATTATTTTCAAATCTTTTTTTCCTAAAATTTTGTTGAATTGTTGGATTCCTAGATATAAAGTGTTATGAGCTGACCAAAAGATGGCCCTGTTTGTGATAATAGTTGGAAAAGTCAAAATAATCTAATATTTAGACAACTCCATGTTGTGTGAATGTGGAAAATAGTGAAATGGTAATTATATTCTGACCATTCTACCCCCAAAGTAGGTGAAAATAGTGAAATGGTCATTATATTATGACCATTTTTCCCCAAAATCAAGTGAAAAATAGTGAAATGGTAATTATATTATGGCCATTCTTCCTGAAAATCATGTGCGAATTATTCGAATTGTAGGTATAATGTTATGAACCAACAATATTTAGAGAGCTCCATGCTATGTAAATTGGGAAAAGTAGTGAAATGGAGTAGCACAGCGTTTTATTAGTTGTTATTTGTATTTAGAGACTTGATGGTTTATTGAATTTTGGTGGATAGGAAGAAACCTAAGTGGCACCTTCTTTTCAACTATTTAAATGATATTTTCTTTTCGGTTACATTTGTTGTCATTTACATTTATGTTTTGTGGTTTTATATTTGAAATTTTGAAAGTCTTAGCCAGACTTGGACTAGCATGTATCATAACTTAGTATTTTAGGAAGGGTTTTCAATCCATTGATTATCTAGTGGTACTTCAAGCTCATTGAAACATTTTGTATGCGATTTAATAAACCCAAAATTTAATTCAAGTGTTGGATGTGGAAATGTGTTCATACCTATATATGTTTGTCTCTTTTAAGAAACTTGTGTTTTATAGGACTATGTTAAACGACAGGCAACTTGCATTTTTTTTGAAAATTTTCCTAGAATCCAACAACTCGATTTTTATTGAAATTGCAATTTTCATTGTTCAAATTGCAAGTTTGATTGTAGAAATGCATTCAATGACCTCGATTTCCTATAGGGAACCCTAAGTACACGCAATTCCAACAACTTAACACTGCAATTTCATCAAATTTCACTGAATTCTTAATTGGAAATTTCGTTGGAAAACATGTGCAACTCATCAACCATTTAACTTACACCATTTTTTATATATTGTGTGCTATGAGTTTGATATTAATAGGCTTGTTCATTGTTGGTGTTGTTTAAGTGTCAGTGATGTGTTGCATTAGTTTTGTTATAAGGGATAGATTGGGGCTTGTATCCACGCCTAAGAATAATTTCAACTAAGGACAAGTTGTTAAGAAAAACCATTCTAGGAGAAAGTTAGTTCCAATGAAGTGAATATGCTGGGAAAAATTATAATTTGAAGAATCACAATATAGAGTAGTAGTATAGCACACAAACGGGTAGATGAATATAAGCATGAGGAAGAGGGAGGCATAAATGAGATACAAATGAAATCACGTAAATGTTGATGGAAATTTTAATTGTAATAGATTCCATGGTCGCATCTTAGAGAAGAGCAGATGCGACAAATGGTCATGATATAAACAATAAGTGAAATTCTAAAATGTATCGCTGGAGTACCCCAAATATATTTATTTCACTCATTTCCCCCATTTCCACCTTCCACACACCTTGGGGGGGGGGAGGATGATGTGGCATAAATATTCAAGCCACTCGGTGTGTCCTTGGGGGCAAGTCTCAAGTCAAGGTTGTCACCTTGTTCTTGACTCCTCCGTTTAGGCTCAACCCCTAATGAAGCCAAGGGGGGTAGACCCTATTAAGTTCCTAAGGAAAATTACTTAGTATGATGATGTTAGAATGAATGAGTTACTTAGGAGTTTGAAATTAGCCATAAATAACCATAGATGATTAGATGAAAAATGAGCACAATAAAACACAATGCTGAGACACAATATATATATATATATATATATATATATATATATATATCAAAACATTTAAACACATGACCAGTGCCTTAAAAATGGAGTCATAAAATAATCAAATGTACTTGCATGTGCTTGGAGTGAATATTTTCCAATTGCCTATTGGTATGTTTTAAGTTAATATGGAATATGAGTGGATTAAATTAGGCAAGGGGGGACTCTAGATATACCCGAGGGGTACTTGGAGTATGTCCAAAAGTAAACCTTCACAGATACTTGCAAGGAATGTGTGGGCTGAATGGAGTCTCTGAGACTGTCTTCATAATACACCCAAAGGTGTAAAAGAGATCGGTACCTCGATGTCACTTTCCAGGAGTTCCCACTTCCTTTGGGTATTTTTCCACCATTTACGGTTTGATCGAGGCATTGGATTTTCACCTGATGGTGGTTAATTGGGGAAGGTGAAACCTAATTAAAGTAGTCACTCACGTTGTTTTTGATGCAGCTTGACTAATCATATGAACCGCAACCAAGTGCATAGAATACACACCGGATTATTGTCAATTTTAGTAAATTTTAAAGAATGTGTTTTTTTAGAAAGAAAATCCTTCGAGGAACCTCTTTCGGTCCAAGTGGACCTCAATCAGGAAATCAAGGAAGGGGTTGATTTTAAAAGATTGTTTGCAGAAATTAATGACAAGAAGCAAAAAGGAAGCAAACCATAGGTTTTCTAATTAGTCCTACCACACATCTCTTTCCCTTTTCGGGTCAATCAGGAAGTCGTGGGGTAAGTATTAAAGTTACTTTGATACTATAATATGGAATATATGATAAAGTAATCAAAGTATATTATTCTGTATCAATGAAACAACAACTTCTCCACTTTCAAACAACAGATTCTCATATTTCTTTTATGTCTACTAAAAAAAATGAGCTTATTAGAATGAATATGCCTAAAAGAACTTTGAAAGTACCCTTGGGTCAGCCTTCTTTAAACCAAAAAAAAAAACTAATTTAAAACTAGTTAAAATGGTAAAAATGGAACCAAGGAAAGCAAGCTTTCCTTGGGGTTTTGGCTTGCCTTTTGGGCAGCCAATGTTATATGCATTGATTGTGGGATTTTATATTTTAACACAGAAAACTGAAATCTAATGCATGCAAACTATGGATTCTGTTTAAATTGCCATGCAAAATGGATGATTTCCCTAAACTAGATCTAGAATGCTTTATGAATCTTTTTAGGGATGAGATCTAGATTATGAGACTTGAGACAATAGATATATGCTAAGTTCTACTTTAAGATAATAGATCTGAATAATATCAAAGCTTGTAAACAAAGTAACCAGGTAAAATTTTGATTTTTAGAAGGAGGAAGAAAGAGAAAGAGTGCTGGAAGCCTGGGAATGTTGGGCTTTGGAGTTTGATTTGGTGGAACACCAAGAGACTGTGTCCTCAAAAAGATCCCGATGATTAGAAAGATTCAAAATAGCTCAACCCCTTCTATAAGTGAGATCACTTGAAACTTAGAAATCCTTGCACAAACATATGGTTAAAACATGGGTGTTGCTGCAAAAAGACAATTAGAAAGCATGCAAGTAAACTTAAAATACATGCAACTCCAAGAGATCTGAAATAAGCGAAAAGTAAGAACATTAATCAAACTAGAATGATCTCTTACCCTAATAGAAGGGATCTCTCTCCTTTAAGGCCAACAATTAACCAGCAAAAAGCAAACATCAATAATACAGATTATACCTCATAAGCACTTGAGAATCAACATCCACACATGAAAAGTATTACACCATAGATCTTGCCTCCAAAGCTCATTTATTCAAAAATAGTACACAATACAATAGAAACATCTCTTCAATCCAGCTCTAACTAGCTTGGAAGAGGAAAACCGGGATTTATTTATAACAAAAACAGGAAACCTGGCCTTGGGGGGGCACAGTTACCAAGGAGAGAGAGACTGCAGCTGCATATGGAGTCAATATGAGCTTGATCTGAGTTGAACTGAGTCTGATCTGAGTCTCACTGAGTGCAACTATCAATTAGAGAGTTGATCAAACTGACACCTCAACCTGTAACTGAAACATCCACCAAAACTCATCCAAATGAGCCCACACATGTGGAGGAGAGAGAGAGGGTGCAATTCCCAATATTGCATGCTGTGGTGCACTCCCAGTTTAGCCCAGATCACGTCCTTCTATCAAGGAATGGTCAAATCTAGTCAATCTCAAGTCTATGAGACTAATTTCAGTCAAATCAGAGCAAATCCCACTAATTTAGGATTTGGGGTTTTCTCCATTATTTAATTAATTTATCAATTAAAATAATCAATATTTGATTTTTAGGGATTTTTGGCCTGAGTGATGGAATAATCACTCAGAACTTAGGAAAAGTGGGTCGATAGTTTTACATGGTGCTCTAAGTTTGAAAATGAGCACCCCCATGATTGAAACTCATTTCTAAGCCCACTTTTATTACAAAACCAATTTTTCCATTTACACTATTAAAAATACCATATGTTTTGGAAAAATTAAAACTTAAAAAAACTTAAAAAATTAAAAAAAATTAAGACCTTGGGGGACTTAGACATGTTCATATGACTCGACCATAATGCCTAGCATGTTTATACATTGACACATAGACTCTAACAGCCTCAATAGGCCTAAATGACAAGCCAACCACCTCAACTTTGGAGGTATTGAGTGAAAAAATCAGAAATTATTAGTTGTTTATTCAACAACCAATAATAACCAAGGGAAAAATACCCTCTGATGATCGGATTGACAAATAAAGTCTAAGAGACCGAGTCTTTTACGGACACTATCATGCTATAACATTTTATTACAACTCTCATATGGGGTATGGACATGTGATATAGTACAACAAGCACTTCCCAGAAGCACTTCCAAAGGTCTTCTGAAGTCCGAACAAATCATCTTTGTCCAGTTCACCAAGCTCACTTGATAAAAAGCCACTAAGTACAACTTAGGTGGTAACATATGGCTCCATATAGGGACACGTGCTTTGACTAATATTCTAATCAAAGAAGAGGATGTGAGAACTCCGAAATCTCTAGGTCCCACATAGCAATTAAAGCTTGTAAGTAACATGTATATAAAAGAAATCAACTGTAAAAGTAGATTAATGTACATAATTAGTCTATGATGTACAAAAGAAACAATATTTTACAAGACTAATATACAAAAGAAAAAAATTCAAGGTTAGTATCTTGATACGAAACATCTATAATACAACAATATGATACATGAAATTTAAAAATACATGCAGGGCAAGGTTTAGAAATTGGCCTTGAAACCATAGATGCCAAATAAAGACATCAAACCGTCTTGGCGAATAACATCTTGAGGAGAAAGCCATTCATTGGTAGTCTTAACCTTTCTCCTTCTAGGTCATTTAGATAGAAATAATTTGTTCTTGCTACTTCATCAATGATATATGTCCCCAACCATAAGCTGTCAAACTTTCCATGTTTCCAAGGTTTCTCTCGCCGTTTGTCCCAACACAAGACTGTGTCACCTACTTGAAAGGATCCAAGCCCAGTAGATTTATCAAAGGTTCTCTTGACTTTGTCTGAATTTATGATACTTTGGTCAAGGGAATTTCTTCTACTCTCATCTAACTCAATCAACTTGTTGATTTTATTCTCATTGACATCCTGATTTGAGCTAAAGGTCTGGAGAAGCTGATACACTAGAATCTTTAAGTGGATAAGTAAGGTGACATCTAGTCCATATACAAGCTCAAAAGGGCTCCTTCCATTGGAACTTTTTTTGGTGATTCTATCAGCCCATAATGCAAACTTGATCTTGCTATCCAAATCCTTTTTATTATCACCAACAGTTTTCTTGATTATGGTCATTAATTTTTTATTACTTGACTCAGCTAGACCATTTCCTTGGGGATAATAGTTGGATGAATGGGATAGGACAATGCTGTACTTGAAATAAAAGTATTACATCTCAGAGGAAACAAAGCACGGTCAATTATCTGTGATGATTCTGGCTGGCACACCGACTCTTGTGATAATCTTATGTTCTAAGAAATCCATGACTACAGCATCGGTTTCCTTCTTGGTTGGTATCGCCTCTACCCACTTGGTGAAATAATCAGTGGAGGTGAGTATCCAAGAATAACCATTGCTCGATTTATCCTTGAACTTCTTATGAAATCAAGCCCCCACTGCTGGAAAGGGGCTTGGACTACTATTGGGGTTAAAGGCAAGGCTTTCATTTGTTGCTTTCCAGTGAACAACTGGCACTGGGGGAAAAATATGACAGTCTTGTGCACATCTGAAAAGAGGTTCAACCAATAGTAGCCTGCTCTAAGGATTTTATGGGAGGTTGTTCTTGTTGCAAAAATATCCACCACAAAATCCTGCATGGAACTCAACCATGAGTTTTTTGGACTCAGGTTCATCGACACATCTAAGTATTAAACCATTGCGGTTTCTCCAACCCAAACCATCTTTTGTTAAACAATACTTAGTTTCTTTTAATGTTAATTCTCTTCTTTTATGGCCAAGTAGGTGATCAGGGCATGTAAGGTTATGAGGGAAAAAGATGATGTCGGTATACCAAGGGTGCTGCTCTAATATCTGAAGCTCGTCTGATACACTTTGTTCCGGATCACTGCTATGGCAGATTATTCCTAAGGCCTTTTCATTTCCTTGGGTCAACACTTTTGCAAGACCTTGTCCCTTAATTAACTTAGTAGGTTTTATCTATAAATCATACTCTTGAATCTTTGAAACCCACTTACCCCTGATTCCTAGACAATCTTGTTGATGCATGATATCCTTGATAGTTGCATGGGGTACACACCCAATGATTTTGGAGTATCCTACATAAGTTCTGAAATGTTTAAGGGACTTGACAAGAGCATAAGCCTATTTCTCCATGGTGGTATACTTAAACTCTGAATGTTGCAAGGATTTACTCATAAAGGTTATAGGTTTCTCTTGTCCCTCCTTATTATTTTGAAGCAAAACACCAGCAATGGTGTCCTCCGAGGAAAAGAAAAATATCTGAAAATCCTTGGAATAATCTAGACTGATCAAGATTGGAGACTTGGATATGGCATCTTTGATAGACTTGAAATCATCTTTCCCTTCATCTACCCACGCAAATTTAGCATCTTTATTTAACAACTTTTGTAGAGGCTTCATTAGTTATGCTAAATTTGGTATGAATCTCCTTATGAAATTTATCTGACCATTGAAAGACTGGAGAGCTTTAAGATTCTGAGGAAAAGGGACTTTTTTAATGGCTTCAACTTGCCCAGGATCAACTTTGACACCATCCTTAGAAATGATGTGTCCCAACAGCTTGCCTTCATCAACCCCAAAGATTGACTTGGTAAGGTTTAAGGAAATGCCGAGATCTTATGAACACTTGCCTAAGATGACTTACGTGGTTAGATATTTCTTTTGAGAAAACAACTAATTCATCTTGATATATTTCGATTATTTTTCCCATAAGTTCTTTGAAGGAAAAATCCATGGCTCTTTGGAAGGTGGCACCATCATTTAATAAGCCAAAGGGCATTCTTAAAAAAATTTAGGTGCCCCAAGGTGTGGTGAATGTAGTTTTGTGTTGATCCTCTTTATTTACCAACACTTGGTTATAATTGGAAAATCCATCCAACATGGACATCATTCTTGATCCCATTACTCTTTGAAGAAATGTTTCCATGTTGGGCAATGGGTATTTATCTTTGGGGCATGATGTATTCATATTTTTGAAATCTATACATATTCTAATTGACCCATTCTTCTTTTTGAAAACAACTAAGTTGGAGCACCATGATTAATGTCTTGTAGGTGCTATGATCCCCGCTGCTAACAGCTTCTAAATTTCCTTGTGCATAATGGGGGCCAACTTAGCATTTATTCACCTAAGTTTTTATCGAAAAGGCTTGACCTCCTTAGCCTCTTCTATGAGGGGAATAGTGTGTTGAAACACATCTTCCCGATAGGATTTAAGCTCATCATAACTAAAGGCCAATACATCTCTATACTCTTTGATTAAGTCGATCAAACTGTTCCTTTCCTTTTCTGAAGTACATTTTCCATTTTTTACTAACTTGGGGTCTTTATCAGTTCCTATGTTTATTTCCATATAATCCACAATTTTTATTACTTCTTTTTTGGTTTTATGATTATCCCGTCGATCAAACATATTTTCAAAATCTATAAGGTTACTCAGGATGTGATTCCATTCATTATCCTCGCACTACTGATACTCTTTACCCTCTTGCTGATAACTGATCTTGCAACATTCAAACTCTTGGAGATTATGGATGAATATCAAGAGTTTCTCATCATCTTTAAACACCTGCCAATGATCTACATTATCTAGAATTGAAGGTCTGAAATTAATTTGCATTTTTACATTCCCATTAATGATTTCATCTGAAGGTTGGAGGGTGGATGCTGCTACCGCCAACTTGTCTGCTAACCCATTCATTTCCCTAGGGACCTTTTGAATGTTAAGTGCATCAAGCCATTCCATGGTGTTCCATATGGAATTTCTATACATCCTTAGTCTGTAATTTTTGCAATGATACTGATTCTTAATATGAAGGACAACTAAGTCTGAATTACCTTTTACGTTCAACATATTTATCCCCATGTCTTTAATGGTTTATAACCCTAAAAGCAATGCCTCATACTCAGCTACATTGTTTGATGCTTCAAACTCTAACCTAAAAGCAAAGTTGTAGACTTTATTTGAAGGAGATATGATCACTATGCCTGCACCGTTTCCGGCTTTAGAATAAGCCCCGTCAAAGTACATTTTCCAAAACTCATCTATCTTTTCATGTTTAATGTTTTCCTTAATAGGGGCCATGAAATTTGATAATATAGCATAGTTTCCAAAGTTATCAGTACAATGTACAAATTCATTTCCAGGATTCTTAGGGTTTTCTACATGCCATTTTCTTAGCTTCTCTCTATGGACTATCACCCTAGTGTTTTCTGATGCAGGTATAGTAACATATGTCCAATCCATTTGAATGTACCCACCAAGAGTTGCTGCCAACTTTTTGGATAGCAACATACCCCAATTATCTGGAACATCAATCACTACCACATCCATCGACATGTTGATGTTAGGATACTTGGCCAACTTAACATGTAGATTTAAGATTATTCCTACCACTTCAACTTCTCTTGCATCCATTGCACACACATTGTGGTACGATCGGGTGATCCTTATATTCAGATGTTCCATTACTTTTCTTGTCATGACATTTGATGAAGCACCTGAATCTAACATACAATTATGGAGTAGAAGGTTATCAACTAAGAGAGATACATAAAAAGGTGGGTGGTCTTCTCTTTTCAGATCAACACTGTTGAGGACTATAGGCATATCCATAGCTTCATTATGTTCGGCTTCAAATATAGCATTATTATTAGGGAGATTATCCTCTTCAACAATATTATGAGTTTTATTTTGACTATCCTCTATGGATTTAAACAAATTTTCTTTTTGACTAGGAATTTTAAGGACATTAGTTGCATAAACAAAAACCTTAGCATTACTTATCCATTCTCCCATGTCAATATTTGATTCAGGGATAACAAGGGGATATGGGAGAGGAGGAGTGGTTTCCTTCAGCTTGTACTATTTAGATGGTGATGGATTATCCTTTCTTTGATAAACTACACCCTTTAATCTAGCCTTCTTCATTTCCTGAATTCTTTTCGGAGTAGGCATTTCACCATAAAAGTTGGAAAGGAGGTCCTTCTCATAACTGTAATCTGTGGCCTGCTACCAATGTTGGTTTGATAAAGGGTAGGTTTGGCCTACCATATACACATGATCATGCTCACTTGAGGTTGTTTCTTGATTACTAATCTCAGGAAGTCAATGTTCCATAACCTAGTTTGCAACATAATAAGTGCTTTCTTGGTGGAATTGTTCACAAGATCTACACCATTGAATTACTTCTTCTACCATGTTAGCTGAGTCTAACTGGTTTGGAATCCTAGGTTCTTGCTGAGGAACTTTCTTTTGATACATCTGATTCTTCTTGGGATGAAAGTTCCTAGGTCCATTAGTCCTTTCCATTGTGATTATTCTATTTTGCATATGATTCAATTGTGCAACATGATTGGCCATTAGTTGGTTTTGACTAGTAACCAAGTTTTTTATCATGTTTGTCACCTTTTCCATGGGATATTTAGAAGTTCCTTTTTCTTCTGATTCAATGGATTTACCCTTAGTCTCTTTGTTGTAGGAAGTGTTTCCCCTAGTGTAACCTAGAATGTTGGACTTTCCTGAAGATTACATATTCTTTTCTATTTTCTTGGCCAATTCTTGGGCAGTTTTTAGATCAGCCAACTCTTTGTCTCTCAACTTGTACCTTAAATCACCAATGAAAGATTCGATGTAGGATATAAGGATAGAGGCATCTTTTGGCTTGATGTCTTTAGGGAGGTCTGCAACTACATGCCTGAATTTAGTGTTAAAGTCATCCATGGTTTCATTCTCCATCTTCTTTATGCTATGAAGAACAACAAGCAGATGTCTTGGTTCCTTCTTTTCTCCCCATTTCTTCCTAAAACCATCTTGGAAATCACTAAGAGTTTTATATGAATCATCATCTAGGTCGAAGTACCATTCTGCAGCATCATCTTTTAAGGACAAAGCAAAGAACTTCATTTTGACATCGTCATGGTTATGGGCAGCACCATTGCAATAACTGACCAGGTTCTTTTCAAACTTTTGAAGGTGAGACTTGGCAGTGATGGCATTATTTCCTTGAAATATGGGGAGATTCTTGATAGAATCATTTGGAATTTCATGGGGAGCACCTGCTATCTGAGAAAAGTCAAGGGGTTTGAAGAATTTCGTCATTTCTTGAGATTGGTGAATATGAATCTCTACAAATATATGATGGATATTTGAGAGGGATTGGTCTCCTAAATCTTCAAGGTTTCGATGAGAAGTCTTCCTATTAAATCTTTCTCTCATAAACCTTTCGGGATCAGGGAGAGGATTGAATAACTGCCGATGGTTTCTTCAGGTAAAAATTCTTGAAGGCATGTTAGATAGTGGAGTTTCTAGATGGACCGAGTTTTAATTTTTATGTTTTTTAAAGACAAAATCAATCAATTTTTTTTACCTTTTTAGTTGTTTATAAAAAAGTTAAGCTAAATTGTACTTGGGAATAAAAATATTTATCCCTGGCAATGGCGCCAAAAAAGTGTTGCCGCCTTTCACACACTTGGGCGGGACATGGCAGAAATATTCAAGCCACTCATTGTGTCCTTGGGGGCAAGTCTCGAGTCAAGGCTGTCACCTTGTTCTTGACTCCTCCGTTTAGGCTCAAGTCCTAACGAAGCCAAGGGGGGTAGACTCTATTAAGTTACAAAGGAAAATTACTTAGTATGATGATGTTAGACTGAATGAGTTGCTTAGGAGTTTGAAATTAACCATAAATAACCATAGATGACAAGATGAAAAATGAACACAATAAAGCACAATTCTGAGACACAATATATATATACCAAAATATTTAAACACAAGACCAGTGCCTTAAAATGGAGTCATAAAATAATAAAATGTACTTGCATGTGCTTGGAGTGAATGTTTTGCAATTTCCTCTTGGCACATTTTAAGTTAATATGGAATATGAGTGGATTAAATTAGGTGAGGGGGGACTCTAGATATACCCGAGGGGTACTTGGAGTATGTCCAAAAATAAACCTTCACGGCTACCTGCAAGGAATGTGTGGGTTGAATGGAGTCTCTAAGACTGTGTTCATAATACATTGAAAGGTGTAATAGAGATCAGTGCCTCAAGGTCACTTTCTAGGAGTTCCACTTCCTTTGGGTATTTTTCCACCATTTATGGTTTGATCGAGGCGTTGGATTTTCGCTTGATGGTAGTTAATTAGGGAAGGTGAAACCTAATTAAACTAGCCACTCACATTACTTTCAATTCATCTTGACTGATTAGATGAACCACATCCAAGTGCATAGCATACACACCGGAGTCTTGTCAATTTTAATAAATTTTAAAGAATGTGTTTCTTAGAAAGAAACACCTTCCAGGAACCTCTTTCGATCCAAGTGGAGCTCAATAGGGGAATAAAGGAAGGGGTTGATTTTAAAATATAATTTATAGAGATTAATGACAAGAAGCAAAAAGGAAGCAAACCACAGGTTTTCTAATTAGTCCTACCACGCATCTCTTTCCCCTTTCAGGTCAATCGGGAAGTTGTGGGGTAAGTATTAAAGTTACTTTGATAATGTAGTATGGAATATATGATAAATTAATTAATGTATATTATTTTTCATCAATGAATCTAATATATAGTGAAAATAAATAAGAAAATTCAAAAAACTGCAAAAAGGACGTGAATCCCCCCAGGGGGGATGGGGAATGAGCTCGAAAGAGCCTATTCAGAGAAATTTTTTACTATCAGTGGTTAAAATATCAGAAAATTTATTTTAATCCTCTTGGTTCTTATATATAATGAAACCAAGGCTTTACAAAATGCCAAAATTAAATATTACAGTAAAAAAGGAGACCCCTTGGGGGATTCAGATGGCCCAAAAGCCACTTTCGAACAACAGATTATCCTCTTTCTGTTATGCATGCTAAAAAATATCAATATTATTAGAATGAAATATTCCCAAAATCACTTTGAAAGTACCTTTGGTTCAGCCTACTTTAAACAAAAAAAAACTAAGTTAAAACTAGTTAAAATGGTAAAAACAGAACCAAGGAAAGAAAGCTTTCCTTGGGGTCTTGGATTGCCTTTGGGGATGAAAATTTTATATGTACTGATTTCTGGATTTTATCTTTTAAAACAAAAAACATAAATCTAACGCATGCAAACTACGGATTCTCTTTAAATTGCCATGCAAAACGGGCGATTTCCCTAAACTAGATCTAGAATGCTTTATGAAACTTTTTAGGAATGAGATCTAGATTATGAGCCTTGATACAATAAATATATGTTAATTTTTAATTTAATATAATATATATGAATAATATCAAAGCTTGTAAACAAAGTAACCAAGTAAAATTTTGATTTTTAGAAGGAGGAAGAGAGAAAAAGAGTGTTGGAAGCTTGGGAATGTTGGGCTTTGGAGTCTTCTTTGGTGGAACACTGAGGGACTATTTCCTCAAAAATATCTTGAATATGAGGAAGATTCAAACTATCTCAACCCCTTCTACAAGTGAGATCACCTGCAACTTATAAATCCTTGCAAAAATAGATGGTTAAAACATGGGTGTTGCTAGAAAAAAGACAATTAGAAAGCATGCAATTAAACTTAAAATACATGAAACTCCAAGAGATCTGAAACAAGCAAACAGTAAGAGCGTAAATCAAACTAGAATTAAATCTTACCCTAGCAGGAGGGATATCTCTCCTTCAAGGCCAACAAGTAACCAAAAATAAGCAAAGATCAATAATACAGATTATACCTCATAAGCATTTGACAATCACCATCCATGCATGAAAAGCATTACACCATAGATATTACCTCCAAATATTCTTTATTTTGAAATAGTACACAATACAGTAGAAACAACTCTTCAATCTAGCTCTAACTATCTTGGAAGAGGAAAACCAGGCTTTAATTATAATAAAAACTGGAAACCTGGCCTAGGGGGCACAATTCCCAAGGAGAGAGAGATTGTAGCTACATGTGGAATCAATTTGAGATTTATTTGAGTTGAACCGAGTCTGATATGAGTCTCACTGAGTGCAACTGTCAATTGGAGAACTGATTAGATTGACACCTCAACCCTTTAACTGAAACATCCACCAAAACTCATCCAGATGAGCCCACATGTGTGGAGGAGAGAGAGAGGGCACAATTCCCAATATTGCATGTTGTGGTGCACTCCTAGTTCAACCCAAATCACCTCCTTCTGTCAAGGAATGGTCAGCTCTAGTCAATCTCAAGCCGATGAGACTAATTTCAGTCAGATAAGAGAAAATCCCATTGAATTAGGATTTGAGGTTTTCTCCATTATTTAATTAATTTATCAATTAAAATAATCAATATTTGATTTTTAGGGATTTTTGTACTGAGTGATGGACAAATCACTCAAAACTTAGGAAAAGTGGATATATGGGTTTACATGGTTCTCTCAGTTTGAAAATGAGCACCCCCATGACTGAAACTGATTTCTAAGCCTACTTTTATTACAAAAACAATTTTTCGATATATACTATTAAAAAATAGCCTAGGTTTTGGAAAAATTAAAACTTAAAAAAAATTAAAAAATTAAAAAAAAATTAAAACCTAGGGGGACTTAGACATGTTCATATGACTCGACCATAATTCCTAGCATGTTTATACAGTGACACATAGACTCTAATAACCTTAATAGGCCTAAATGCCAAGCTGACCACCCCAGCTTTGGAGGTATTGAGGGAAAAACTCAAAAATTATCAGTCGTTTATTCAACAACCAATAATAACCAAGGGAAAAAACACCCTGGGATGATCGTATTGACAAATAAAGTCTAAGAGACCGATTCTTTTACAAACACTATCATGCTAGAACATTTTATTACAACTCCTGCATGGGGTATGAACATGTGATATAGTACAACAAGCACTTCCCAAAAGCACTTTCGAAGGTCTTCTGAAGTCCAAACAAATCATCTTTGTCTGGTTCACCAGGCTCACTTAATGAAAAACCACTAAGTACAAATTAGGTGGTAACATTTCCATGTTAGTGGTATCTAATTTATCCTTCTTTCATATTAATACTTTATTACAATTTTTTAAAAACTTGGATTCTAACAGTAATGAATCCCTAAAAATTACAAAGTAAAAAGGAAATTCCTTTATAACAAAATAACACCATTACTTGGTGTTAGTTTTTCAACATTAAGCTAGCATTATGTTAGGATCTTTACTGAGAGAATAACAAGTACATCAATCAAACACAAGAGACAATGAACACAATTTTTTTGATCAGGGAAACCATAAATGGAGAAAACCCCGCAAATTCCTCAAAGATAGAATCACCACAAGATGTAAGACCCCAAAACAGTAAGATGTACTCCCGACAGCAGTAGTCTTCTTCTTCTGTCTAGTCCCAGTATTTCCTTCCTCACTAATGTGCCACATTTGAGTGAGTGAGTGATGTGTAGTATAAGTGATAAATAGAGAGGCTCTCACTCTCTATTTATATTCTTCTGTTCACTTGAAGTGCACTCCAACATGTCGCCCTCACTTAACAATTACTTACTAGAGCCGACATCTCTAGGAGTGTCTAATAACCCTAGTGCCCCACCACTTGTGGGGAATTTGCCTCCTCTGACCAATAGGAGGGTAACACAATGGTGGGGACTATTGCCCCAACTTACAATGACTCACCTAGGGTCGACTTCACTAGGATAGTCTAATAACCCAAGGGCCCCACAACTGTGGGGAATTTAACCCTTGACTAATAGGAGGGTTACCCACAATGACTTGACATGAATTTCTCATTATAGAAACTTCCTGATTGGAACATCGGGGCATGACATGACTCAAATACATTACAATACATCCCGAAATAAACATCGGGTTACAATACATAAGAAATACGGATGAATACATTCCGAAGTTACAATTACATCAACACTCCCTCTTAACTAGGAAGGTATTCTCTCGACACAATTTATTAGCACCAGTCTTCTTCTTTGTATCATCTGGGTCATTGTCAAGTCCTCATCATCTTCAAGTCATCTTCATCTTCAATTCATCTTTCTTTTTTCAAGTCATCTTTCATTTGGATCTGAATCATCACTCGATTTAGATCATCATCACTGGATCATACTCGATCTAGAACATTGTCACCGGATCATACTCAATCTGAGACATCGTCATCAGATCATACTCGATCTGGAACATCATCACTAGATCATACTCGATCTGGAACATCACTGGATCTGGATCATCACTCGATCTGGATCATCATCACTGGACTGGATCTGGATCTGGATCTGAATCATCTCTCAATCTGGATCATCACTGCTGGATCTGGATCATCACTCGATTTGGATCTCTCAGAGTCATCATAACTGGATCTAGATCATAGCTCGATTTGGATCATCTCTGGTCATCATCATGTGTGTACTATCTCGTCATAGGAATTTCTACAGAGCCATCCCTTTTTCATGCTGGTTGTAGGCCTAGCCATCAGGTAGGTCTTCGCCCAGCACTTACATCTGATCGGCTCGTCAGAAAGGCATGCCCAGCACTCACATCTGATCATGTAGTAAACTACAATCACATAAGAAAGGCCCAGCACTCACATTCACCAGCATGGTAGTCACATCAACTACCATCTATGAAATGGCTCTGCACTTGCATCTGACTTACTTGTCAGAATGGCATGCACTCGCATCTGACCTGGTAGGAACTGAATCCTACACCCTCGTTAGAATGGTCCCCAGTCCCTCATTGAGCTACCTGGTAACGGACCAGGTGCCTCCACTCTCCCTGAGAGTGGCAGTTGGCCTTACATCTCTCCTACTCGATAGAATGGCATGCACTCACATCTGACTTCGTAGGAACTGAATCCTACACCCTTGTCAGAATGGCCCCTAGTTCTTGACTGAGCTACTTGGTAACGGACCAGGTGCCTCCACTCTCCCTGAGAGTGGCAGTTGCCCTTACATCTATCCTACTCGACAGAATGGCCAACACTCACATCTGACATGGGAGGAACCTAATCCTTTAGCCATGACAGGATGGTTTAGCCCTTACATCTAACCATGGAAGGAACCAATCCTCTCACCATGTCAGAATGGCTCTCTCAGTCCCAGAATGAGTTTTCCTGGTAACTGACCAGGTGCCTCCATTCCCAGAATGGTAGTCAGCACTCATATCTGACATGGAAGGAACCAAATCCTCTCACCATGACAGAATGGCTCAGCCCTTACATCTGACCATGGAAGGAACCAATTCTCTCACCATGTCAGAATGGCTATGGGTCTCGTCACTTTCTCTTGGAGGGAACCTCGATCTGGAGAACACCAAGTATCTCTCTGAAGTACTTGAACTTCAGCCTAGCTAATGGCTTCATCAATACATCAGTTATCTGTTCCTCCGTCGCAACATACTGGAGCTTCACTGCTCCTCTCTGCACCATATCCTTGATATAGTGATACTTGATCTCGATATGCTTCGACTTGTCATGGAACACTGGATTCTCTTACAACTTCACGCAACTCTGGTTGTCACAATGTATACAAGTAGCATCCAACTGGAGATCAAATATATCAGATAGTAGCTTCCGCAACCATACTACCTCACAACTAGCTGAACAAGATGCGACATACTCTACTTCACTTGTACTCAGTGCCACATAGGATTGCTCCCTGCTAAACCAAGAGATCACACCTGATCCCATACTGAAGCAACATCCTGAAGTACTCTTCCTGTCGATGGAACTGCCTGCCCAATCTAAATCAACATAACCCTCTAGGTTAATTTTTTGATTTGCATCATACTTGAGCCCATAATCAACTGTACCCCTGCATGCTTTGCAACCATCAGGTGAACATGTCTCAATGTGTTCATAGCAAAGAAAATATCTGGTCTTAGGTACATCAAGGACCCAATCATCTGACGATACATTGTAGCATCAACCATCTCTGATGGAGCATCACTTGATAGCTTCATGTTCAATGCCATAGGTGTGGTCATGTAGTCTATCCTCCTGAACCTCTTCAGGATCTCTACTGCATACTTCCCTTGTCCAAGGAAGATTCCATCTGCACTTTGCCACACCTCCATACCTAGAACAATAGTGCATCGACACATAACAGGAGTATCACTGGTCTTTCGTCTTCAACCTTGAAGCAAAGGTTGGAATCCTCTTTACTCTTAGGAAAGCTTAGAGTCATCAGTAATCTATCCATCCTATCATATCATGTCGAACCTCAAGATATTATGTAGTCACTCCCTCTGAAGCAAAGCATCGTACTCCCTCTGTCTTTTGTACTCTATGCACTGAAACATTCTGTACTGAAGTGACAAGTAGTATCCATCTAGGATCATTGGATACCAAGATCCTTTATTTTGAACTTTTTCAAAAGTTCTTCAAACATCCATATGTGAGCTTGTCGTCCTTTATCAACCTTGTAGCAAAGGTTACGATATTCATCAAGCTCATCATGTATGTGTTATCCCATGGGTGTCTTCTGAACTCATACAAGGCTTTCTTTCATTTGCACACATGATTATGCATGTCATGTGACTTTACTTCTAATAGCTGTAAATGTTTCTTTGTAGTCTATGCCTTCTTTTCGTGAGAAGCCTCATGCTACGAATCTTTCTTTGTATCCCATGATGTTTCCATCTACTGCATGATGGAGCTACGAACGTCTCTTCATGTATTGATACTGCATCCTAGACATCATTCTCCTTGAACTGGTCTTCCATTTCTTCTTGGTTACTTCTTCATGGCTGGAAGGTTCTGTATCAATGATGTCACTGTATTCATCATATTATTCTTTGTCTTTGAACTATCGTCTCTTGTTCTTCGTAACAAGTCTTCATTCTTCTTTGCTTATTGGTGATTACGTATGCGATCTTTTATACAAGTCAAATCCATTTGTATGGTTAGAAACATTCCATAAGGAATATTCATACTGGCAAGTTATTATGCATAAATATGTGATCATGCAACTACTTTAGCCAATACAACATTCATCCATATCTCACTGAAAATTTCTAGATGCCTTCCATCTCTACCAGGACAACATTGAGATTATGCACTAATCCAATATGTCAGCAAAGAGGTTTCATTCTAGATAAGTAGCAATGGAGATT
The DNA here is from genome assembly GCA_001517045.1 of Pseudotsuga menziesii. Lineage (NCBI taxonomy): Eukaryota > Viridiplantae > Streptophyta > Pinopsida > Pinales > Pinaceae > Pseudotsuga > Pseudotsuga menziesii. Next base: position 378,907 of record LPNX010520313.1, on the reverse strand, counting down.
TGTATAGCACCATGAGCTACTTACCCATCACATGCATATTAGTAGTATACTGTCATTAATGTAAACATCCTATCATGCATAATACATCAACTAAATATAAACAAATGCATAACAAAATAATATCATGAAATGACAATTGAATACTTATCTTTATTTGTTTCGTGGGCATACTCCTTCTTGAGTCTTCAGCTTCATCGTCTTCTTCATTCATGATAGCATCATTTCTTATCCAAATGTTGAGGTGGATAAGAAGTTCTTCAAGAGTTTAGATCTTCATATTCCTCACTACTCGAGGTATCTTCTTTGGATGGTAAGAGCTTGATCTTCAGTTGCTCCCATCTTCTCTTCTCTTCTTATGAGTCGAGCTTCTTCGTATTCCTCATCGCTTGAGGGATATTCTTTGGATGGTAAGAGCTTGATCTTCGGTTGCTCCCATCTTCTCTTCTTGAGCTTCTTCTTCTTGTGAGTTCTCTTCACAGAGTCTATGGAAAGCAATCACTTTCTTCTGGCACAAATTCCTCACATGAATGAATCCCATGATCCTGGGACACCATTCAACGTGGCCATCACCACTTCTGCATTCTTCACTTCTTCTTTTGCCGCTTCAAGTTGTTCTTGATTTGAGAGACTCTTATGACTGCATGGTCTCTTCATTTTGGATCTTCCCTTCCTTCAACTGGTTTCTTAAGGTCATGTTCCAATCTATGTTCTTCCCTTCAAACAGCTTGGTCAAGGAATCAAACCTCATCGGTGTCTTTAGGGAAGAAACTTGTGGTACAAGTTGATCCGTGACTGAATCAACCATGATCTTCTTGGCCTTGACCAAGTTCTTCTTGTGTAAGGCTTCTAGCCTCATCTCCCTCTGGAACTGGAACCTCTATACTCATGTAGGTGTCCAATCCATTTTCTTTAGAGAGATCAAATACTTCTATACTTGGAATTTTTGAAATTCACCAAGCTTATCATCAAGCTGATGTGATAGATCACTTTGAAATGAGAACCTCAAATGAAAATAGCAAAGGAATAGATCTTATCGATTTGAGGTGTCCGTCTTGGTTCCGGAGCTGGCTGATCTAGGGTTTGTCACAGAAACCATATTTTTCAAAACTTGGAATATTTTAGATCTTATTGGATAGACAGATAGATCTCTTCAAATGGTCCTGCCCAATGTACTCCTTTTTTGAAAACAGTGGAGGGAAGCTCTCGGAACAGGAAGCCCTAATTTTCCAATTTCTTTTGCAGAAATTCTTGTTACTGTTTCTGTGATATCTCTGAAATTACTGATCCTCTATGTCTGAAATTTTGTACTGAGGTAACCTTGCATGACCTTGATCTAAAACCATAGGTTTGATCAGAATTGGTTTCACCATTTGGTATTTACGATCCTTTTCCCAAGGTGACCTGTTACAGGACTGTTCAGAATAGCGAAGTTGTACGGCATGACACGTTTCACTGGTTCATCTTCTGAGTTTGATATTTGCACCAACGAAATTAAGGTCTGTGCCATTTCTATAACATCTTCAGGAATTTCATTTGGAACTCTGTAGCCCAAGATATTGCAATTCTCCCTAGGTGTCCTATTTATGGATGATTTCTGGAAGAGGATGGAACCCTAACTTTGAGAGATCATATCTCCTAGAATATAGTGTATCTGAGGCTGAATTTTGGATACCGTGTTCTTTAGGATTGTATCTTCGGCCCCTAAAATTTTCAGCTTTTGAGACTTCGCTAAACTCAGAATATAGAGACAGTGCCAAAACTTATCAGTTTTAGTATTTAGGGTTTTTCAAGCTCGGGGTCAAACTAGGGTTTGAATTTCCCAAGGTTTCACCCAACCAAATTTCTTGATCCAGGTCTCTAAAATTCGTTTTTGATGAGGAGAATAATCCTATGCTGGTATCACTCAAAAATTCCTCTTCTGTAGAAAGCCCTAATTTCCGCATCGAAGACTGAAAATGCTTGGAATCAAATTCCGCTTTGACAAAAAGATGCACCCTTCAATGGAGAGTCATCCTAGCATACTTTGGCTGATAGATTGTGGAGAGAGACCCAAAAAGTAAGGATCCCTAGCTTCTGTAGCTGCATAATGTCTTATTCTCAGGTTAGCTTTGATACCATGTTAGTTTTTCAACATTAAGCTAGCATTGTGTTAGGATCTTTACTGAGAGAATAACAAGTACAACAATCAAACACAAGAGACAATGAACACAATGTTTTTGATCGGGGAAACCATAAATGGAGAAAACCCCACAAATTCCTCAAAGATAGAATCACCACAATATGTAAGACCCCAAAACAGTAAGATGTACTCCCGATAGCAGTAGTCTTCTTCTTCTGTCAAGTCCCAGTATTTCCTTCCTCACTAATGCGCCACACTTTAGTGAGTGAGTGATGTGTAGTACAAGTGATAAATAGAGAGGCTCTCACTCTCTATTTATATTCTTTTGTTCACTTGAAGTGCACTCCAACATGTCAGCCTCACTTAACAATTACTTACTAGAGCTAACATCTTTAGGAGTGTCTAATAACCCTAGTGCCCCACCACTTGTGGGGACTTTGCCTCCTCTGACCGATAGGAGGATAACACAATGGTGGGGACTATTGCCCCAACTTACAATGAATCACCTAGGGTCGACTTCACTAGGATATTCTAATAACCCAAGGGCCCCACAACTGTGGGGACTTTAACCCTTGACTAATAGGAGGGTTACCCATAATGACTTGATATGACTTTCTCATTATAGAAACTTCCCGATCGGAACATCGGGGCATGACATGACTCAAATACATTACAATACATCCCAGAATAAACATCGGGTTACAATACATAAGAAATACATATGAATACATTTCAAAGTTACAATTACATTAACACTTGGCTATATACATTACTTTGCTTCTAAAGACTTCTTGTTGTAACTAACTACCATCCGCTATGCTTTGAGCATACTTGTTCAGTCAATATCTATACATATTTAGCAATCCATAGTTTATGCATTGGCTAAAGTTCCTAGCTTATCGAGTTATGGAGACATAATTCTAGTTAATAAGTTTATTGATTCTAGGAACATGTCTTCCTAACCGGAAGGTATTCCAATACCCTTAAAAGTCAATTAGAAAAGTGTTATATATATGTATATATGTATATATGTATATATATATATATATATATATATATATATATATATATAGATATAGTCACAGCTTTGAAGCCACAAATCCACCCCTTATGTGCACTACTTAGATGATGAAGGGGAAGATGGGCTCTTCGGGTTTCTGGGTTAGGGTTTCTAGGGTTAGGGTTTTCATGAGGTTTTGTGGTTTCACTACGTCATTCTAGATTTTTCCAAAATCACTGGACTTGATGGCCGGTGTTTAGTTTCAAGGTACTCTTCTGGTGGTTTCTTAGCGCTCAGGGTTGTGGGTTACCTGGCTGATGGTTTGGGTTGATTAGGTTGCAAATTGGATGTCTATAACTAAGATCCTTAAATGCACAACTGCTTTCTTCCCTATCATGCTTTTATTCTCCCTTTCTTTCTTTGTATGCATTAGAAAGGATTCATTGCACTCTGGACTAGGAGTGTTGCAAGATTGCCTTCAAGCACTGATTAAACCTTGTCATAAATTGCTCCAACAACTGCAAAATCCTTATTAAGGATGAGGTCTTCATACATGCCTAATTACCAAACAATTTACTAAAATATGTAGCATAAACCTGAAACATACTATTGTGGATGGTGATCTAAAGGAAAATGTGCTCAGATGACTCTAATATGCTCAGATTTCATGCTTTGGAAACTCTGAGAAGATGGGCGCACTGATGCTGTAAGTTTTAGGCCATAAAGCTATTGCATAGGTGACTATCACGTTACTGCTAGTGCCCAGACCTGCTCTTTTGACCCTGATAATTTCCCAGAAATCCCTTATACAATCCATCAATTTTCCCATATGCATTACTGGACACCCATATGAAATGGGGGTAACAGACTCCATTAGTCCTCCTAAGCCTTGTACTCCACTGGGTCCACTTCCACTCTATGAACATTGTTAGAACCTAGAGGTCCTTGAGTCAACCCCAAGCATCCTTACATGGTTCCAAGATACCCCACATGTTGTAGACATTGTCTACTGTCCAATGCATCATGTTCCCTAGATAGAGTACCAGACATCATTCCATGTTGCAGCATTGTCTCCTGTCCAATATGCGACATGTGCCCCTGATCCAGCAAAGGTAGAATGGATTAGTATGAATGGCCTCTTCTTTAGTGCCAAGTTCAATGTTGTGTTTGTCATGATAGCCTCAAATATCCCATATAGATTATGAGCATTGTACTCCAAGATATCATCATAGTGAACTGCACTAACAACCATTGTTTTGTTATCGAATGGTCTATGTATTCCACAAGCTTTGATTTTGTAAGGGGGATCATCCCATCTGGTCGTGTTTACATTGCTACAAACTAAGCAACAATCTGTCTATGAATATTTTCATGGATAATACCCATAATTTGGAAAGGAACATATTATCCCACTACATAAGTTAGAAACTTCATTCATATCAAGCCAAAGGCCATCAAATGCAATTGTATCATGGAACTCATAAATTTCTTTTGTCCAAAACGAATGTGTATTGGGATTGATAAAATATGGAAAATAAATTGGGCCTATATTGATCCATCTTGCAAAGAAATCATAGGACCGTGGATTGGATACCTCCATCTGCACATAGGCGAAGAGTTACACCACCGAACAAGTGATATAAATGCAATTTGGGAAAATATTTCATGGCTAATAGGATGCCAAACACATTGGAATCTTCTAATAAGATAGTCCTATATTCTTTGTAAACTTCCTCTCATCAAGGGACATAATGGTACAGTTGGGATGAAGCTTTTTCTCAAGTGTTGTGCAAACCCTTTAGTGAAACAATTTATGTAATGTGTTTCTTTGTATTCATTTAGATATCTCCATGATTTTGTATTTTGAATGTAACTACAAAATTGTCTTTGCTCATCCATTTTTGAATAACCTTTCTCCCTTGTTGACTATCCCACTCTTCCTTGCACCCATCATACTCGATGCACAAACAATCCTTTAGGTTTATTTTGGTTATTATGAGGGAGCGAGGGGGTGGTGTAGCACATTGCATGTTCTAAGGGATTAGGGGGATGAATAAAACTTGCAAAAAGTGATACAGATCAGTGATACAATAATCAAATATGACAATTAACCTAACAACCTGCATGAGAAAGTAATAAAGCATATGTTATTCAAGCATTTAAATACACATGAAGGAAATGGTGGAGCAATGGAAAAGATTTATTAACTATCAATCTAAAAATACAATAGGTAGTATCTGATATTCAAACCTTCCTACAATCAAATACTATTTTTATAGGATACAATTAAGCTAGGTAGGTGTGCCCCAGACCTAAGAAGGCATGCACACTTCCTTTTTTAAATTCTAGTAAACTTGTTGATCTCTAGTATTCACTAATGGAACACTAGTACTAGTAGAAAAGTTATGTTGAGGTTTCCTTGCTTGCATGAAACTAGAGCATTGGCATGACTCTAGTTTTCCCCCTTGAAACATAAATTGGTTGACATACTTGACTCTAGCTCTGATCTGCATCTCATGCTTTAAACTATTACTTGACTAAGGTTTAGCTGTTTAGAACAACATGCAATTTGATCCACCTCCATTGTTGGACTATATTCAATATGAAGTATATAATGCTTGTTTGATAGCATGTTAATTCACCATTGTAATTGTTGTACAAATCAACATGCATACACCTTCAATGCCGTCTCATATACTCATAAATCTACTGTGACTATTTGTCCTAAGCATTATGCAACTACACCCCGTCTTGTCCATTAATTGTCATGTTTTTCACCACTATTTTGATGTTTGCAAAATCCTTTTATCGTTGCACTTCCTGTGACTGTGTTTAACTGTTAACATATATTTTAACATGTTAAACCATAATTATCACATCTCAACAGTTTTCCTAATTTCACATTTCAGTGAACATACCATCCACATGTCTTCTACCTAACAACTAGTGCTATTGTTTGCACTTGATGCTTCTTCAATACCTAGGTTGTTCCTCTTCTCTATGTCAATAATATTCATGTGTTTCTCTATCGACCATGCGTGTGCTTTATTTCCATGCATGTGCCCCTTCGATATGTCAAAATTTCTGTTGAACCCAGATTTTAGAGTGTCCCTATTGAGTGCTTGCCTTTGTAATTTGGCCACTCCTTTTTTTCCTTTCAATAGATACACCAAAATTTAGGAGTATTTATGAATGTTTTAAAAATCATAACTGGGAGTTGAATCGGTTAAGGGTCAACTTGAAACAGAACTAGAATCAAGAATGAACTGAAGCGTTTTCATTTCAATTACTTAGACTATTATTTCAAGCCATTAGAGACATACTATGTAGATTCTATTCATTTATATTAATATATATCATGTAAGGGTTAATGTATGACACCAAGTGTGATACCTATCTGAAGTTCTGAAATAAAATTTAAATTACATAGTCATCAAAACCGTTTCCTATATTGGGATCCTATTAATCAATAGCATCATGTCCCCCACTCTATGGTCAAGCCCTTACCTCTACCTCAAATATTAAATTTTATCCTCCAAGGAGATTAGTCAAGGCCCTTCAATTTTGATGAAACCATCTAATCCAGGCATTAAAATATGCCTAGAAAAATATTCCAATGCTTAATGAGTGATTTTGTTTTAATGAACGGTACATTTTTATTAAGGTCATGATAGGGGAGTTAAATCATATTCAATAATAAAGTATCGATACCACCAACATCAAGCTACAAATAGAGTTTCATGTGCTTGATTAAATACCAATCCCTTACCCTCATACCTAGGATCCAATGGAAACGTTGTAATCCTGAAATCTATTATAGTATTAAGTTTGTTGAATCATGAGTGGGATATAGAATTCTACTTTTATATATGAATTCCAATCATGTTGGAAACACAACATACTAAAACAATTAATGGTAATGTTAAAATTTAAGTAAAAGGAAGGAGAATGAAAGACAAAGAGAATGTCTAACATGTATTGGAAAAAGTTTAAGCATACATGAAAGAAAGAAAAAAAATGCGGATTAACAAAATAGATTTATTAACTACCAATCTGGAAATACAATAGGAAATATCTGAGGTTTCATCCCTTTACATTGAGACTACAACATTATTTTATAGGATTCCATTGACTTAGGTCAATGCAACCTAGGTATGAATGCATTTGCATTGCATCAAGACAACTTGTTAGTTACTGTATTATGGAAACCATTCCCCTATTGTTGTTTAAATCTAATTATGCATGGATCTGAAGCCAAATTGTAAGAGTTCACCCTCCCTTTTAGTTGTTGTATTTTAATGTTTGAATGAGACTTCATTAATTCCTACTTAATTGCTAAGTATGCCATGTTGAGACTGTTGATTTGTGCAACAGATTGCCTCCTCTCCTCTAAGAACAATAATATGCAGTATTGCTTATTAGTTTCCTTTAGTATATGCACCCTAGTTTAATTTTGTCGATACACAACACGTAACCTATTCTCTAACTGTGCCTTTGTATGTAAGATAATTCCATATAACCAAAACACAAATATGCTATTTTTTTAAAGAATAGAACAAAACTTTAACAATTTTAGATCATCACCCCAAGGTGTGCCTTGCTTCTATGAGTGTGTAATAAGTACTTGACTCATAACAAGTGCACTTTCCTAGTGTGAATGTCAACTTCAAGATAAACCGACGTTCATTTATTGTTCCTTAAACTAGCACACCAGTTCTCCTTGGCTACATCCCTTTACATGGAGAACTTAAAATAACAACCAAATGTGCAACCTCTCAAGAATATAAAATGGCTACCAGAAAGAACCAATGATGGATTCGTCCTTGTCACATGTAAGTGTTGTTAATACCCAGTTGAAATTGAGTCTAAGGTAATGTTGAAGTCCACGTTGAGTTAACTAATTTGTTTGTGCACATTTAACTAAAGTTTTATTATTTTATCTGAAGTGGAATAGAAGACGTGGTTACTAAGCAAGTGTGCCTTTTCTAACATGTAGAGATATGCTTGTATGTTTCTCCTTTGTTGGAATCCACTTTCATTGACCCTAAGTTAGATCGTCCCCCCACCCATGTACACTAGAAAAATATCAAAGTTTCAATGAATTGGACTATTTAAGATTCAACTTGAACGGGTAGGCATCACTTTCTTCTAGACAGTGGGGGAAATTCAAGAAAATCACCTCAAGGTGTATTCTTTGACAAAATAGACTTCCCATCATGATAAACCATTGAAAGACAAGGTGTCAACACTACTACATTTCGATCCAAAATCCGACGGTTACTTCCGACGGCGTGTGGATTTTTTCTTTTAAACCTACCAAAAATCAAAAAGTTAAATTTTTTTTTTTAAATTTTGGTCATAAGCGTCGCTTAAGTGATGGCTATCCTAGCAAGCGTCGCTTAAACGATGGCGCATAAATTGATCATGCATTCTTATGGATTCTCAAATTTGTTGTAGTTGTCATTTTTAATACCAAATGTCATGAACCCGGTATAAAATAGCATGCTAAACCAACATATACATAATGTGCATTCACGATGTCGAGCATATCTCTAAGAATATTAATGATGGTGAGTTTTGTAATAACTCTTTATACATTAGGATAACAACTCCCAAATAACCCAAGTACATTAATATATCCAAATCATAATTCCATGTGTAGAATAGTGCCTACATTGACCTCTATATATAATCCTCACTCATTTCCCATGTAGTTCCACTACTAGGTTGACCCACTATTGCATATACATATAACCTCATTTATTCCCTATTTATAGTCATAATGCTACTTTAGCCAGTGAAACTCATAGGTTTATGGGGAAAAATCTCATTCTAAATCCAAGGAGGCCTATTTTTAGCCCACATTCGGAATCAATAACATATTTTCTCATATAGCCAATAAACACATCATCGGGGAACAAAAGGGGGATATTCTGCTTTATGAACCATGGGCTCTATGTGAAATTCATTCTTCCTTCCCTCTCGCACTCGCACAGTCTGCAATTGTTGATCACCTGCACGCTCAATGCCCAAAGTTGGAGCAAGGGTTTGAAGCACAGTTTGCAATTGTTGATCGCCTGCACGCTCAATGCCCGAAGTTGGAGCAAGGGTTTGAAGCACAGTTTGCAATTGGAGCAAGGGTTTGAAGCCTCTTTGTCCTCTGCAACGATATTTTCCTGGGTGTGGGTACGGGTTTGGTTAGAAATAGTTTCCCAAGAGCATGCAGGCAAGAAGAAGAGCAGCTACAGGTCGCATAATCGCTAGTGGAGGAAGAGGATTTGGGGTAAGTTTCTTTCAATACCCATGGCAATATATTCTCCAAAATAGTATATGCTACATTGCTAGAGAAATAATATACTGGAACCAGAGCCTCCTGTTCCAAGCCTTTCACCACCACATTTTCTAGAAAATAACTTAGCTCATTACCACTCTCCTTTTGGTCCAGTTCAGGAAATAAACAAAATGTGTGATATGTTTGCTAAAAAGGATTTACCCTATAAGAGAAATAGCTGTTCAATATTACGAAACAATGGTAATAATCAGGATCTATCCCCAAATCTAAGTGCACAGGGTTTTGTTCATCTCAATTCAAATTGTGATACTGAAAGTTAGTCAGCAAAAACATGCAATTTAGATGGCTTGTCCACCCAAATGTCATGTCTTGTTGATGGCAACACTGTTAGCCATGCATCTATGAATGGAGCCACTGATTACAGTTCTCAAAGATCTAGTCCATTATGCATGGATGGTGTTTGTCTGAATCCTGAGGGGAAGCATTCTGCAGAAATGGTAGCTTCCTTGAATAGTAATCATTCAAAGTCTAGTTACCCTTGTGACTTGAAGGGAGGTAGGGAAAACAATTTTTCTTCAAAATATGATGTGAAAGTTGAAGCATGTGGACCAATTATTGATGGGAAAAACTTTATTCACAATGGAGAACATAGAGAAATTAGTAAATTTCCAATCAAATCAATTGAGAGTCTTAGGACTGATAGAGACTCCCGTTCTAGTCATGACAAAGGTATGCCAAGGAGTTTCGATGCAGCAGGTAGAAACTTGGAAATTCAAAACAAATTCCCTTCGAATAAGGTGCCTGGGTATGTTGAAGACAAAATCACTTATCGAAGCACTCAAGATACAAAACTAGATAGAGATTCCTGATCGAAGGATGCGTGCACTGAAGTTTCATGTAGTAGAGTGGGCATCATCTATTATCTTTCTAGGTGCATTTACTTGTAGTTGTTTACTGCCTACTAGTCTCTCTGTAGCTCTT
>LPNX010520313.1:207750-368248 GCA_001517045.1 Pseudotsuga menziesii | reverse complement strand
AACCATTCCTTTTTCTTGGTTTGATCTAATCTCATGATATGCAGTGTTGACACCAATGGGATTTCATACAGCGCTTTGTTTAAGCAGATATGCTGACCCATTCCTTAGTTATTAACTGTAGGAATGAATTCTTTGAGTGCATATCTGCTCACCATGTTATGAAGTTTAACATGGTATCAGACCTGTAGCTCTGAAATTCTCCATGCAACCTTCATCCTCAAGATCAGAGTCACTGTCAGATGGCTGAAGATGATCCCTCTCATCTGAGAGAGGCAAGAATGGATCAACGCCGCTAGCCCCCCTCAATGATGTAGTGCTGGAAGAAACATATTTTTGAGGCTTCAAGTAGAGGCAGCTTGTCCCTCTTACCCCTCCTGCTCCACAATCACAAAAGAAACGGCTTAAATGAGAGTAAACAACTCTGTGACCCCTGTGGAACACCCTGGCACAAATAGAACAGCACCCTTTAGAAACAGTCAGATCGCAAGTGTAGCAGAAATAATGACCTGTCAAAATAGCCTGTCAAACTTTATGGTCTTTGTATAATGTTTGAAGCTGAGAGAGTATTATATCTAGAATGATATAATACACAGGGGTTTTCGGCTGCCTAGTGTTCCCTATATTTTCTACTCACTATAACAATGAATTCTCTATTCAATCTAGACAACACTATCTCATACTTGCCACCGAATCCTTTGTTGCACGATAAGCTCTCACATACCCAGGTTCATGGGTTCATGGTGTATGTTGGAGGAGTTGCGGACATGGGATAACATTCCGCTTGTATTGGGGCATGGAACACGAAGCTCTTCATTTCAACACAAGGCCTACATGGCCTAGCACCAAAATCATGACAATGTTTCATGTAATTTATTAAAATTTAATTACATACAATCCAAGGTGGCAGAGTAGGGCATTGCATAGTGATGGTCCAGGGATGGGAGTGTTGGTTACATCCCCAAGATTATCTCCAGGCCATCAAGAACATCCCCAAGTTTTCCCCAAGTCCCCTGGGACATGGGAACTATGGGGACAGCCTACAGGTACCCAAGGTTTGGGGACATGTCCCTGGGTAAATGTGGATGTGAAGCAACTTTTTTATATTCTTATGGCTGAATCAGGACTTGTTCACTTCTTCTCTATATGGAATTTATATAACTAAAAACTATGAATATATATTTGTGTCAGGCTGAATCCCTATGGGTTATGTTTAAATGACTAGATGGAAATGTACAATAGTTGCATAATGAATGAACTGTAACTTTAGCAGTCCTTTGTATCCTTGTTTGTTCCATTAAGTGTGAAATTACAATCTATTGTTTTATCTTCTCCAACCTTCAACATCTTTTTATGTAAATTGATTCTTATTTCTTTCTTTGTTTCATGTCATTCAATTGGATCTTGTTAGGCATTTTTTTATTTAGCATTGCAAAATATACTTTGCTTAAAAGTAGGATGTGTGATTCGATCAATAGTTCGGTCAGAATTTGCAATATCGTTGGAATTTTTTTGCATGTGCTAATGGTACTGCTTTTGTTGTTCAGATTTTGTAAGTGTTGTCACCAGACTTGTGCATAGCTCTTATACATGTGATATTTTTCTATTTCAATAGAAGTTTCTTGTTTTATCTGTTGGATGATTTGCTAAATGACAGTTGTTTCCTTGTGTCTTGTATATAAGATGAAATGCATAATCTACATCTGACATTTAGTACAGTAGACAAGGGTTGAATATTTTATCTGTTTTCATTAGGCTGGTTCTTGCTTAGTTTAAGATCAGATTGCTTATTACTGCTAAAGTTGTTTGACAACATCAGGTGGGTTGATGAGCATTTGGTACATGTATTGTCACCCAATATCTATCGGAGTGTTTCAGAGGCCCTTGAGTCCTTTGATTATATTACTACACATGGTAAGTGGCAATTTGTAATAGAGATGATTCTATGTGCATATTTTCTTGTTTGTAAAAGAACATTGCCATGAAAATTCCAACATTTCTGGTCTGAAAATAGTTATATTTTGTTGGTTTGGTTTTAATAGCTTAGAATATTTCATGAAGATATCAAGTATTTCTATGTGATAGTGTTGCAATGGACTAAGAGCCTGGTATACTAATTATGCAGGTAACTTCACAACTCTGGAGAGATGGACTAGAAAATATGTAGGAGCTGCAGCTATGTATTTTGTCTCTAAAAAGCTTAAGAAGAAACATAATATCACAGACGAGTGTGCCTCGCTATATGAATCTAAAAATACTTGGGTGGAAGCTCTTAATAATAGATTGTTTATGGGTGAGTCTGCAAGCAGAATTTCTCCTATTTCTGTTTTGAACTGAAATGGAATCGATACTAAATAAATGGAACTGTATCACTTCTGACTTTTGAGTTGGCATTTAATGCATTTACGGGTGGTTCTAAACCCAATTTGGCTATTAAGGACCATTTAGACAGTTTAACAATTATTAATGCTTGTATTGTTCATTATTGTTCAGCCTCGACGTTATTCCAGTTTTGGCTAAAAAATAGGCAATAAGTAAGCTGATTATTCTGAGATGACGTGTTCTTTTGACTTTGTATCATTTTTGGTGGCAACAATAAAGATCGAAGATATTCTTTGGTTGCTATCCCTTTGCTTAATTGTTCCCAGGGCCTGTTTGTTATGGCTACCATTTAATGGTTGTTTCTGGTGGCTATCTTACAAGTTCTTCTGTAACTCGGTAAATAAAATTAGGATTGCCAATTACAACCCTAGCACATTATTTGCTCTTTATATTTGCTGCTTAAAGAATAAATAGTTTGACAGGCTATGGTCTTTGTATAATGTTTGAAGCTGAGAGAGTTCATCTTTGGTTCTCTACAGAACTTGCAGATACCTGCACTATTGATTCATTTCCCCACACCATCCTCAGAGGTCGTAGACTTTAGGTCTTTTCTATCATAGGCTAATTTATGCTTTTCTACGAGCAGCTATTGCACTCCCACTTTGTATCTCACATGTGTGTACCTAGCAGTCTCATTGACCTATTTATGGTCATTTGTTGGTCATTAATAAAAGTATCTTATCTTATCTATATAATACTTCCTTGAATGTGATGAAACCTTATATCATTCAAAGTGATAAAAAAGAATAGCAGAAAGTAGAATGGTGTGTTTCTTGAAAAATAATGTGACAAATACCTGTGCCAATAAAACTGCTACATCGAACCATATGAGCAATCAGTCCCAACCACCGATAGTAAACAGGCAATGCAAAAGAATCCACGCCATAAATTAAACACAGGCATTTGTATCTGGAGAAAAGAAACCTCCCAGGTAAAAAATACTCCCAGGTAAATTAAACATAGGCATTTGTATTTGGAGAAATGCAAAAGAAAACATTTGTGTGTTTTAAATGTTTTAAATGCACTTTCAATTTTAAGAGATTAGCAGCAGAACATGAGGGAGTTGTGACTTGTGAGCATATGTTGTCAATATATTTAACATCTTTCAAACATTATTTTAAGCTTTTGTTTCAATATCTTTGTCAGTAATTTTTTATTTTGATCTGTTGCTTGTACCCATTCTTTTGGTGACAATGCAGGGATGGCGGGAATTCTATATCAAATGGCAGACAGAGATGGCTGAAAGAGCAGTTTCTGTAGTAGAACTTGTAAAACAGAGTGCCCTCTATGAGTCTCTTGAAGTAGGAGATTACCAGAGAGCTATGGAACTTTAAAAAAAGACTGAAATGGGATTCAAAGATGTCCAATTGTATCTACTCACACCTAAGCATAGTGTTCTTGTGAACCTTATTGGTCTGCACTATTGCTTGGTTTGGCTAGGAATCCTAGTAAACAAACTTTAATCTTTTCTTTTCTTCTAATCATGTGAGAACATGATGATGTGCATGTGGCGGGAGAGAGGCCTTTGCTAGAAATAAATTAATTTGACTGCATATGAAATGAGTAGTGTGCCTCGTAATGGATTTTTGAGCTCCACTAATATTTGATGCCTTTCTACAACGGTCATGCATATATGTTTTACTTTCAAAATCTCTTGATCCAACTTGTGCTGTATGAAAAGTAGAAAATGAGAAGCTATTATGTGTAGGTTAGGTATGATGTTTTAGGAAAATATCATTCCATAGTAGTAGGACTCAATAAACATTTGCACACATTCCGGCTATGATTGGAGGCTTTTTACCCCTTCTTGCGAAAGATTTGGTGAGTCACTATCCAAAAATGTAGCAAAAAATGTTGAGATACAAAACACTCATCTTTTCAAATTTCTCTAACGTGAAAATATCTAAATTAGTTTCATTTTTTACCAACCTACCAAGCAAATAATAAAGGAATTAAGCTTCATCTGGTGTGCAATGTCTTAACAGAGTGAATATGTCAAAGCAGCTCTGCGTAAGAATCAAATCAGTAACAGGAATGTTTGCCTGAGATGGTGCAACAACTGGCTATCCAATAAGTTGCCTCGCATCTAAGATTGTTACTCTGTCACCTTCTCCTGCTGCAAGCCTGCCTCTGCTATTTATAGTAAGAAGAGATTTGATGATAGAGCCACTTGAAAGATGGGATTTAAGTTCCCTTGCATTAGAATATTCTATTTTAATCTTCATGTCCAGAGATCCACTTTCATGGTGATTTCACATTGATGCTCCATTGGCTTATTGTGATCAGGAAGGCTTTTGACACACTATCAGGTAAGATTACTTTCGTCTACATTAACACATAATCCTTTTGATCAAGTAGTTGTTAAATGTTTCAGGATATGGCTTTGATAAAATGCTTAAAATTAACCAATTTGTGATGGTTACTTATACCTGACTATAAACTTAATTCCTTTCTTACCTCATAGGACTGTTTAATCAGTGCATCAGCAAAGTTGATGTCCTTTTATTATGCAAAATTGAGTCCTCTGGCTGAGCAGAAGGCCTAGATTTATCTGTTGAGAATGTTTTCTCTTGCCTAATGAGTAAGGAGTTTTTGTTCATGCTTTCTTGCAAGAATTTTTGGTCTTTGCTTCACCTATGGGGATTGATCCTAGGCAACCTCTGCCCTTGCCGGTAGCTTTATTGTATATCAACAATGATTGTAACTTTTGTCTTGCAATCTCTTCATGATATCGGACTGACTATAGTCACCATAATTTTTTCCTTTTTGTTATCCTCTAAAATATAAATGCACATACTATACTGCAGCCTAAGGCTTGACATGTTTATGGGAAACACCTTTCTAACGGATAACATCAATGAACAGGATCATTTTTCATAATCATTTATTGCAGGTTTGGGACCATCTATAAAAGGATTACATCTAGTCTCATGTTTGTTACTGACTTTAAAACTTCTCAACTGTATTAGCAGATATTCTTCAGTTGCACTGTTCTGTTGAATATTTTTCCAGCCTACCATGACCTGAGCCCCCTTGTGGAGGCACGACGACCCATGGGGGAATTGAATCCTTATGGGGGAAATAGCAAGTACATAATCCTACTTTCACTGACCCAGCAAGATCCCCATTTGACTTGAAATATAATTTAAGTCAGAATTTGCTTTAATTGTTATAAATCTGCAAGTGTAAGTTAAGTTAGAATTTACTTTAGATATTGTAAATATGTATTTCCTTATTCATGCAGGAGAATTGAGGGATCTGCATTGTAAATTATACGGTTGAAAATATGTGTGGGACCAGAAGTACCATGCGTCTAAGGCTTGAGATGTTTTCCCATATATATTATATTCCTCTGTAAGTGGCACAGTTGCTCTTCAGTATATAAGCATTAACTGGATATGCTCCATCTCATCTGACAAGTCATTAATGAGCTGAAATGGAAGGAGATCACAGTAGTGCTCAACTTTCCTTGAACTACAACAAGTGCTTCATTTGTTCTACACAAATACTACAGTAATTTGCTACACCATTATGAGCAAGTGCACTTCTTTCAAGTCCAAGGACCCTTGGTTCCTCCTCCAGGTATGCTGGTATAAGTCATAGGATATTTACAGTCAATAGATTTTCTTCCCTTTTGGTGTGTTCTTGAGATTCACAATATTTTCATAATGAAACTCATCTACATAAATTATTAGTGATTTGAAAGGAATCATTGTCCTATCTCATCACCACACAATTCCTTATGTAAAATAATATTCACATTGCCATCAATATATATATGTAAAGGAAGAAATAGCTTACAACAAGTGTTAGTTGTTATTATTGAGATATGTCATTGAGTTGAAATATGGATAGTATAATTGTAGCAAATTAATATATCAAATGTTGCACAAATTGTTGCACAAATTTTCACAATATTTAAAAAAAAAAAGAATACACAGGTGTCGCTTAACCGACGCCTATAGGTGTTGGTTAAGCGACTCCTATGTATTTTAAAAATACAATAGCGACGCCTAGATCTATCGGTTATGCGACGCCTATGTCTGGGAGGTGTCGGTTAAGCGATGATTGTAGGTGTAAATGTTGTTAAATTTTTTTGTCACCGTCGCTTAATAAGTGTCGGATAACCGATGATGTACATTCAACCGATGGTTACGTAGGTGTCTCTTAACCAACGGTTACTCAGGTGTCGGATAACCGACGACAAGTTTCCGACGCTTAAAAAAAAACCAAAGTGTTGTACATGCGACAGGGAAGTGTCGAAAATCTGACATGACGGCCATCGTATTTTTGGTCGAAATGTAGTAGTGCAATAGCCCATAGGCCCTTCAACAACAACCTTGTATATGGCACATTCTTCGGCCTAGAATTTATCAAAATATGTGATGAAATATCTTGTTCATTGTTGTTATATTCTTCACTCATTGGCAAGAGAATTTGAATAAAATGTAGTAGGTTCCCATGGTTTCCCCTTGTCCCTTCATCCATATCCATTTTGACATTTGAATAACTTGTTTCCAATTCATCTCATGATGAAGTTTTCTTGGGGTATTCTTGTTTGTAGTTCTCATAATAGTGATCAACATTGTACTCTTGACTTATCTGTATAATTACTACATCATGATGGGATAAGAGGTGATTCAAAAGGTCTTACATGACAAGACTTGTCCAAGTGAACAACAAAAGCACCCTTGTTTCTTAGTAAATATTTTTCATGATATCTAGTGGTAGAGACTTGAAAATAAAATGTAGCATGGCATGGATGGTCAATAGTGATTTCCCATCACCATTGTCAAATCAATATCCAAACTATTAGGTCCTGGACTATATTTTGAAACAATTCTTGGTGCAGTCTGATTTACTAATGGCAAAAATTTATATAATTGAAAAATTTCTCCATGACCTTGAATGTTGAGCACATAATTGACAATCTGTGACTTGTTGATAGGATAAAATGTAGGGATACTTATGTAATAACTCTTTAAATTCTAAGATCATGAAATAATCCTCATCTTATGTAATCCTCCCATGTCTAGTGCTTGATGTTTTTTTATTTGACAATTCTTATAACATAGTCTATTTTCTAAAATGCTTCATAATCCAAGATACACCTTTGACCATGTCTTATATTTTAATGTGATTTGTCCCTATCTAAATTCTATGGTTCTCTTTTAGCTAGGCTTGGATTGTTATCAAAACATGCTAGAAATGCATTTCGATTGTACACAAAGGTCAAATGTAAAAATCATGCATAAAAGGTGCTAAGGATTCCACTGCAATTATAATCCCTCCAAAAACTATTTACTACATGCTATAAATCAAGACTTTACATTGGGGTTTCCTTCTAAATGCAGGCCCTTGAGTACTATACTCGTCTGATTTTTTCACTCATATTTGACAATAGTATTACCTTCAAATTGTCCTCCTAATTAAGACTGCCATTATGTCAAAGCCTCAGATGAATGTATTCCTGACTGAGAAATTACAACATCATTAGGAAAAATATCCCTTCAACATCCAAAGGAGATCCATAATGATGCTCATCTATATGAATGCATCTGGGTAAATTTGTGTGTTAACAAGAGCTTGTTGCTTCAAAGGATGATCTGCATATTTAAAAAAAAATAGATTCAAATCAACAAGCTTTTGGAGGTGCAGAGGATTCCTCTTTACCATTATTTTCATCTAGAATTTCTAGGTGTTTTACCTAGACATTACAGGATACACACAAGCATGTTGGATCTCCTAAGACTTATTTTGGGTGACTCATCTTCCCAATACATTTCTGAATTACGCAACATTGATTTCTTCCATCATAGGACTCCTAATGAGTTTGGAATTACATATGAACCCAATTAGGATCAAAGAGTTGAAGCATATCCTTACACTTCAACCAAGCATATTTAAATGTGCCACAAGCCATCCAACTTGCACCACCACCTTGATAACCCTCCCATTCTACCATGTTGAATTATTCACACACAAACCATTCCACGTCGACAAACTTGCTATACTAGCGACAGAAATTTTCGTTGCTAGTATAGCAAGTTCGTCAGATTTTTTTTAAATAATTTTCCTTCCATCACTATAGCGATGCACCATTCGTCGCTATACCCATTCCATTTCATCGCTAAAGAAACACACATTCCGTTGCTAAAGCAATGTACATTCCGTCACTAAAGCAACATACATTCCGTCACAATTCTTTTTTTTTGTAAAAAACTTGATGCTTGTCGCTATAGTGACACACAATTCATTGCTATAGCCACACCATTTTGTTGGTAAAGCAAAGCAAGAAATAGATTTATTGACAGATAGAGTTTCCTACCTCTAAAACCCTTTCATGATCTATCTTAGCTCATATCTGAGCATTATAATAATTATGAATAGTCATGAGTATAGATAGAATAGTCATGAAAGGATCCGATCTCTCATTCCTATGAATAGATGGATCCAATCTCTCACACCACCGACCTTAGCTAAAAAGGAAAGATGGTCGATGCCATTGACTTATGCTTAAAAGGTAGGTTTGAGACCGGTCCTATTGACCTCTCAACTCTCATGCCCGTATTATTCAATTTATTAACAACAAATATCTTTCCAACATCATAAATCCATGGTTGTTCCATTGAAGTGGAAAAGGTCAGTTCCTAGCTTGCAGTAACATGAGAATAGCCCAGCTCTCAATGTGAGAAATAAAACCAACCACCCATTACAACAATTCTAGTGACACTACCCTTAATGCTTCCCCAACACTTCCACTAGAAATATCTGAGGGTGTCCAAAAATTGAATCCAATATCATATTTTTCATATACCAAAACTATGCGGGGAAAACATTACAGGAGGCTATTCCAAGATACACAGAAATTGCAAGGAGCACAAAAATATGTACACAAAAGATGAACCTATAACTGTTGAGTTGACAAATAGGCATGAGAACATTATAAGCCATGTAGGAAACCATTACAAACTTTTTGACATGTTTCCATATTTTAGGGAAGTGTTAGATAATTCACTAGAGGCAAGGCCACAAGCACCAATGTCAGCCACAAGATACTGTCAATTCAAGTGGCTTGGTTTCATATATCTATTCTGATGGTAGTGAAGGTGATTCAACAATTTTTTTAGAGATGCAGGAAACAAGAAATTTTATTCTATATTTAAAAGATCCAAGACCTTTTATTCAGTTATTCTTTCCATATGAGTACTTTCCCAATCTTTTCAACTAGGACAATCTGGAATTTCCACCTCATGGATTGATAAATTGTGGAAACAGGTAATCTTACCCTACACCTGTGGCACTTATAATAATGCGTCACTATATAACATGCTTCCTATATACTATCAGGGAATGCATGGCATCAACTTCATAGTCTCCGTGGATGGATTTCTTAGTGTGTCATCTCCAAATGCTTTACGAGATGGAATTCATATTTTTAAACTAAATATATCATGCTAGAGATTATGCAATATTATGTTTCTATAGTCATGTTGATTATATCCTAATCATAAACTTATTTTATTGTTAAAATAGAGATTATGTTGTCAATCTGTACATCGTTCTGTCAAAAACTTCATAGCCAACATATTTTATCAATGTTACATGGGGATGTGTTCCCCAGGGTCATCAATTATACTTGTAAACAGTAACAATTTGTTGTTGAATTAGTTGGTAGATATCTTTTGAATGCCCTCTTAATAGTTGCTTTAGTCCTACTAACCTATTTTGGCCATTAAGAGACATTTCTATAATCTGCTCCTCTTTGCCTTTCATTGAACGTGTAAATATTTTCTTAATACATAATTGTATTTGATCTAGTTATAAGATCTCTGAATTTGTAATTTGCATTATATATTTAAATATATGTTTTTGTAATTAATCTCTTGTAGAGTACTAAAGGAAAAGCATCGAGTTTCAAGTGGTTGATCAGTAAAGGTTGTACATCAAAAGGAAAACTATTAAAATAAAAACCTGAAGCTATATTGAAGACATCATATTCTCAGATGTCGAACATGACTATTAATAGCATACTGGAGAAGGTATTTCTACTCATCTGTTTCTTTATTGAATATATGGAGAGATTGACTTGTTGTGATGTTCCAACTTACACATGTGTCCAGAATATAGATTGCTTTGGAAATTAATTTTTAATTATTTTCTTTTCAGTCATTGGTTATAGGAAAATTAGATTTAGATTGAATTGTAATTTCTATTAGGGAATTCTAATTGAAGTCTATTTTCAAATTTATGGTGGAATGCCCTTCCTCCAAATCGAAGGACTATGAAATTCATTTTAACATGTACACGAAAAACAATTCAAGTAAACAACCGCATTAACTTAGTCCCTTTTTTCTACTTTAACAAAGACCTTTATTAGGCGAGGCAGTATCAACCCAATTTGAATTCAGGTCATTGGTTTGCCCACTTATCACTAGAGCATAACTCGATTGACTCAAAGTTGTTTTTAGAAAAATGCAATTGTTTTTTTTAACTTAATAATATCTTGCTGTAATGTACATCCTTCTCCCCAAAAACAATCATTTTTCCCATAGAAAGAAATGTTACAGGAAATATTACAAGGTTCACAAGAAACCAGAGGAAGTAGTTTACATTGTGTATCTCAATCATTTTCCTCCGATCAGCCATGTTTTAATTTCACATCTATTTTTGATCTGTTTGCTAGTTGTTTCAATCTTACTTTCACCTGGGATTCGGGGATGTCTATGCACTCCCTTTATATTTGTTATTTCATGTTCTACTCTTGACTCTCATTGACCTATTTTTTTAATTTGTGCAATAACGAAATTTCATTTTCTATATTTGTACATTAATTTTCTTTATTTTTTTTCCCTAACCGAAACCTTGTGGGGAAATCTAAGGGATGCTTACTCATATTCATAGAAGGAATCTCTAGTGAATCACTTGGCATAAAATAATATTCCTATCCTAAGAGATTCAAATCAAGCTCCTGTTGGTATAAAACTAGCCAAATGTCAAACAGCATTGACAACAAATAGTTTAGCAAACCCCTTGGGCTATTAATAAGATTTACTTTTTTGAAAAAAGTTATATATTTATTTATGTTGCAACTCTCCCTTCAGTTTTAAATGGTGCATATAGGTGTTTTTTTTAATATTTTGGTTGACAGCATTTTTGTTGTGCTATTTCTTACTAATATTGTCTGATAAGGCCCAAAAATATGACTGCTCATGTACCTTTTCGAGTCTTTGTTTGAATAGAAATATAGGTTCTGGAACTTGAATAGACACCCATTTGCAATATTAGTCAATTTGTGGTCTAGTGGTAAGTGGGGGTACTTATCACCA
The DNA here is from genome assembly GCA_001517045.1 of Pseudotsuga menziesii. Classification (NCBI taxonomy): domain Eukaryota; kingdom Viridiplantae; phylum Streptophyta; class Pinopsida; order Pinales; family Pinaceae; genus Pseudotsuga; species Pseudotsuga menziesii. The sequence continues at coordinate 356,540 of LPNX010520313.1, read as the reverse complement.
CAATGAATGAGTTTCAAACTGCAACAGGTGTACGCTACACAATAAAGGACCTAGTTAAAGCATAAAAGGGATTGTGTTGCACCTATTTTTTTGTGACATTTTTTGTACATGAAATATAGTTTCATAGTCCCTTTGTCTAAACAAAGGGTGGCCCACTAGCAGAAAAAAGATACCCCATTGCAAAGATTATCACTTGGAAGTTTTCAGTCATAAGTGCAGTCTGATATGAATAGTAAAGGGTGGTTTGTTGCTTTTAAATATTCAATGTTATTGCAATGGCCATTTATTTTGTTTATGCATTTTATTTTTTCTTGTAATCTTGATTTATTTCATTTTTACACTGTTTGAACCTTTTTTCAGACATCATGATTTATAGTGTTGCTTCATTTCTTACTCTGAAAAGGTAATTTTAGAACTTGTACTATCTGTATCCATAGAATATTTTGAGATCTAGTTTGATTTTCTTCTTGCTGAGATGATCCTTTTTGCAAAGTGTAACTATATATTCTGTTTATTTTATGATGCCTCCCCTTTAGAGGTAGGAAACTGTGATGAAAGAATATATTATTTGGTTATTTCATGTTACTTCTCAAATACATGTGCTGATCTTTATCAAATTTTACTTATGTAGATTACTGGGAAGGAAAAAGATTATAGATACATGGAATCATCTGATTTGTTGAATGAGTTGAGAAAGTACACATTTAAAGTAGATAACAATTTGGATATTAAAATATCAAAGACTGCACTTCAACAACTTGTGGATGTAGTTGGGGATGTCTCTGGGCTTGCAGTAAAATGGTTTGTTGTTTCTTTAATCTTTTAAATATTTTCTTCAATTATTGAGAATAACTGTGTAATCCTATCTCTGGGCTTGCAATGAAATTAAGAATAACTCTGGGAATGCTACAACTATTGAGAAGTTATTGGGAGTTCTTTTTTTTACTCAATTGTTTTTCTTGGCTGAAGAGTTTTAATTCATAAATCCAAATTTTTGGTGCAAATTACATGACATCTCAGTTATTATATGGTAGTATGTCAAAGATGCTTGCCTCTTTGTTTCAATTCTATATTGTTTGCTAGCAATTGCTTTTAACATTAATCCATCTCTAAAGTTATGCTTTGATAAGTAGTTACTCTTGTTTGGATATTTCTTTGCAGATTCTAGGCATAATTGGTATAACAATTGTTAAACCTCCCATCCAAGCAAAAAATGTCACTTGATATTCATTGTGGTAAAAATTCGCATCAATAACTTGCTGCATCTATGATGAATTGTATAAAATGATAAATAGTGAGTTGGTCATTTAATATTTTGGATGAATTTGATCACCAAGATTGTATACAAATATGGTCACTAAAGATCTAAGATCATAGACTAAGGTCATTTAAGAATCTAGCTTTGCTCATCTAAGGGATTCTAGCTGGATAGACAAATCTTTGAGGCTCATAGGTTAGCACAAAGCTGGATAGCCAATTATTTATCTAAATAGTAAATAAAACTGTAGTGTTCATGTATCCAATATGGAACTACCACTACGATCTGGTTGCCCTTCTCTTTATTCACAAAGACAATATTACATGTATGGATATATGTTCTTTATGTAATATTTTGCTTATACTATTGGAATTTTTTGAAATCTGTGTGACACTGTTTTAGAAAATTATTTATAATTTGAAAATAATTTTAAATTAGGAATAAATTGCCAAAGACATATTCATATTCCTGATGAAAGTCGTAATGCGAGCCATATTTTTTCTTGAAAGGATGGAGGACTAGTAATTGGATAGAGTGACTTGGGCTAGGCCCAGTATCAAGCCAACTGACTGCCACTACACCCCATAGGATATATGGCATATGAAACAATTTTCATGTCACATGTATCACAATCTTACGACTCAGCCTAGAGCTGAGATGTGCCAATAGCCGGGGGGGGGGGCGCTAATATTTAAGCTAAGCCACTACAGGCCAATGTGACTATTATTGTCCAAACATGTCATTGGAAGGATTTGAAACTGGATGGGGTAGATAACAAACTCACACTCCACCATTCAAGTTATGACCATGTGACTGTAATGGGAGCCATCTTAAAGAATATCAGCTTTAAGTTCATAGTTATAGCAGTGTATTTTCTATGTGTTGAGTCTATAATAGTTTCTAAAACATTACAGCCATGAAGTTACATTTATGTTTCTTGGCATATCTTTTATGATAGGATGATATATTCTTTTGATACTCTTGTAGCCTTTTCCCAATGGTAAAGAAAATAAGTGAGGACAAACTTTTTGAAATGGAAAACACATTTTGGAATAGATTGTTGAATGGAAAAGAACAATGGCATGGCATTGTTAACATAGATTCGAAGAAAATTATTTCTGATATTGGCAACCAAAGTGTTGCCTAGCATGTGGTTACATCCATTTCACCTCTATTTATAAGCAACATCTGTTGTAATCTCACAAATCACATAAGTTTACCAATAATACACATAGAAACATACAAACATAACATATACAAGAGATGAGAATAGGTAAGGGAGAAACATATTATATTATATCATTACATGAGGGTCCATACATATACCAAAACTGAACCAAGTTCTCATCTGGCTCAACAGCCTAATATATATGATTACAAATGGTTACAAGTAACTACATGTCGGTTTGGCCTACCGACATGATTTTACACGGCTGACCTAATCTTCGATTAGTCGGCTCATCGATTAGCTCCTCCAACATCTCCCCCATGAACAAAATATTTCTTCATCCCAAAGAAACATGGCACACACTCAACAATGTAGTGTTTGAGGTAGTTACTTATAGTTTGGTTTGGCTTGATGGACTATGTAGTCGGATGGTTGGTCGTTTCTACACACATACTTCCACAATGGCTCCTGCAGTAATGGCAAGTTGGTGCTGAAACTCTATCAAATTCTGTAGCACTTTTTGGATATTGATAGTCAAGGTTGTGATGCTTGACAAAGTCGACATTTTCTGCTAGATGGAAATATCTATGATGATTTCCATGTCAAGCCCCATAAATTGAACTTTTTCTTTTGTTGTGTCCAATAGTCTCTTCATCTATGGGCATATTGTGTCCAATTTATCGAGACTTGGTAGTGCTTGTTGAACCCATTGATGTGCTTTTTTTTTCTGGTTTCTGTAATTTTGTTGTTTCCAATACAATCTGATCTTGTATTGTACTACTCGTTGTTTCATCAATGCCTTGCCTCTTTTCTAGTTCTCAGATTTGCTTTCAAGTCTGTTGGGTCTGCTGAAATACTTGCCCATAGTGGGTGTGCCAATTATGGAGTACCTCTTCTGTGATGGTGGATTCTTCTAAGTGGTCCTGTATTTCCTTATGAGACTCATAGAACACTCTATACTACTATCTTAGTAATCTAGATGTTTCCTCTTTTTGATCTTATTTTGTAAGTTGTATGTGGGCTTGTAGTGTTGACACCACACTTTCAAATAGCTGATATGCTTTTTCTAGTGGCCTGTCGGTGTTAGACTCTATTGGTCTTGGTATGACTGTTTGAATTAAATTTCTAGTTTGACAGAAATTCAATTTGCTATTTTTGAATGCCATCGAGTTGTTCTTGTCTAGTCTGGCTTCTTTTTGTTGCTTCTGTGGTGAGGGTTTCTAATAGTTGGCCCAACTCCCCATCTCTCAATTTCACTATGTCAACTACAGAAGTCGATCCTAGTTGGTTGAGGTGGATCACTATCGGTCTTTGTTCTTTGTGGTGTTCCTTTTTCTTTTTATCTTTTCTCTCCCTTTTGTGTCTATGCTGGTCGGCTTGTTGTTCTACCTGTGTTTCTGCAAGTGGTTGAGTTTATGGTGGCTGATTTCCCAACTGCTGATCTTCGCTGGGCTGAACTTTATTATTTAGTGGAATTTCTATTTGATCCTCTTGGGTAGAGATTGCAGCTCGATGTGTATCTGGGGGAGTTGAAACAAGTGGTTCAAGATTTGGAAAAGGTTCTAGATTGGGAGGTGGTGATGGAGATGGTGAATGGTCTAGTGTAATTGGTGTGGTTGGGATGTTTTCAGTCAATGGGGGGTCTTCGACTTCTGGTGGTGAGTTGGCTGGGTCGTCCGAGTCGACAGAGAGTATGTTGTCGATCTCTTGATTGATTTCTAGAGTATGTTATTAGTCATTGTATTCTAAGTCTTCTACTGGATCATTTGCTGGTAAAGGATAGGAGATATTTGATGGCATAAAGGATGAAGTGCGGCTTGTGACAATTTGAGAAGTTTTGTCGCATTTCCTTAAAAATGTCTATCTAATAGTTTCCACAGTTCTCAGTTTCTGAGGTATTTGGTCGATTTTCTATGAGAGGGTTTGGAGTGCTGAGCTAGACTCGGTTAATGTGCATTTGGTGGTAATTTTCTGAGCATAGGTGAATAGTTTTGGGAGTTTTCAATAAATTCCTGGAAGTCACCATCGTGGTCGAACCATTATTTTAACATCTCTAGCATAGCATTTTTACAGATATCGACTGGACTGATGGTGGGTAGCTGTGGGATATCTTCTTGTGTGATCTAGGTTGGGGATGGGAGTGGGGGGGTTGAAACTAAATCGACAATATTCTCATCGACTAAAGGGTTTGTATTTTTTACCTTTTTCGGTCTTTCTTGTTTCACTCTTGCGTCAATGATCTGCTTGAATTGCATTTTCACTAATATTTTATTCTGTACAACATCTTTTATGATTTCAACAATAGTAGCCAATAGTTCTTCTTCATCTTCTAACTTTGATAGGATAAGTTTACGCTTCCCCTTCCCTTTTTCCTAATTTGTTTTCTTTTTCCTTGATGCTACTATTTCCTTTTCTATTTTCTTTAAGTTTTCTTTTGTCATAGCATACTATGGATTATTTGATTAAATATCTTCCTCTATCTTCTCTTATCCTCCCTCTTGTTGATGAGTCAGGATGATACTTTTTTCTATTGGTACGGTCACCTAATGTTTAGTTGCTGCACTTTCAATTTGGAGCAGTTGGGGAACAGTCACCAATTGGAGATTGCTGGTATCCTCTGTTAGTATATCCTCTGACATGAAGGTACTAATATATAGCCAGAGTTCATAATCCTCAATAGGCTAATTTTTTTCTTTGGCCCTTGCTGGTATCAACAGCTTGGTATTGGATTGTCGAGCTAGCTCTTGGAAAATCTCATCGACTGAAGGATAATTGTTGAGAGGTTTTGGTTTTGATTTCGCCCCCTGCATGTACTAGACTGCAGTGTGCTCAAGCTCTAGTTGAATGTGTGTTGTTTTTGGTAGACTTCTTCAGATGTTTTGAGGCACCCTTCATCTAGTTGTCTGGACTTTTAGAGTCTGAAACCAATTTTCCAACAATACTTTGCCATTTGCTATTTCTTTCAGAGTTCCATTATGTTAAAATGGTTTGAAATGCCACATGTGATATTTGCATGGTTCCTGAAACTGCTTATCTCCAACTGGACATAAGTGGTACATGCTTATCCAAATTATCAGTGATGGGAACTTGATAATTCCATCCGAATCCTGAAAATTCTCACATATGGACTTGAGCATGTTGACAACATACTGAGCCCAATGCTAAATTTTACCTAAGTCGGCCATTGTGTCGACTACTTCCAAAATTTCTAGCTTGAGGTCACTCGGCCTGTAGGAGTGAGTCCCATCGCTATGATTTTGGCAACTATTTGCGGTGTTTGGGCTTGTATTTGACTTATCATTAACCCTTCTGAGTTCTACCCTGATGAGTTCCTATTAGTCATTCTAATAATCCTTCTTTTATGCCTATAGGAACATGTTTTCCCTGGTTTGAAAGTCTGATAAGCTTGTATATGACCTCGCTGAAAATTTCTATTGGTCTGTCGAAGTAGAATTTTCCATTGTGGTACCACCCGATGATAAATTTTATAGTTGTTTCTTTTGTTCCACCAAAACTTGCCATAAAAGGTGTATTCATGTAACTCATAATTTTACTACGGCTTATTTTCTCTACTTTTTGTGTCATTTTCTTGTCCACATAGGCCCATTCTTTTATTTCTGCCTAGATCTTTTCCCATGAAGTTTCCTGTACCTTTGTGTTTTTAATATTTTTAATCTCCTTACAAGTGGAGTTTCGGAAGATTCTAGCTCTCTTTTTTTGGAAGGTACGGTTCTGGTTTGTTTTGGGGCCATTTTGTTAGTCTCTTGCTCGTCTTTCTTCACAGGGTTTCTATTATGAATATTCGGTTGCTCTATTTATTCGAAACATGGTAATAATTCTTTTTTTGATGTAGTATTTATAGGTGGAGCAGATTGTGATTTTGTCGATGGGGGTATTAATGACGTAAATGATGGTCCAGGACGGTTGATTGAGGTCGCGTATTAATGTGTTCTAGTTTTGTCCCTCCTTCTGACCGTAGTCATGAAGGCATGATTTGACCTTTGGATTTGTTGGTCGATGTCGATCATGAGGGTGGTCGATGGTGGCATGTTGATGATAGGGATGTCGATTGTCAAAATGCAGTCTACTATGTCTTTAAAAATTTCCTATCATTTTGGCTTATGGGTGTTGGATCTTTTTGTCATTTTTGAGGTTTTTAGATTTTTATATGTTTTTCTGAGTAGTTATGGTCATTATTAATGATTATTTTTTTTGCTTATTTTTGGTACCGTTTTAGTCGGGAACCATTAGCAAGTTTCCAAAATTCTATGCCTTGTAACGTCCTTAGTCAGACTGACCCGTTGGTATGAATTTATTCAACAATGTAAGATCCCATCCATTCTGTGTATATATTTTCTAGGTTTTCCTTTCACTCAACTGTTATATAGCAAAGAAATATCTCCTACCGATAATTTTTTGCTTTTAATGTTTCGATCATGCCAAGCCTTCTGCTGTTGTTTCTGAATGTCTTGATGTTGTATAGTGAGAATTCGATGTTCTTCTAACTTGATTAGTTGCCTTAGTCGATCCTTCCTTCCTTCTTTGACATCGATGTGTAAGATATTCGCTACCACAGGTGTTTATTGTTGGAAATGTAGTGGAAGGACTGCTTCTTGGCCATACACTAGTTGAAATGGTGTTTGGTCAGTCAAGCATTTTTATGCTATCCTGTAAGCCCATAACACTGTAGTGATTTCTTGTCCCAATCATCCTTATCGGCATTGCATATTTTTGTTAATCCCCTTGTTAATTTTTTGTTAAATGCCTCTATTGCTCCGGTAGACTGAGGGTGATAAGATATACTGCGTCAGTGGTCAATTTTCAACTGGTTTGTCAGTCCTTTTATGGTTTTGTTAATGAAGTGTGACCCTTGGTCACTGATTAAGGTTAGTGGGCATCAAAATATAGGAATTATGTTTTCATAAATGAACTTAGCAACTACCTCGATGGAACATGTTTGAACAGGTTCTACTTCTGCCCCTTTGGTTACATATTCTACAACAGTTATTATATACATCGCACTTGTTCTTTTTGCTGGTATTGGGAATGGTCCTACGAAGTTGATGGCCCAAATTTCAAATGTCAGACTTGGGTTTACTGACATGAATGGAATTTCTGTACTAGGCAGAGGTCGACCCAGTCATTTTCATCGGTCACATTGGCTAACAAACTTCTTACAGTCCTTATACAATGTTGACCACCATATCCCCCACTGTTGGATTTTCTTCGCAGTTGTATCTACTTGGAAATGTCTTCCTACCGGTCCATAGTGTGCTTCATGCATAGTATTTTCTCTTTCATGTTCTAATGCACATCGTCAAAGGATGTCATCTAAGCCCATTTCATATAAAATCCATTTATGAGGTTGTATGATGCAACCTTCATAGCTAAGATTTGTTTCTTTTTCATGCTCATGCGCCTACAACAAATACTGGAATTAGTGTCCCATTTAGCATCCCTTTTTAGTGTAATTTTTTTTTACATTGAGTAGTCAAAATAGACACTAAATGGGACGCGTCATGGAAAAAACTTAAAGCGTCTCAAAAAATGTCTTTTTTTGCTTCCTAAATAGCATCCTTTATGACATCCAAAATAGCGTCTCTTTTTTTGCTTCCAGAATAACATCCAACTTTGCTTCCTAAACAATGCCAAGGTTTGCTTCTAGAATAGTGTCCAACTTTTCTTCCTAAACAATGTCGAGGTTTGCTTCCTAAATAACGTCCTACTTTGCTTCCTAGCGAGTGTCTGCTTTTGCTTATTAAATTACACCACCATTAGCGCCATATTTGCATGCTTAATAGCACCATGTTAGCATCTAAAATAGAATCCATTTTTGGTACCACTTTAGCATCCGATTTTGCACCATGTTTTACTTCCAAATATGTGCCAATTTTCGCTTCCAAATTTATACCAATTTTTGCTTCCTTTTTTCTTGTGGTTTGCTACCAAAATGACGCCAAAAGTTTCTTCTATTGTTGTACCATATTTTGCTTCCTATGTAGCACCATGTTTTGCATCCAAAGTAACATCTTATTTTGCTACCATATCAACGCCATGTTTTCCTTCATCATTAGTGCCATGCGTTGCATCCTTTTTAATGCCTAGTTTCACATCTCTCATGTTTTGGTCACTGATTTAGTCGTTTTTAGTATTTAACCGATATTATAATATCATTAATCTTTCAACTAAGCCACTGCAGGCCAATGTGACTATTATTGTCCAAACATGTCATTGGAAGGATTTGAAACTGGATGGGGTAGATAACAAACTCACACTCCACCATTCAAGTTATGACCATGTGACTGTAATGGGAGCCATCTTAAAGAATATCAGCTTTAAGTTCATAGTTATAGCAGTGTATTTTCTATGTGTTGAGTCTATAATAGTTTCTAAAACATTACAGCCATGAAGTTACATTTATGTTTCTTGGCATATCTTTTATGATAGGATGATATATTCTTTTGATACTCTTGTAGCCTTTTCCCAATGGTAAAGAAAATAAGTGAGGACAAACTTTTTGAAATGGAAAACACATTTTGGAATAGATTGTTGAATGGAAAAGAACAATGGCATGGCATTGTTAACATAGATTCGAAGAAAATTATTTCTGATATTGGCAACCAAAGTGTTGCCTAGCATGTGGTTACATCCATTTCACCTCTATTTATAAGCAACATCTGTTGTAATCTCACAAATCACATAATTTTACCAATAATACACATAGAAACATACAAACACAACATATACAAGAGACGAGAATAGGTAAGGGAGAAACATATTATATTATATCATTACATGAGGGTCCATGCATATACCAAAACCAAACCAAGTTCTCATCTGGCTCAACAGCCTAATATATATGATTACAAATGGTTAAAAGTAACTTCATGTCGGTTCGGTCTACCGACATGATTTTACACGGCTGACCTAATCTTTGATTAGTCGGCTCACCGATTAGCTCCTCCAACATCTCCCCCATGAACAAAATATTTCTTCATCCCAAAGAAACATGGTAGGCACTCAACACTGTATTGTCTGAGGTAGTTATTTATACTTTGGTTTGGATTGATGGACTATGTAGTCGGATGGTTGGTCGTTTCTACACACATACTTCCACAATGGATCGTGCAGTAATGGCAAGTTGGTGCTGAAACTCTATCAAATTCTGTAGCACTTTTTGGATATTGATAGTCAAGGTTGTGATGCTTGACAGAGTCGACATTTTCTCCTGGATGGAAATATCTGTGATGATTTCCATGTCAGGCCCCATAAATTGAGATTTTTCTTCTATTGTGTCCAATAGTCTCTTCATCTATGGGCATATTGTGTCCAATTTTATCGAGACTTGGTAGTGCTTGTTGAACCCATTGATGTGCTTTTTTTTCTAGTTTCTATAAGTTTGTTGTTTCCAATACAATCTGATATTGTACAATTGTACTCCTCGTTGTTTCATCAATGCCTTTCCTCTTTTCTATTTCTCATATTTGCTTTCAAGTCTGTCGGGTTTGCTGAAATACTTGCCCATAGTGGGTGTGCCAATTATGGAGTACCTCTTTTGTGATGGTGGATTCTTCTAAGTGGTCCTGTAGTACCTTATGAGCCTCATAGAACACTCTATACTACTGTCTTAGTAATCTAGATGTTTCCTCTTTTTGATCTTATTTTGTAAGTTGTATGTGGGCTTGTAGGGTTGACACCACACTTTCAAATAGATGATATGCTTTCTCTAGTGGCCTGTCGGTGTCAGACTCTATTGGTCTTGGTATGATTGTTTGAATTAAATTTCTAGTTTGACAGAAATTCAATTTGCTATTTTTTAATGCCATCGAGTTGTTCTCATCTGGTCTGGCTTCTTGTTGTTGCTTCTGTGGCAAGGGTTTCTAATAGTTGGCCCAACTCCCCATCTCTCAATTTCACTGTGTCAACTATAGAAGTCGATCCTAGTTGGTTGAGGTGGATCACTATCGGTCTTTGTTCTTTGTGGTGTTCCTTTTTCTTTTTATCTTTTCTCTCCCTTTTGTGTCTATGCTGGTCGGCTTGTTGTTCTACCTATGTTTCTGCAAGTGGTTGAGTTTATGGTGGCTGATTTCCCAACTGCTGATCTTCACTGGGCTTAACTTTATTATTTAGTGGAATTTCTATTTGATCCTCCTGGGTAGAGATTGCAGCTCGATGTGTATTTGGGGGAGTTGAAACAGGTGGTTCAAGGTTTGGAAAAGGTTTTAGATTGGGAAGTGGTGATGGAGATGGTGAATGGTCTCGTGTAATTGGTGTGGTTGGGATGTTTTCAGTCAATGGGGGGTCTTCGACTTCTGGTGGTGAGTTGGCTGGGTTGTCCAAGTCGACAGAGAGTATTTTGTCGATCTCTTGATTGATTTCTAGAGTATCTTATTAGTCATTGTCTTCTAAGCCTCCTACTGGATCATTAGCTAGTAAAGGATAGGAGATATTTGATGGCGTAAAGGATGAAGTGCGGCTTGTGACAATTTGAGAAGTTTTGTCGCATTTCCTTAAAAATGTCTATCTGATAGTTTCCACAATTCTCAGTTTCTGAGGTATTTGGTTGATTTGCTATGAGAGGGTTTGGAGTGCTGATCTAGACTCGGTTAATGTGCATTTGGTGGTAATTTTATCAGCATAGGTGAATAGTTCTGGGAGTTTTTCAATCAATTCCTGGAAGTCACCATCGTGGTCGAACCATTATTTTAACATCTCTGGCATAACATTTTTACAGATATCGAATGGAGTGATGGTGGGTAGCTATGGGATATCTTCTTGTGTGATCTAGGTTGGGGATGGGAGTGGGGGGGTTGAAACTAAATCGACAATATTCTCATCGACTAAAGGGTTTGTATTTTTTACCTTTTTCGGTCTTTCTCGTTTTGCTCTTGCGTCGATGATCCGCTTGAATTGCATTTTGACTAATATTTTATTCACTACAGCATCTTTTATGATGTTGACAATAGTATCCAATAGTTGTTCTTCATCTTCTGACTCTGATAGGATAAGTTTACACTTCCCCTTCCCTTTGTCCTAATTTGTTTTCTTTTTCCTTGATGCTGCTATTTCCTTTGCTATTTTCTTTAAGTTTACTTTTCTCATAGCATACTATGGATTATTTGATTAAATATCTTTTTCTATCTGCTCTTATCCTCCCTCTTGTTGATGAGTCGGGATGATACTTTTTTCTATCGGTACGGCCACCTAATGTTCAGTTGGTGCACTTTCAATTTGGAGCGGTTGGGGAATAGTCACCGGTTGGAGCTTGCTGGTATCCTCTGTTAGTATATCCTCTGACATGAAGGTACTGATATATAGCCAGAGTTCATAATCCTCAATAGTCTAATTTTTTTCTTTGTCTCTTGCTGGTATCGACAGCTTGGTATTGGATTGTCGAGCTAGCTCTTGGAAAATCTCATCAACTAAAGGATAATTGTTGAGAGGTTTTGGTTTAGATTTCGCCCCCTGCATGTACCAGACTGCAGTGTGCTCAAGCTCTAGTTGAATGTGTGTTGTTTTTGGTAGACTTATTCAGATGTTTTGAGGAACCCTTCATCTAGTTGTCTGGACTTTTAGAGTCTGAAACCAATTTTCCAACAATACTTTGTCATTTGCTAGTTCTTTTAGAGTTCCATTATGTTAAAATGGTTTGGAACGCCACATGTGATATTTACATGGTTCTTGAAACTTATTATCTCCAACTGGACATAAGTGGTACATGGTTATCCAAATTATCAGTGATGGGAACCTGATAATTCCATCTAAATCCTGAAAATTCTCACATATGGACTTGAGCATGTCGACAACATACTGATCCCAACGCTAAATTTTACCTAAGTTGGCCATTGTGTCGACTGCTTCCAACATTTCTAGCTTGAGGTCACTCGGCCTGTAGGAGTGAGTCCCATCACTATGATTTTGACAACTATTTGCGGTGTCTGGGCTTGTATTTGACTTATCATTAACCCTCCGAGTTCTTCCCTGATGAGTTCTCGTTAGTCATTCTACTAATCCTTCTTTTATGCGTATAGGAACATGTTTGCCCTGGTTTAAAAGTCTGATAAGCTTGTATATGACCTCACTGAAAATTTCTACTGGTCTGTCGAAGTAGAATTTTCCATTGTGGTACCGCCCGATGATAAATTTTACAGCTGTTTCTTTTGTTCCACCGAAAATTGCCATAAAAGGTGTATTCATGTAACTCATAATGTTACTACGACTTATTTTCTCTACTTCCTATGTCATTTTCTTGTCCACATAGGCCCATTCTTTTATTTCTTCCTAGATATTTTCCCATGAAGTTTCCTATACCTTTGTTTTTTTAATATTTTTAATCTCCTCACAAGTGGGGTTTTGGAAGATTCTAGCTCTCTTTTTTTGGCAGCTACAGCTCTGGTTTGTTTTGGGGCCATTTTGTTAGTCTCTTGCTCGTCTTCCTTCACAGGGTTTCTATTATGAATACTCTGTTGCTCTATTTATTCGAAACATGGTAATAATTATTTTTTTGATGTAGTATTTATAGGTGGAGCAGATTGCGATTTTGTCGATGGGGGTATTAATGGCAGAAATGATGGTCCAGGACGGTCGATTGAGGTCACGTTTAATGCGTTCTAGTTTTGTCCCTCCTTCTAATCATAGTCATGAAGGCATGATTTGACTTTTGGATTCGTTGGTCGATGTTGATCATGAGGGTGGTATGTTGATGATAGGGATGTCGATTGTCAAAATGTAGTCTACTATGTCTTTCAAAATTTCCTGTCATTTTGGCTTATGGGTGTTGGACCTTTTTGTCATTTTTGAGGTTTTTAGATTTTTATAGGTTTTTCTGAGTAGTTATGGTCATTATTATTATTATTGTTTTTGCTTATTTTTGGTACCGTTTTAGTCGGGAACCATTAGCAAGTTTTCAAAATTCTATGCCTTGTAACGTCCTTAGTCGAACTAATCCATTGGTATGAATTTATTCGACAATGTAAGGTCCCACCCATTCTGTGTATATATTTTCTAGGTTTTCCTTTCACTTGACTGTTATATAGCAAATAAAGATCTCCTACTGACAATTTTTTGTTTTTAATGTTTCGATCATGCCAAGCCTTCTGCTGTTGTTTATGAATTTCTTGATGTTGTATAGTGAGAATTCGATGTTCTTCTAACTTGATTAGTTTCCTTAGTCGATCCTTCCTTCCTTCTTCGACATTGATGTGTAAGATATTCGCTACCACAGGTGTTTATTGTCGGAAATGTAGTGGAACGACTGCTTCTTGGCCATACACTAGTTGAAACGATGTTTGGTCGGTCGAGCATTTTTATGCTGTCCTGTAATCCCATAGCACTGTAGTGATTTTCTTGTCCCAATCATCCTTATCGGCATTGCATATTTTTGTTAAACCCCTTGTTAATTTTTTGTTAAATGCCTCTATTGCTCTGGTAGACTGAGGGTGATAAGCTATACTGCGTCAGTGGTCAATTTTGAATTGGTTTGTCAGTTCTTTTATGGTTTTGTTAATGAACTGTGACCCTTGGTCACTGATTAAGGTTAGTGGGCATCAAAATATAGTAATTATGTTTTCATAGATGAACTTAGCAGCTACCTTGATGGAACAGGTTTCAACAGGTTCTTCTTCTGCCCCTTTGGTTACATATTCTGCAACAATTATTATATACATCACACTTGTTCTTTTTGCTGGTATTGGGAATGGTCCTATGAAGTTGGTGGCCCAAATTTCAAATTTCATACTTGGGTTTACTGACATGAAGGGAATTTCTGTACTAGGCAGAGGTCGACCCAGTCATTGGCATCGGTCACATTGGCTAACAAACTTCTTACAGTCCTTATACAATGTCGACCACCATATCCCCAACTATTGGATTTTCTTGGCAGTTGTATCTACTTGGAAATGTCCTCCTACCAGTCCATAGTTTGCTTCGTGCATAGTATTTTCTCTTTCATGTTCTAATGCACATCGTCGAAGCATGTCATCTAAGCCCATTTTATATAAAAATCCATTTATGAGGCTATATGATGCAACCTTCATAGCTAAGATTTGTTTCTTTTTCATGCTCATGCACCTACAACAAATCCTGGAATTAGTGTCCCATTTAGCATCCCTTTTTAGTGTAATTTTTTTTTGCATTGAGTGGTCAAAATAGACACTAAATGGGATGCATCATGGAAAAAACTTAAAGCGTCTCAAAAAACGTCTTTTTTTGCTTTCTAAATAGCATCCTTTATGACATCAAAAATAGCGTCTCTTTTTTTGCTTCCAGAATAGCATCCAACTTTGCTTCCTAAACAATGCCAAGGTTTGATTCCAGAATAGTGTCCAACTTTGCTTCCTAAACAATGTCGAGGTTTGCTTCCTAAATAATGTCCTACTTTGCTTCCTAGCGAGTGTCTAATTTTTCTTATTAAATTACACCACCGTTAGCGCTATATTTGCATTCTTAATAGCACCATGTTAGCATCTAAATTAGAATCCATTTTTTCTACCACTTTAGCATCCCATTTTGCACCATGTTAGCATCTAAATTAGAATCCATTTTTTCTACCACTTTAGCATCCCATTTTGCACCATGTTTTACTTCCAAATATGTGCCAATTTTCACTTCCAATTTTGCACCAATGTTTGCTTCCTTTTTTTCTTGTGTTTTGCTACCAAAATGACACCAAATGTTTCTTCTATTGTTGTACCATATTTTGCTTCCTATGTAGCACCATGTTTTGCATCCAAAGTAACATCTTATTTTTCTACCATATCAATGCCATGTTTGGCTTCATCATTAGCACCATGTGTTGCATCCTTTTTAATGCCTAGTTTCACATCTCTCATGTTTTGGTCAGTAATTTAGTCGTTTTTAGTATTTAACTGATATTATAATATCATTAGCATGAAGGAATTGAACTACCAACCTCCTGCTTATAAGGTAGGCGCTCTTACATTGAGCTATAACCCTTTAAGAATTTTGGAACCTATCTTACAGAGTCCTCTATAATGGTAAAAAGGATCAATACACAACTTTGAGTATCTAATGGTTGACCAATGCAACAGAGAAAGAGGATTTAGTAATACCAGAAAGGACACTCGTCAACATCAACAATGTTGCATGTATTAGAGAAGATGACAATGTAATAGTACAAATTTGGTTACCTAAAATCATGTAGCTTGGACATTCTAGTTATAACAAGACCTGATAAGCCATGTGATCAACAATACACATTAGTTCATGTATATGACCAGAGAAAAAAGCAATGTTCCACCAGTCTAGCTAGCAGCCAAATTATGACAACTTGGTTACAATCATGTAATATCTTGCACCTTAGTCTAGTAAACAGGAAATTCTATTGTTGGTCCTAGCTGCATGTGATTACACATGAGATAAGTTATAACTTTTGTACCAACATAGTTACCCGCATAAGATCAGTTCTAACAGAGTGGGAAAACAAGAGTGAAAACAAAGAGAGTGTGCCTTGAAACATATTTTATATCATTGCAATGAATTGTAGATTGTCAATTCAAGCATTTAAAAGCATGATAATTGAGAATTGACTGCAAAAATGCATCTGGGAGATAGCATAAGTGCTATAAGGAAACTTAATTCCAATTTCTTTAAATATCTATAAGGCATAGCAGTAATAGACCAATAACTAAATATGTTGGGGGGTGGGGGTTGAAGGTATTATGGAAGGAATTTTTAGTGGAAACAACATACACTGAGAATCTACAATATCTTCCTGAACATAAAAAAATGGCAAGTACAAAAGAGTAATGTGGCTGAACTACATCGAGTGAATAATGATACTTATTATGATGAAGGGATCAAAGGGATCAAAAAGAAAGTTTAGAGAAAAGACTAGTACCATTTCTAAAATACTGACCATTCCAAGAACTCCCTAGGAATAGTTTGTTGGTGTCCATTTCTTGTCATTTTCTAGGAACTTTTCCAAGTTGTATCCTTTAGGAGATGGGTCATTTCCATAAAACAAATGCAGTAACAAACATTTCAGCCTGTAGAGCATATTTTATGCCCTTATTTGGATATAAAGGAAACGAGCGTAAAGTTTAAGAAAAAGAAATAAGAAGCTTAGGTTAGTCTGACCTAATATATTGGTAGTAATCAAATACTTGACAGAAGCCATCTATGATAACTCATCTAGTTATTAGTGAGAAGCTAAAGTTACCAGGATATAGATAGATATATGTATAGATATGAGAACAAATTGGATATGGTTGGATATGCATATATAAAAATACATGTAAAATATGTGTGAGCATTTATAATTCTTGAAATATAACTGAATGCCTATATTAATAATAAACCATCGTATGTAAACAATACATAAAAATAAGTCTGGTCACTTTACATATTATATATCACAGCATATCATCACTGATTCAAAATATCATGTAATAAATTCATTATCTTCATATGAGTATTGAAGTTCCACATTGTTAATATCTTCTAGTGAGAAGAGATGTAGAAGGATGAGGTAGATCCATATGCGTATACTCCACCAGTAGAAGCTTATCTTACCATTGACTGTTTTATGAAATTAAGCTGAGTGCAATAAAAGACATACAACTTAGGTAATTTTGGTTCAACACCACCATCCTAGTAGACCCCTTCCTATAATTTGCTCTCTTATGTAATAAAAGGTGGAGGTTGGAATGAAGTTATGAACAAATACAAACTCCTTGGCCTACTTTGATTCCAATCCAGTGCATTGCATGAATGAAGCAATAAATATTCTACTTCCTCTCAATTGATAATGAAATGATGACCTGTGAAAAGAAGCCTAATAGTTAAGTCTCAAGATCACCCCATTCAATCAGCTTCATGATTTTTCCATCTGTAGTATCGACATCCACATACATGCCCTAAGTTTTAAAGATAAGATTACATAAATTTATAACAGACCTCCATGGTAACTTTGGTATTTTAAAGCATGCTCATCAAGGCTTTCTTGTCTCCAACTACAATTTACTTCTTGTGTTTGTTTGATACTTTTCTTCCTAGAAATAAAGGCATATCAACATGATTGAACCTAGAATTCAATGTAGATGTCAAAAGATGCAGATGTAACAGATTTACGATCTCCTTCTATCTTTCAGTAACTATTTCCCACTTATCATGATAGAATCTTTCCTCTAGGTCCTGCTCTTTTTCATTAACAGAATCCATCATCTTCTCCAATAGGCTATCTATATGCCCTGATCCCTCACACACCTTTCTAGCCAAGGTGCATCTATGTCAGTGTAGAAAATGATGGAATGTAGACTCCAGACAACACAAGCATCAAAGATCACGAAGTTGACCAAGAGAAATTTCACGTCCACATGCCTTTTTAAGACAATGGGAGGGAAGGTATCCCAATTCTCTACAACTTCATCAAATTTAGAGGGCGGGGGGGCATGGGGGGGGGGCCTGGGGGCGGGAGAAGAGATATTTTTGAGCTACCATAGGCAAATGATGGATAAAAATGGTTCAAAGAAAACTCATGAAGTTTGCAGTATCCCACCAATTATCATGAAGAATCAATCTATGCATAGTTTAAGTTATATTAGTTTGAGACAACCTCTACACAACACAAACATCACTGATTACCATGCTAGATAAAGGTCAAGTTCACCTCTACCAGCCAATTCAAGGCAATGTAGAAAGAAAATCGAGTTCTAAGAAACCTTGAAAAGTTTAAACCTATCAAAAAGTAAAAAGTAAAATAATAGATTTATACAAAAATCAAATAATGTACATACCTTTATGAGCTGCAATTTCACAAATTGCCAATAAATGGCCTAGAAAATCTATTGGCTTTTGAAAAATACCCAGATCTAATTTGTGATGATCTATTCTAATCCAGTCAATCTTCCCCATCTTACTCAACAAAGGTTGAGAACAAGTACCACACAGAACTAGGAAATATATTTGTTATGTGTAGCTTCCACAATGGTACAATCAAGCCTGCTACTTTGAAAGTAATTGTGTTTTCTTTGATGGATTGAACAACATTATCTAAGGCTTTTATTTAATTGTTTCAAAGAGTATGTTACTAATAAATTGGGTATTTTTCTCCAACTTATTGCAATCTACAAAATCCTAATCTAAGTTATCTATGCACATCATAAGCTGAATATGATGTTATCTAGTATGAAACGGAGAATTATTTTCCTGCATTTAGAACTTTTCCAGGGATAGTCCCATTCTTACTTTCATATGGAAGCGACAAATGAGCATCATAAATCAGTCTTCCTACAGCTTCTTGCTTGTGCCAAGCTGGATAGCGTTTTGTGACAGATACAGATGATGGGGATTCATCAGGAGAATCTTCATCCAACTGCATTGAAGAATTCAGATCAGGCACATGATAATTATCACTTATTTGTAGATGAATATTTGCAGGCCTCCTAGTGGACTTGCTATTTATGGACTCATGCTTAGAATAAGAGGCTCATTCATATTTTGGGGAGGCTCGTTCAAACTGAGGAGATGCCCGTTCAATGTTGAGACTTGCATAAATGGACAAGTAGTCCGATCCCACTACTAACAAACAAGTAGTATGGAAGGCTTCTGAATAGAACATCTACAAAAGCAAGTACAAGCAAAGTTCAGACTTATGCCGAGTGCACCCAAATGAAACATTGTGAATTGCAGTTGTGATAATGTGTTCCTCGTAGATTTCTAAAGGTACTTTAAAGTTTAAAGAGAGATGTATAGAAGAGAAAACTCAATGAGCAAAACCATGATTTCTTGGCACTTGTCAAAATGCTATACCAAATTATTAACAAAACAAAAAAACATAAAATTATTGATCAATGATAACATGCATTCTCCCTTGACACAAAGGTTCACAAAAAAGGAGCACAAGGATTGTAAAGAGCAGACAAATAATGACAATAAAATTGTTCAATTTACTACAAAAAAATTACAAAATGGTCGCCATGATCATGGCAAGGAAAATATCACAAGGCCAAAAAAGTAAAAGAAGACCTCCCCAACATAAAACATTTCAATTTGAATATAAACATCCCAGAAAATTTCTCAACCAAATGTTGTATGAAAGCAATGGTCAGGAAAAACTTTTTGATACTTGGAAAAATGGCCAACAAGCTTTAGCTAGAATTACACGTCATGTTTATAGATAACCTTCACATTTCAAATTGTGTCAAATGACTTAATAACATCTTACTATCATGCTCATTATCAACCAATAATATTCTGAACATACTTTCAAGGAAAATGAAAGAATATTACTAAAGTTGCCTTAATAGAGAGTAAATACACTTCAACACATGGAAGACCATTTAGAAAAAGAAACACCATTCTTACAACTGGTTCCCTTGCTAAGAACTTCTTTGCGCAAGCAACACAATCTAACATATGTTACTGTTTTGCTAAGGAGACTGTCCAAAATCTAGTACCTTGTTAAGGAAAATATATTACTCGATTTGAAAATATTCCGTCATAGTAGTCACTATGCAAAAAATTCATGAACACGTGCTGAAATTTGGGATCACATTAACTCCAACATTCCATTATGAGCACATAAGATACATGAAAAGAGGAATGGAATATATTACACACCTTAACATGCTTGATAAACCAATTGCATGATGCATTGCAATTTTGCAACATAATCATAAAAAACTAGTCACTTTCATATTATGGTGACACCCCTATTTACGATTGCCCCTTGTTATGTCATTCAGAATTGATATTATGGTCATTTCAACAAATTTGTATATGTGCATGTGAGATGTTTTCACTCTTAGGAAGCACAATACGTTTGACAACTCCAACAGAATTATTGCTCACGGATTCCAAAACAAATCAGCTTAAAAAAACTACCAGAAATAACACCCTACACGCTTCATGGTTACCAAACCATCAAACTTCAAAACCTATCCCATAAGTTAATATTTATCATTCACAAAAAAATGGCAACACATGAAGTATTTAAATTCAAAGCAAACAATGGCAACACATGAAGTATTTATATTCAAATCAAATAATGGCATGAATACATGGAGCAACCCAAATCCAAACAACAATTAGGAATCTAATCAAGCTCATCTCCTAAAGAATGGTTTTTCTTTTCTTCTCAAATTGACAATATTAGTTTTTCTTTTATTCTCAAAATGACAATATTAGTTTTTCTTTTATTTTCAAATTAACAAGGGAATTATACAACTTCTGTTCAGTGAGTACTACCAAAGTTTCCCTGGCTTTCATTTATTTCCTTCATTGTTTCGTGATTTCCTTTGCTTTGCTATTTTTTGCATAGCTTTAATTGATATACCTGCGGGAAAATCTTTGTTAGGTAGGGAGTCAACTATACTTGGTGCCTTCATGTTTAGGTAATAGGTAATAAGGTGGGTGGGTACGAAGGGTGTAGGCACTAAAAGGTAAAGGATCTTGGTCTCAAGCAGTAGGTAATATTGAATAAACATATCCTAGGAAATGCTTGACCAGGACAATATATTAGACGTGGTACAAAGAATATATTTCAGTAAGTGTGATTCCAGGCTATTGAATGCTGGCTGTCTGTCCTCCAATGGGTTCTCATACTTCAGGGTATTAATCTTTATCTATGCGAGGTCAAGTCTATCCAAGCTCAATATGACAGAGGTTGATAGGGATAAATTGAAAACCAGCCTCAACACTCATAAACAAGAAATATACCTTTTATTTGACTAAATATTTATAATTTTGCTCCTGGATGAGGCCGTCGCCCTGCTTGCTGGGAGCTCCTCTGAGAATTTAATATGGGTATTCTTTTTCCCTATAAATACACACTTCAAATGCAAGCCTCACCCCAAACGACTGAGTTAAGTGGGTAAAATAAAGTAGGTAGGTCATTAGAGTAATATGTTATGATAGCTTAAGTAGTGTTATCACATTAATGAAACAGAGTGTATATTCATGCTCATATCATAATAAACAACCAACTATTCTAATGAAGCAATCTGTCCTATAGATCAATGGGTTTGATTGTTATACACTCATAAAATCTGTTAAAAGCTCACATACCAAATGCGGTGACTGTTCAACATATATTAGGGCACAAATATTCGAACCATTACCTCAACCAGATCGAGAAGGGGAGTGCACCTATGCATACACTTCTTCGGCAGTTCTTCAATCTGATAAAGAAGGAAGATGGACCTACAATCTACAATAGCCCATCGATTCAACCAATCAAGGGGGGAGAATGTAAAGTTCCCAAAACGAAAGTACCTCAGAGTCTTAGAGTAGATCTTTTGTTTCGGTATGACTATTAATTGTCTTTATGGAAATGACCCAGCAACAATGAGGTTGTAGCACGAGATAGAGGTTGTATCACTGACTGAAATGAGATTTATTATAGATGTTGATCTGATACTGGTGGCAATAACCTTAAGGCTCCTGCTACGAATGGATAGACCTTATGGCTAAACCTCTTTCCTGGCTATGATCGACTTATTTTATCAACACAGCTATGACTGCCTATTACTACTGGAAATGACTAGAGATTCCATCAATCAATGAGACTGTTGAAGACCTTAAGGCTTAAATGAGACTAGCAATGACTAGCTGCACTGACTAGCTGCACTGACTAGCTACAATGACTAGCATTCTAGCACTAGAGCTTCTATCAATGAATGACGGTATCTAGCCCATCTCGGTAGCTCTGATTAGCCTAGCTGATTAGCCAAGATGATTAGTCCCCTGTTAGTAGCTCTACATTCACATTTGTTCATATGACCAAGTAAATTGGAAGTACCCACAAATTGTAGAGAGTGGTTAGCAGAGCCCATTTAATTTCATGATCCTGATCCAGAGTCTTTCTTTCGAGAGCGATACCCATATCTTGTAGCTTTACTTCGCTCCGTTCCTATCCCAACAGAATAGTGCTTCCATTTCTAGAACCACCAGTAGAATTTCTACAGCTATTATTATCCGATGTCCCGAGAGGCTTTAGCGAGCCCTAACCTACTTCCGCTTCTCTTCATCAGGGAGGTGCTAATATAAGGCAAATCACCATAGGAAAGCTTTATTGTTTATCAAGTGATAAGGTGAGGAAGTAGACGAGGGTAATTAACCAATGTCCAGTGGGGGTAATACAATAACAAATTAAAGTGGTAAAAGATTAAAATATAATTCTGCAGAGGGAAATCCTAATACTATATATCGGTTCATAAATATACCTATCTTACCAAACCAACCGTGGCTAAGAGAGTAATCCAAAACCATCATAAAATACAGTTCAAAGTCTTGCACCCATGAAAAAAAAACTACAAAGTATTATTAGTTTCCTTATGAGCTATTAAATCCATGGAAGTGTTTCCAACCTTTAATTATTTGAAAGGATGTATATATGCAAAATATCATTTGCATGGACTTGACTCTTGTACTACTCTTGTACTATTCTTCATAGCAGAATATTATTAGTTTCCTTATGAGCTATTAAATCCATGGAAGTGTTTCCAACCTTTCATTATTTGAAAGGATGTATATATGCAAAATATCATTTGCATGGACTTAACTCTTCTACTACTATAGCATTAGAATTTTAACTAAGGAAGGGGAACTTCTTCATAACAGAATATAGTTTTTACACAACCTTCATAAGTTGTGACTAGACTAATTTTGGTTTATTATATTGACTTTATAAATGCCCCCTCAAGAGGGCAGAGCAGCAATTTAGAACGTCATAGCAAGTTGACAGAGGTAGCTTAAGAACCAGAACCAGTTGTCTCAGTAGATCCAGCCCTTTATGTATATGAAACAGATGTAGATACTGTAGATTATGTTGCTTAAGCAGTAGAACCAACATCAACAGATTCTATTTTTGATCGAGTTTTTCCATAAGCATAAAATCCGGTATATAAACCAGATTGAGAACTAGAAGCATACATAACGTCCTAAGTATTTTAAGTAGATTCAGTCATTTTCCAAGTAGCAATACCAAAAACCGCTATTAATGTATATGATCCATAAGTATATATAGTAGTTTAAGCACAAATTGAAGGGGCAGCTTTCAGTAGTTTATCCGGCAGTAGCAGAGTAAGCATAGCTATACCTAGGAGCTTATCCAGCAACATATCTTCCAGTCCCAAAGCTCGTGGTTTACCCAGCCCCGTGGAACCAGAATTTAGGAAACTTGCCATATACATACATCAGTGTTAAATCTATAATCATAAAACCCTTTGGAACTTAAATGTGAGAGTGTTATAGATGAGAGCCAGATTTCTTTCTATGTCTTGGTTTGAATCCGATCATATCTGCAACGCCCAATTTATTCTATATGTAATTACACGGTTTATACCTATTGGTTATGCCTCATATAGTTACCCCCTTACTTATAAAAAGGTTATACCTATGAGTTCTAACCTAGGATTAGGACCAGTCGTGAGCTTTGCTTTTGAGGGAAGAAAGGGAAGGGTCTTTACTCCGAAAAGGAAACCCTATAAAAGGGCTCTGTTAGATGGTGTTTGAATCGCTATTGGTTCGGAAGCACTCACTGGTCTGACTACTACAGTTGATTTGGTAATACAAATTTAGGGTTTCTGAGAGCCTGGGAAAGTAGCTATAAAGTATCCAAGCAGCCTTGCATAGTAGCCCAGTTGAGTATCCCCTCCCAGAAATCGATTCCATATTTGGAACTATCTGAAGTTTTGACCTATTTCAAACTGGGTAGGCAATGGAGATCGATATCTGAGACTATTTATCTATGTTCATTATATACGTTATTATAAAATGATTGGCTCAGCAACTTCTGATGTTGCACCATCATTTATTAATTAGCAGTGAGCTTTTCTCGTAGTGTATCAACGTAAGTAATGCATGATCATTCTTACAATGTTCCAAAGCGTTAAGCCAAGATGATTATATCCTAGTAGAGCAAACTGAGCATCCAAGTATCAAAGCCAAGGATCAAAGCCTAGCAGTGAATCCAAGTATCCAAGACAAGGTGGTACCATGTGTTCCGTAGGTAAGGATTTAGTTAAAGTGTCTAGGTTTCGTCGAGTCATAGAGAGAAAGTTCCTGATAAGCCAATATTCCGTAATAAAAAATGCATTTGAGTAGCCCTTTTGAGTCTTCATTTTATATTAAATGACCATTGTTTTATGTTGTCTTAAACGTTGATATACTTGTGGCCCCATTTTTCCTATGTTTGAATGGAACAAAGTAGTAACCATAAAAGGTGGATTCACCAAAAACCTAGAGCCATAGAAGCCTAAGTATGCAGATCATTCATGGAACCCAGTCACCCAGACCCTCTCCACATTTTCCTAAAGGCACAGAGCCCTTTTTGTCAAAGTGGGTTACAACCGTCAGATTCTTAAACCTTCTAGAACCTTATGTAACTAGATTATACACCTATATTATAGAATGTTAAGGCTGCTATGTAAATGATGGTTAGTCAGTACTGGTTGTTTAGGTTAGTCAGTAACTTCGGAATGTATTCACTTATATTTATTATCTATTGTAACCTGATTTTTATTCCAAGATGTACTTGTGTCATGTCATGCCCCGATGCTCCTATCAGGAAGATCTATATTGTAAACAAGTCATGTCAAGTCATTGTGGGTAACCCTCCTATTGTCTAAGGGTTAAAGTCCCCGTAGTTCCTAGGCACTAGGGTTATTAGAATCTCCTAGAGAGGTCGAACCTAGTAGGGTTTTAGTCATGTTGGGATTAGTATAAATAGAGAGCTAGACTCTCTATTTAGGACATATCTCACACACACTCAAGTGTAGCGCATAGTTGAGGAAGGAGAAGACACTAGGGCTAGATAGAAAGAAGTTTACTGCTATCGAGAGATCACTCACTGTTTTTGGGTTTTACTTTGGTACTAATTCTATCTATGAGGAAGTTGCAGGGTCTTCTCCATTTATGGTTTCCCCGAGAAAAACATTGTGTTCATTGTCTCTTGTGTTTTATTGATGTACTTGTTGTTCTCTTAGTCAAAGATCCTAATGTTATGCTAGCTTAATGTTAAAAATCTAACATGGTATCAGAGCTAACCTGAGAAGAAGACACTGTGCAGCTGCGGGAACTAGGGCCTCCTACTTTATGGATCTCTCTCCACATATTTTCAACAAAATAAGGTTGGAATAACTCTCCTCCATAGGGCGCATCTTTCTATCGAAGTAGAATCCAATTATGAGGTTTTTCAGTTTTGGACCCGACACTGCTGCCAAAAATTAGGGTTTTTCATAGAAGAGGAATTTTTTAGTGAGCCCAAGCCTAGATTGATCTCCTCCCTAAAATCGAAGTTAGGGATAAAATTCAAAGCAATTGGTTGGAGAGAACTCTAGAAAAGCAAAATCCTAATTTTCTCCTAAACCACCTCTCCAGGATTTTAGCTCCAAATCTAGATCCGACATCTTGACCTGGTAAGATCTAAATCTTTGTATTTCCATTTGAGGTTCTCAGTTAATATGTATCATCATACCAAGATTGATGAAAAACTTGAGGGATTTGATAACTTCTGAGCTTGGAAGTATAGGATCTCCCTGGTCCTGGAAGAAAATGAGTTGGACTCCTATATTAGCGACGAGGTTCCAGTTCTAGAGGCAGATGAGGAAAATGCCTTACATAAGAAGAAGTTGGCTATGGCAAAGAGAATCATTGCTGATTCTATCAAGGATCACCTAATCCCATAGGTGTCCTCTCTCAACACACCTAAAGCTATGTTTGATGCCCTAACCAAACTGTTTGAAGGAATTAACATCAATCGAAAGATGAATCTAAGGAATTAGTTGAAGAATGTAAAGATATAGAATGCTGAGAACATCCAGTATTACTTCACAAGGGTCTCCCATACGAAAGAAAAACTAGAAGCTGTAGATGAAGAAGTGGAAAATGCAGAAATGGTGATGACAACACTGAATGGCCTCCCTAGGTCATGGGATTCATTCATCCAAGGAATCTGTGCCAAAACGAAGTTAGTTAAGTTCAGCATATTATGGGAAGATTGCTCTCAAGAATAAGCTCATATAGTAACTCAAGAAGGAAAGATGGGAAGTGAAGATCAATCCCTCACAGTTCACTCCAAGAAAGGCAGAAGAAACTCTCATCATTCCAAAGGTAAGAACTTTCACCATAAAGATAACATTAGAAAGGACCTATCTAGATTGAGATGTTATACATGTGATGAAAGAGGACACTTCGCAAAAGACACTCCTAGAAACAAGATTAACTCTCATAAGAAGAAGGGAAACAAGAGAAGAAATCATGCTCATGCTGTAGAGGATGATGAACCTTCCAAGAAGAAAACCAGATATGAAAGTGAAGATTCTTTCAATGAAGATGAATATGTTTTGATTTCCACTCTTATGGGAAACATTACTCATGGAAGCACTGATTGGCTTATAGACAGTGGGGCTTCCAAGCATATGACAGGATTCAAGGAATCCTTTGTGAAACTGTCAGAACATGAATCACCTCACAAGGTGAAGCTAGGAGATGACTACCAGTATCCAATAAAAGGTAGTGGGGAATCCTCCTATAAACTAGACTCTGGAAAGTTTATGACAATGAAGGAAGTATTGTTTGTTCCAGGACTCAAGAAGAAACTTCTCTCCATATCTGTATTAGATGCAAAAGGAATGAGGGTTACATTCATAGATGCTCAAGTCGTCATGTGGCCAAAAGGAAAGACCATCGATGATGCAGTAGTGATTGGAGAACAAGAAGGAGGTTTGTACAAATTAAAGGTCCATCTAGAACAAGCATTGGTCCATGACATAGTAGATCCAAATGAACTTTGGCATAGAAGACTTGCACATGTGCATTATAGAGCACTACCTATTGCAAGCAAAGTTGTTGAAGGTCTTCCAAAAATCCAAGCAAAACATGATGGGGTCTGCAAAGGATGTGCGAACGGAAAGAATACAAAGAAGACATTTCCAAGAAGCGAAAGCAAAGAAAAAGGAATCCTGGAAATCACCCACTCAGATGTATGCGGTCCTATGTAATCAAGCTCACTAAGCAGGTATCCATATTATGTTTCTTTTATTGATGACTTTTCTATGAAGACATGGGTTTACTTCATGAAGAATAAAGACGAAGTATTTAACAAGTTCAAGGAATTCAAATCCTTGATTGAGAATCACAATGAAAAGAAGATCAAGGCCTCTTGATCATACAATGGTAGAGAATTCACTTCAAATGAATTCAAAGAGCTATGCAAAGACTCAGGGATTAAGAAGGAGTTGTCCACTGCTTACAATCCACAACAGAATGGGGTTGCAGAAACGAAGAATAGAACTATCATGGAAGCTGCAAGAGCAATGCTTCATGATCAAGATCTTCCTATGCATCTCTGGGTGGAAGATTCCAGAACAATGGTGTGTGTACAGAACCATAATCCACATAGAGTACTCGAGAACAAGACTCTTGAAGAAGTCTTCTCCAGCAAGTGACCAGAAGTGAGCCATCTCAGAATATTTGGCTGTCCTGTGCATATAAACATTCCAAGAGAGAAGAGAACAAAATTAGATCCTTCAGGTAAGAAGGGTATATTTGTGGGATATTCTGAAAACTCAAAGGCTTATACAATATACTTCCTAGGATTCAGGAAGATTGATATCAATAGGGATGTGACATCTTATGAAGACACAGCTTACAACAAATTTAGAAAGAAACCTACTGAAGAATCTGAAGAAGCAGAAGCACCCAAGTTTCATGATACAACCATGAATAAAGAATCTCAAGAAGAAGATCAAGAATTTGAAGAACCACAAAGACCTGTAGATACACCTCATGAAAAGAATCCTCACAAGAGGAAACCTGCTTGGGTACGAGAAGTTATCCAAGGTGTGGAAAGATATGGGGCTCTAGATGAGAATCATAGAGAAAGAAAGAGGACTAGATCCTGCTTCAGGTATGTAGCATTACTATGTGATTTCATTGATAAATAACCTTCCAATTATGAACAAGCAACAGAGCGGAAAGAATGGAAGGATGCAATGATCAAAGAGTATCAATTGATCATGAAAAATGATGTTTGGTATGTTGTCCCAAGACCAGGAGGGAATTCAGTTGTAACTTCTAAATTGATCCACAATATCAAGCATGCTGCAGATGGTAGCATAGAGAAATATAAGGAAAGATTTGTTGCTCATGGTTTCTCCTAGAAAGAAGGAATAGACTATGAAGAAACCTTTGCACCTATAGCCAGATACACTTCCATAAGATCGGTACTTACTCTGGCTGTAGTGATGAAATAGAAGATACACCAAATGGATGTTAAGAATGCTTTCTTGAATGGTGTAGTGGAAGAGGAAGTGTATGTGGAGTAACCACTCAATTTTGAGACACATGACAGAGAGTCTCATGTATGTAGATTGAAGAAAGCCCTATATGGTTTGAGACAGGCACCCATGACTTGGTATGGCAGAATTGATAGCTTTCTATCCAATTTAGACTTTACTAAGAGTAAAGAAGATTCCAACCTTTACTATAAGGTTGAATATGGAAACCCAGTGATGCTCCTAATATATGTAGATGATCTGTTTGTAACAGGTATGGATGGGTTGATTGCTGATACAAAGAGGAAGCTTGCTGCAGAGTTGGAAATGAAGGACTTGGGTATGATGCATTATTTTCTAGGCATGGAGGTGTGGCAAAATGTAGATGGGATTTCCCTAGGACAAGGGAAATATACAGTAGAGATCCTGAAGAGGTTTGGGATGATGGACTGCAAGGCTATGGCCACACCTATGTCAATGAACCTGAAGCTATTGAGTGATGCTTCATCAAAGACAGTTGATGCTATGATGTATCGTCAGATGATTGGGTCCTTGATGTACCTGATGAACACGAGACTAGATATTTTCTTTGCTGTGAACACCTTGAGCTAGTTGCTGATAGATCTGAGATATGTTCACTTGATTGCCGCAAAGCATATTCTAAGGTACCTGAGGGGTATAGTTGATTATGGGCTCAAGTATGAGTCAAATCAGAAAATTAACCTGGAGGGTTATGTTGATTCAGATTGGGAAGGATGTGACATTGATAGGAAGATCACTTCAGGGTGTTGCTTTAGTATGGGATCCGGTGTGATCTCTTGGTTTAGCAGGAAGCAATCATGTGTGTCACTTAGTACAGCTGAAGCAGAGTATGTCGCAGCTTGTTCAGCTAGTTGTGAGGCAGTATGGATGCAGAAGCTACTATTTGATTTATTTCATCTCTAGTTGGATGCTACTTGTATACATTGTGACAACCATAGTTGCATGAAGTTGTCAGAGAATCTAGTGTTCCATACTGCCTCACAACTAGCTGAACAAGCTGCGACATAGATAGCTTTGACTACTGTTCCATGACAAGTCAAAGCATATCAAGATCAAGTATCACTATATCAGGGATATGGTGCAAAGGGGAGTAGTAAAGCTCTAATATGTTTCGATGGAGGAATAGATAGCTGATGTGTTGACGAATCCATTGTCTAGGGTGAAGTTTGAGTACTTTAGGGAGAAGCTTGGTGTTCTCCATATTGAGGTTTCCTCCAAGGTAAAATGATGAGACCCATAGCCATTTTGACATGGTGAGAGGATTGGTTCCTTCCATGGTCAGATGTAAGGGTTGAGCCATTCTATCATGGTGAGAGGATTGGTTCCTTCCATGTCAAATATGAGTGCTGAATCCATAATCCATTCTAACAAGTAGGTCAGATGTAAGGGCTGAGTTATTCTATCATGATGAGAGGATTGGTTCCTTCCATGTCAGATATGAGTTCTGAGCCATTCTGATATGATTGTAGGATTGGTTCCTACATGATCAGATATAAGGGATATTGCCATTCTTGGAATGGATATTCCTAGTGAGGTACCAGGAATACTTGGTCTAGGACTAAGGGCCATTCTGATGTCACTGTAGGATGTGTTCCTACATGATCAGATGTGAGTGCATGGCCATTCTGATGTGATTGAGGGATGTGTTCCCACATGATCAGATATAAGGGTTGTTTCCATTCTTGGAATGGAGCTACCTTGTGAGGTACCAGGAACTCTCAACCTGAGGTTGAGAGCCTTTCCAGCATGGTTGCAGGATGTGTTCCCACATGGGTGGATGCAAGTGTAGAGCCTTTTCATCATGGTTGTAGGATGTGTTCCTGCATGAGTGAATATAAGTGCAGAGCCTTTTCATCATGGTTGTAGGATGTGTTCCTGCATGGGTGAATGTAAGTGCAGATCCCTTCCATCATGGTTGTAGGATGTGTTCCCGCATGGGTGGATGTAAGTGAAAATCCCTTCCATCATGGTTGTAGAATGTGTTCTCTCATGGGTGGATGTAAGTGCAAAGCTCTTTCATCATGGTTGCAGGATTTTTTCCTGCATGGGTGAAAGAGCATAGCCTTTTTAGCATGGTTGCATGATGTGTTCCCCCATGGATAAATGTGATTGCTGGGCCTTTCTGATGTAATTATAGGATTGGTTCCTACATGATCAGATGTGAGTGCTGGGCGTGCCTTTCTGACAAGCAGGTTAGATGTAAGTGCTAGATGGGCCATTCTGACTTAGTGTCAAATATAAGTGCCGAAGAAAGACCTACATGGAGGCTAGGCCTGCAACTAGCATGAAAAAGGGTTGGCTCTGTAGAACTTCCTGTGACAAGAAGAATCATGAGATAGCACCCATGATGATCCAACAGTGATGATCCAGATTGAGTGATGATCAAGATCCAGTGATAATGACCAGTGATGATCCAGATTGAGTGATGATACAGATCCAGTGATGCTGTCTAGTAATGATCTAGATTGAGTGATGATCCAAATCCAGTGATGATGATCTAGATCGAGTGATGATCCAAATCCATTGATGATGATCAGTGATGATCCAGATCGAGCGATGATCCAGATCTGAAGATGAAGATGACTTGAAGATACATATGATGACATTATCCATAGAATAAGACCAGTGATGAAAATTGTGTCGAGAGAATACCTTCCTAGTTAAGACGGAGTGTTGATGTAATTGTAACTTCAGAATGTATTCACTTATATTTATTATCTATTGTAACCCGATGTTTATTTCGGGATGTACTTGTGTCATGTCATGCGCCGATGCTATTATCAAGAATATCTATATTGTAAACAAGTCATGTCAAGTCATTGTGTGTAACCCTCCTATTGTCTAAGGGTTAAAGTCCCTGCAGTTCTAGGACTAGGGTTATTAGACTCTCCTAGAGAGGTCGGCCCTAGTAGGGTTTTAGTCATGTCAATATTAGTATAAATAGAGAGCTGGACTCTCTATTTAGGACAAATCTCACACACACTCTAGTGTAGTGCATAGTTGAGGAAGGAGAAGACACTGGGGATAGATAGAAAGAAGGTTACTACTGTCGGGAGATCACTCACTGCTTTTGGGTTTTACTTTGCGCTGATTCTATCTTTGAGGAAGTTGCAGGGTTTTCTCCATTTATGGTTTCCCTGAGGAAAAACACTATGTTCATTGTCTCTTGTGTTTGATTACTGTGCTTGTTGTTCTCTCAGTTAATGATCCTAATGTTATACTAGGTTAATGTTAAAAATCTAACAACACACACATCTTAAAAGATTTTTTCAATCAACCAGAACTACCCCAATAGAGATTGCATGTTCAGAAAATGGGATTTTATTCTCTACGTGCGACCAACACTCATCTTTTGGTTATTCTTCTTGGGGTACTAAACCTACTCTTCTGCACATACCTTTTAACACATTAGCTTAATTGTTATCTATGTAATATTCTTAAGGTTTATTAAATTGTTTTACTTACAGCTAGCTGAGATCCTGGAAACTACTTTAGTCTCAACAGTCAGAACTCTCACTTTAGCAGAGATCCCTAGAACTTTAGAATAGACTGTGAAACTGCTGGAATTGTTCTCAACAGCTAAAACTTTTGAAGGTAGTTTTTTCCAGTTCCTTAGCATTACCCTAGGCCCAAAGGTATCAATATACTTGTAGTGTAAAGAACTCAAAATCTGTTACAAGTTTTCTATACATCAACAAGCAAACAAATTTACTGAAGCATGTAAAACTCTTTTTAGCCTCCTATATTCCTTGCTGACTAATTCTTCTACATATATATATTAAGCATCTGCACCAACAATACTTACAAGATCTACATCTTGATTACCATTCTCAATTCAGTAAGGCTTCTACAATCTAGAAAATTTTGACCTCTTAAAATTTAAAGATCACAAAGATTTGTCAACTCTAGTGCACCTTTGTGATATTTAAGAGGTCCTTAATGATAAGTTCTTTTTCAAATTTTAATTAGATAACTGACATAAATCTAAATAGAAATATGTAACAGTACTGACCAAGATGGTACAAAACAAAGCAATCTGAATACAAAAAGTTGAAACACAACTAATGGTGGGAACTCAGTTAGTGGAGAATACATAATGCCAGACAAGAGGACTAATAAATTACTTGGTGAGCATCTCATTCCATCATCTTCTTTGACATTCTCTGGTGATCCTGGACAACAATATTACCCTGGTAGTGGGGATCTGTTCAAGAACGCATATATCAAGTAAAATATCAGTGGAAAGAAAATAGTTTTATAACAACAATTCGAAACTTCCAAGCAGATTATTAATTAGAATAATTTCATAATATAAAGTTTAAAACTTTAAACTCACACTACATTTCAGTCTTGTATTAGTTTCATCCACGGAGATTAATGGGGTGAAAAGGGAGTCAGACAAAAGAATCACCTCGAATGCACCAATGGGAAATTCAACACTCAATGGTGAACAATCTTCTTGACATTCATCACCTAGATGCTCCCTTACAACAGAAATAGCCTCATGTTCATCATTCTCTTCTAAGTATGGATCCATATACGATCTTTTATTCTTCCTCTTTCCATCGAAATCGTAATGCTTACCATTTTGAAATGGGTGTCTCCTTGCCTTAGTTTCATAGGGATTCCCACTCTACAATGATGATCTCTCTTGTGAAGCTGGACTTCCTACAAAGGTGTATTCCATGTTATCATGGTTTACTTTGAACAAGCCCGGATACCCCCGAATACTAGCTACTCGCTGGGTTGGTTGTCTCAAAAAAGGAGAGATGAATAACCTATTTTCAAGTGATTCTTCGAAGTATTTATATATATAATTATGAAGGCGGTTTCTTAGATAATTTGCGTTATTACATCTATTAAAAAAGTGACTCCCAATCCTCAATAAACAAAATTCAGCCAGTTACGTATACTTCAAACTTAAGTGCCACTCAACTGAAGATGCCCGGATTCAAACTGAGATTGATCACCCTACCTATTATGGGGTGAAATTTTACCCATTGATCCCTAAGCTCTGAAGGAAGGACAACTACAGGATAATCAATGGCATTCACAAACAGTTGATTTTCAATCTATTTACACTTCAGATGCAGTTGATTATCAATTTTTTTTCCATTACCACTAGAATCTTGTTTGACTCCATTAACAACAGGTCCGTCATAGCATGCTAGCTTAACCTTGGGTTTAAACACTAATATCTGATAGGGTTTGATTTCTCATGCAAGGTTTCAAAGAATCCCCGTGCAGCAACCAGGTTTTGCAATTCTAGGATGAAGAAGAAAATATCTGCACATATTGGGCAATAAAAAAGATGCTGATAGCCATTGCAATCTGCGTAATGGAAATGAGACCCTATGAAAATCTATAAACATTCACACAAACCCTTGGATGACAATCAAGTATTAAAATAGGGCAAAAGAAGTATATAATTTGATGTGGCAAATGCAAATAACAACAACAACATACATCGCATACATCAAATAAGGGCAAACAAATGGGGATGAAAAATAGACCGGCGTACCTTAGCGAGACATGCTGGAAATCCCTTGACCTTAGTGAGCCATGCCAGAAATCCCTTGAGGAGACGGTCCTGTTATCTCCCAAAACAAAATAAATTTATTTTTGATAGTATGAATATTTTAAATGATGCAATGAAGGATATGAAGATCACTAATAGTTTTGAAGACCTCTATTCTTTATGCAAATTTCACAAAGTTGTGGCTTCGGAGGCTTGGGTGAGGATCAAAACATCTCATTAGCCATCGAAAGATGGAAGATAATTAGCAGGGGGAATACCCCTTTGGTAGATAGGTGTATTGCTGTAGCTTTTTTACACCATCAGATCATTTTAAAACAACAATCGAAAGTTTTAAAGACTACAGATTGGCGAGATAAAGCTAAAGGTTTCTGCAGTGTTGGCATCGGAACTTTAAAGGACTAACGATCGACGAGCTAGTTCCCTAGGGAGCCGCAATGATGAGAATAAAACTTACTACGGATTTCGATCGATGTCAAGAAACATTCCAATAGCATGACGATAGATGAACACATCGGTGATCGGAGGGGCTAAAGACTAACCGGCGACAAAATAATTCACTACAGAGCCACAACATTGGAAAGGTTAAAGACTATAGATCGACAAGATAAAGCTGAAGAGTTCCCATAGTGTCGGTGTCAAAAGACACTAGTCATTGGCACAATAGTCCACTAGGGTGCCGAAATTGTGGGAAACCAACTGAAGACAGGTTCTGCCATAACATCAAAGTTCAGCGATCAGAGGA
Source organism: Pseudotsuga menziesii (assembly GCA_001517045.1). NCBI lineage: Eukaryota > Viridiplantae > Streptophyta > Pinopsida > Pinales > Pinaceae > Pseudotsuga > Pseudotsuga menziesii. Next base: position 321,554 of record LPNX010520313.1, on the reverse strand, counting down.
TCAAGGGACTAACGTTGCGGAGTTTTACTTCACAGCGGCACCGCAACTGTGGAGGAAAGATAGAATACGGGTTCCACGATGTGATGAGCATTTTTGCGATTGGGCAAGAATCATTTCGATAGCACATAATAGAAAATCAATGCCAATCGAGAAAACTAAAGACTACGCGGTGGAAATTGCAAACGCTAATCGTCGGCACAATAGTCCACTAATGGGCTGCAACGATGGGAGGAAAACTGACTAAGGCTTTTGATCAATCAATAGATGAACTCTTCGGTGGTCAGAAGGACTAAGAAAAACGTAGTGGAAAAATAGTCCACTAAGGAGCCGCAACTGCGGATAAGAGAATCATTAAAGGCTCCGAAGGAAACTCCTACTCACCTCCGATAGCGATGAAAGTAGTTTGGGCTTTGAAAACACAAATATATCAGCAAGATAGTCATCTAAGGGGATGAAACTGCGGAAGAAAAAGAGACAAGGATTTTGATCAATTGATAGAAAACCATTCCGATAGCGCAACAAGGAGAAATCATTGATGATTGGGAAAACTGAGAACTATAGATCAACGAATTTAAGACTAAACTCCTCCCCAGTGTTGGCAGCACAGGAGACTAAAGCTCTAATTCACACATCGTCAATCAACATTCGGCAAGGTTAAATTTAGTTCACTTTACCTTCGAAACTGCAACAAAATTAAGATAAAGGTTCTGATGCATTATTTATTATGGCTCCTGAGCGCCAATGTGTTAGTTATAAAGAACATCCATGTGCTGATATTAGGAGCACAAATTGGATATAAGAAGAAACTGTTGCAACGCTGGCAATCTAAGGAGCACCGACACTATAGCAACAAAGAGACTTGGGGCACTGATAGAAAAGAGGAAAAATCCTTCGATTAGTGACCACGGTGGTAAACAACAAAAAAATAGAGACTTGGAGCACCAAATCTGCGACGAGAAGATAAAGAAAAATCCAACGGATTAAATGAGGAAAATCACTTCAGTAAACGCAGAGACACTGGCTGTTGGCAGTAATTTCACAACAAACCAGCAGTGATAGTTATCAACTATCACTTCAGTCATTAAAAGATCGCCCAGTGAACTAAATATTTGCATTAGATAAACAAACAGTTAGCAAGGGTTTGAAGCCCTAATCTGGAAGAACTATTACTTTCAATTATTTTTTGTGTAGACAAATCTGATTTTCAGGATCTGTAAATTTTGTAAAAGGCTATAAGGCCCATGATTATTTGATTAATAAGGGTTCAAATCTGGGGATTTATAAAACCATCCAATTAGCAAACATCTCATCTGGTTTATTCATAATACGAGCTCTTTTGTTGTGATTTGTTCAGCCATCTTCTTTATCATTACTCTACGTAAGCCTGAATGTGCATTTAGGTGATTTCAAGTTGATTAAAAGCCAATAGTTGTCATCCTATTGGTAAGTTTATGCGATTTGATTGATAAGTATCATTCTTTTCAGGTTTTAGCCATTTGTATGCATGTGTTATGCATGTAAGCCTATTAGCTTGGTGAGTTCTCCATTCCTGCACCTTTTTGTTAAACTACTGAACAAGTTGTAACTAAAAGCCTTGTGATTGAATGAGCCTCATGCATGTCCTGAGAATGGGAGGTTATATAGGTTATCCAGCTTGATCCATATCGAAAACCCAAAAAATAGTTTAAGTTACCAGGCATCCTCGAGAAACAACCTAGAGGAGTTTCCTGTAGTGATAACAAAGTGGCACCGTTGCCGGGGAGAGGAGATTGAAGCTCAGCTTTCCTGGGAGATGACATAGATTCATGCTTTTATGATAGACAAGGCTTGGACATCATTGCAGTTGTAATCATATATTTGGTGACTCCATTGATATAAGGTGGGTTCAAGAAGACTAAGTACCAGAGCAAACCCAAAGGGGCCACCAGCAACACTCGTTTCAGATCCAAAAGAAATCTTGAGGAAATATAGGGCTTCACTAAAACAGACCAGCAGTGTTGCACAACATGCTACATCGGGTATTTCAAGAAATATTTATGCTGTTATTTCTTCTGCTGAAACTCTTAATTCCCAATAATTTTTTTATATCGAAAAAATCTATGGCTTGGGCATCTTCAAGCACTGCTGCTTGTGAAGATCCAATCCTTGGTGACTCCACTAGGATAAGTATACCACCGCCCTCTCAACAAATATATTAATCAGTGCTGCCTTCCACAACCCTATCCATACCCATTTCCAATATGACAACCCCTCAATTGTCCAAGATGGAAAGGATCCTAGTAGCTAGGTATGCACCCCTTGTTTTGCCAAATCCTCTTGTAGACATGCCTACTGGGGATTACCTCAAGTATATGCCTAAGGTTACAAGGGAAGGGGATTTCACTGCTGAATAACATCTAGAGGCTTTTTATAGTTATGCTAAAAATATAAATATAGAACAAGAAGATGTATGGACCAGAGTTTTTGTGCAAATCCTAGATGGCTAGGCTAGAAAGTGGTTTAAGGAACTTTCTGCTGGGTCAGTGGCAGGAATAGAGGCCCTAGATGGCGTTTTCCTAAAGAATTGGGGAGAGAGGAGAGACCACCTCTACCACATCACAGATTTCAACAACCTGAGAAGAGAAAATGGTGAGTATGTCTCCAACTTTACCAAAAGATTCAACAACATGTATAGCAAGATCCCCACTGAGATTAAGCCAACCAGTACCTCGGCTATGATAACTTATGCAAATGATTTTGACTCTGACTTTTGCCTACTTCTCAGAGAAAAGAGGTCTGCATCCTTATCACTCATGCAGGATGCTGCCCTAGAGGTAGAGTTAAACATTCCGGCATCTTAGAAGGTCAAAGGGAAGATAGGCAGGAGAAAGCAGCCAGCAGACCATGGTGGGACTTCTGTATTAGAGTACAAGATTGAAAAAATGACTAAACTCTTACATAACCTGACTGGTGAAATGTCAAAATTGAAAGACCAAGAACATATACCAGTGAGGGGTAAGGGGCCAAGTGACTTTGCTCCTCGAAACCCAAATTTTGTTCCTTATAGAAGAGGAAACCCCCCTGTTTAGATTCTCAGAAGGGAGAGAAATCAAGGGGAAGACCAGAGGGTAAGAGCTCCATTTCAAAATGTTGTATTAGAAGAAGATCCCTAATTCACAGAAGACGAAGGAGAAGATGAAGACAATATCCACTGCATGGAGGATGAGGTGGACTATTATTTTTTGACCCAGGTAGAATATGAAGAAGCCCTAATTGATGAGCATATTGCTGAAGAGGCTGTCAATCAGGATGATGGTCAAGAAGGTTACCAACTGAGGTCTAGGTTGGTTGCTCCCCTCAAGAATAATGCTATACCTATCAAGTAGCCCGCTGCACCTGCTAGAAAGGTGGTTGTTTTACCAAAGAAAGGGGTTGTTCCATCCAAAGTATTGCATAAACCAGCACCTTCAGCCACACCTGATCAAGTCCAACTCAAAGCTATAGCTCATGAGGTAAGGATTCTAGATAAGCTGCATTATTCCTTCAACCTTAAGTTTGAAATACAAAAATTGAAAATCCCTTTCCCTTTAATAGAGTTGATGAAGAATGATGCATTTAAAACCTCCATTCTGAATTCCCTTCAACCCAAGGTGCACATTAACACCGACTTTGTAAATCTACAAGATGACAAGCTTGTTGTAACCTTGGGCCCCATGGTCGAAGACCTAAAGGACTCCTGCCCACCATTTTGTATATCTCTGAACATCCATTATAAAATCCTCCATAACTGTCTGCTGGATTCAGGAGCCTCTCATAACCTAATGCCTAAGGATATGATGGATGAAATCGGCCTCAACATTACCAAGCCCTACCACGATTTATTCTCCTTTGACTATAGGAAGGTCAAATGCTTGGGTCTCATCAAAGAGCTTGCTGTAAACTTAACCCAGCTGCCTTCAAAAAGAGTAATGATGGACATTGTAGTGGCCGATATTCCCCCAAAATTCAGCCTCTTGCTGTCCCGATCATGGAGAAAAAGATTAGGCGGTACCCTCCATATGGATCTCACATATGCTACCATTCCCATGTTTGGAGGGTAAATTAAGCGACTATACAGAGAAAATCAGCTAGCATATATTATAAGCAAAGAGAACCGCTCAGTGAATCACCCAATTTATGCCGTGGACACCGATTTCAGATCCTGCATTTTGCAAATTGATGATAATCAGAAAACGTCAGTTCATATCACTAAGCCCACCCATCCATGGCTAGAAGAAATCAAAACAATGATCTAGACCATGTACTTCGATGGAGCTAGTGCCCAAAACTCAGTTGGCACGGGTATAGTCTTGATCTCCCCATAAAAGGAGAACATTCACCTATCTTACAAGCTCGATTTCAAAACCACCAACAACATAGCAGAGTACAAATCCTTACTGCTGGGAGCTAAAGTGGTCAAGGAGATGGGGATCATGTGCATGAATATTTTTGGGGACGCAGACCTCATCATACACCAGATAAACAACACTTTTCAAATGAAAAATATCAAATTGAAGGCATGCAGGGATGAGGTATGGAAAATCAGAGACTCAATTATGTTTTGTGAACTGTCATATATTCCTTGGGATTTGAATCACCTGGTTGATTCCCTGGACATCTCCGCAAGTCTTTTTGTTCCTCCCTTGCCCCCTAAGCTCAGCTATGATGTTCAGGTCAAGTACAGACCCTCTCTGCTAGACAATGTAAAATTTTGGAGGGTGCTTGAAAATGACGGGGAGCTTAGTAAATTCCTTCAGTTAGTGGATGAATTATCTAACATACACCTAGACTAGGAAAACCTTATCCTGGAGGAATCCAAGCATATCAAGTTAAAAGATAAAGTGGCTGAGCACAATATTGTCCAATTCCCTAGCAACTATATACCCTGAGGTATAGTACCGTTAGAAGAACTGTTTGATCACAATGACGTCCCTTTCAAGCCAGCCAAAAGGGAGCTAGATCCTGCTATCCAAGAGATGAACATAGGAAGCCAAAGCCATCCAAAACTAATAAATCCATCCACTGGGCTGACTACTGAACAAAATTTTGAATATTTCAGCTTGATAAAAGAGTTTTCTAATGTCTTTGCATGGGAGTATAGTGACCTAAAAACGTATGACACCAACATCATCTGGAATAGGATTCCTTTGGAGAAGGACACCATTCCTTTCAAATAGAAGATAAGACCCATCATCCCCCTTCTATTACCAGTGATTGAGAAAGAGATCCATAAGCTCCTCAAAGCCAAGATCATAATCCGCATCAGATATTCTAAGTGGATTGCAAATCTAGTAGTGGTGAGAAAGAAAAATGGAGAAATCAGGTTGTGTGTGGATTTTAGGAACCTGAACAAGTGTTCCAAAAAAGACAACTATCCACTGCCCAAGATGGAACATCTACTGTAGAGAGTATCAGGGGCCAGGATCATGTCCTTCCTTGATGGTTTCTCTGGATACAACCAAGTTGTTGTACACCCAGATGACCAAGGGAAGACTGCCTTTACCACCCCCTGGGGCACCTTCATGTATACTAAAATGCCATTTGGGCTAATGAATGATAGGGATACTTTTTAGAGAGCTATGGTTCTAGATTTTGTAGGAATAAAAGATAAACTTATGCTGATATATTTGGATGACTTAACAGTTTACTCTCACAGCCATCATGATCACTTGCAGCATTTAAGGAAGGTATTTCTGAAGTGCAGAAGGTACGGAATATAAATGAACCCCAAGAAGTCCCAGTTTGCACTCAATGAAGGAAAGCTCCTAGGACACATAGTCTCAGCTGAAGGTGTAAAGATTGATCCAATAAGAGTGGAGGAAATTCAGCAATTGTCACTACCAAGGTTGAAAAGAGACCTTCATTCCTTTTTAGGAAAGATAAACTTTGTCAAAAGGTTTATTCCAAATTTCTTCGAGTTGGTAAAGCACATAACGGCCATGTAAAAAAGGATGCAGAAATCAAGTGGACCAACTAGGCAAGAAATTCTTTTGAATATATTAAGAAAGCCATCATGGAGGCCCTGACCCTGATTAGTCCCAACTACACCAAGGTTTTTTACATTTTCTCTTTTGCATATTATGACACAGTGGCAGCTGTACTATTACAAAAGAATGATGAAGGTCTTGACCATCCCATTGCTTTCTTTAGTAGAACCCTGAGAGATGCTGAGCTGAAGTATGACCCAATTGAGAAGCAGGCTTATGCTCTCATAAAATCTTTGAAGAACTTCAGAATCTACATTCTCCATGCAAAGGTCATTGCATATTTCCCTTCAGTTCCACTGAAGGATGTTTTGACTCATCCTAAAATTGATGGGAAGATAGCTAAGTGGATTTCCAAACTCATTGAGTTTGATGTAGAGATGAAACCCACCAAGTTGGTAAAGGGATTAGGACTAGCCAAAATCATGGCCAAAGAAAACTGTGAGCTGATGGGAATAAATTTCACATGTATCGGATTAGCAAAGTTGCAAACTATGGTAGCAGCTAAAACAAAAGTAAACCAAGATCAAAATGACAATCCACTAGTAGCTGAGAACATATCTTCTTGTGAGTGGTACTTAGGTATCATTAAAATTTTTCTTAAATTAGAAGTTTCTCCTGATCTCACTTCTAACCAAGCACGAGCTCTTAAGTTGAAATCTGTTAAGTTTTGCATAATTGACAATTTGTTGTATTGGAAGGATCATTCTGGAATTTTGTTAAGATGTCTAGATAAAGAGGAAGTAGAGCAGGTCATGCATCACTTTCATTCCAATACATGTGGAGGCCACTAGTACTAGAAAACCACAGCCCACAAGATCATAAAAGAAGGATACTATTGGCCAGCCCTCTTTGCTGATGTATGCACTTTTGTATGGGCCTGTGACCAATGTCAAAGATTTGTAGGAAGGAAGCAGCTCAAATCCTTGTCCCTTAGGCCTGTTACAATGAATGGCCCTTTCCAGCAATGGGGTCTAGATTTCATAGGTGAAATAAATCCATCTTCCAGTGGACAACATAAATGGATCTTAGTAGCCATTGACTACTTTACCAAATGGAAAGAAGTAATACTCACCAGAAATGCCACTCATCAAGTCATCATGAGATTCTTATATGAGAACATCTTTAGCAGGTTTGGTTGCCCGGTAAGGTTAGTAACTAATAATGCACAAGCCTTTAAAGCTGGGGCATTGGTTAAATTGTGTGAATCAATGGGCATTCGACTAGTGCACTCCACATCCTATTACCCGCAAGGAAATGGCCTAGCTGAGTCATCCAACAAAAGCTTAGTCCAGATCATTAGGAAATTGCTAGAGACAAATCAGAAAAGCTGGGATTCAAAGCTTAAGTTTTCCTTATGGTTTGATAGGGTGATATATAAAATATCCATAGGGACCTCTCCATTCAAGTTAGTCTATGGCACTGAGGCCATCTTCCCTATCCAACTAACCTTTCCAGTGGCAAAGTTATTTCAGGAAGACGAAGATGAACCAAATGATATGATGGGAAGGATGATGGATTTGGCAGAGTTACAGCAGATCAAGGAGAAAGTTGTAGAAAAATCAGAGGCTTATCAACAGAGGATAAAAGGCATATTTGACAAAAGAGAAAAGACAGACAACTTCCAGGTCAGAGATTGGGTCTTCAAATGGGATGCTGTCAGATAGGACAAGAAGAAACATGGAAAATTTGACTCTTTATGGATTGGCCCTTTTGTTATAGACCAGGTATATGAAAACAACACCTTCAATTTACTAAATCTGGAAGGTGAAGAGGTATTCGATGTCCCAGTGAATGAGCAGTTCCTAAAACACTATTTTATTTGAGGCTTTGGGGCCTTGTTATTCTAAAGTAGTAGATAGTAGGTTGTTTTTCTTTTAGAATAAGACTGCATGCCCAATGGAACAATAAAGAATAAGTGCTAAGTTACTTAGTTGCTTTTAGGGAAAGGCATTTTGGTCTGGGGTTCTCGGGACCTCATAGGGAGGTTCCCATCCCCAAGTAGGAGCCAAATGTTATCTCCCAAAATAAAATAAATTTATTTTTGATAGTATGAAGATTTGAAATGATGCAATGAAGGATATGAAGATCACTAACAATTTTGAAGACCTCTATTTTTTATGCAAATTTCACAAAGTTGTGGCTTCGGTGGCTTGGGCGAGGATCAGAACATCTCATTAGCCACCAAAAGATGGAATATAATTAGCAGGTGGAAGACCCCTTTAGTAGATAGGAGTGTTGCTATAAATTTTTTACACCATCGGAGTATTTTAAAACATGAATCAAAAGTTTTAAAGACCACAGATTGGAAAGATAAAGCTAAAGGTTTCTACAGTGTCGATGTTAGAACTTTAAAGGAATAATGATTAGTGAGCTAGTTCCCTAGGGAGCCGAAATGGTGGGAAGCAAACTGAATACAACTTCTAATCGATGACAAGAAACATTCCGATAGCGTGACAATAGATGAACACATCGGCAATTGAAGGGGATAAAGACTAACCAATGGTGAAATAGTTCACTGCGGAGCCGCAACATTGGAAAAGCCAAAGAATACAGATCGGTGAGATAAAGCTGAAGAGTTTCCATAGTGTCGGTGTCGGAAGACACTAGTTGTCGGCACAATAGTCCACTAGGGTACCAAAATGATGGGAAACCAATTGAATACGGGTTTTGCCACAACATAAAATTTTGGCGATCGGAGAATCAAGGGACTAGCGTTGTGAAGTTTTACTTCACTATGGTGCCGCAACTGCGGAGGAAAGATAGATTATGGGTTCCATGTTGTGATGAACATTTCAGTGATCGAGCAAGAATCATTTCAATAACACATAACAGAAAATCATCACCAATTGGAATAACTAAAGACTATGTGGTGGAAATTGCAAACACTAATCATTGGCACAATAGTCCACTAATGAGCCACAACGGCGGGAGGAAAAATGACTAAGGATTCCAATCAATCAATAGATGAACTCTTTAGTGCTCAAAAGGACTAAGAACAACATAGTGGAAAAATAGTCGACTAAGGAGCCACAATTGTGGATAAGAAAATGATTAAAGGATCTGATGGAAACTCCTACTCACCTCTGACAGTGATGAAAGTAGTTTTGGATTTGAAAACACAAAGGTATTGGCAAGATAGTTAGCTAAGGGGACGAAACTATGGAAGACAAATAGACAAGGCTTCTGATCAATTGACAGAAAAACATTTCGACAGTGCAACAAGGAGAAATCATCGACGATCGGGAAAGCTATGAACTACAGATCGACTAATTTAAGACTAAACTCCTTTGCAGTGTCAGTAGCATAGGAGACTATAGCTCCGATTCACACATCATCAATCAACTTCTAATAGGGTTAAATTTAGTCTGTTTTACCTATGAAACTATAGGAACGTTAAGATAAAGGTTTCGATGCATTATTTACTATGGCTCCCGATCGCCGATGTGTTAGTTATAAAGAACACCGATGAGCTGAGATTAGGAGTGCATATTGGATAAAAGAAGAAGTTGTCGCAACGCTGGTGATCTAAGGAGCGCCAACACTGCGGCAACAAAGAGACTTGGAGCACCGATAGAACAGAGGAAAAATCCTTCGATCAGCCACCATGATGGTAAATGATGGAAAAATAGAGACTTGGAGCACCGAATGTATGGCAACAAGATGAAGAAAAATCCAGCGGATTAAATGAGGAAAATCACTTCAGTAAACACAGAGAGACTAGCTGTTGGTGGTAATTTCATAGAAAACCAGCAGATATGGTTATCAGCTATCGCTTTAGTCATTAAAATATCACTCGATGAACTAGATCTTTGCATTAGATAAACAAACAGTTAGCAAGGGTTTGAAGCCCTAATCTCGAAAAACTAGTACTTTCATTTTTTTTGTGTAAACAGATCTGATTTTTAGGATCTGTAAATTTTGTAAATGGCTATAAAGCCCATGAATATTTGATTAATAAGGGTTCAAATATAGGGATTTATAAGCCCATCCTATTAACAAGAACCTCATGTGGTTTATTCATAATATGAGCTCTTTTTTTGTGATTTGTTCAGCCATCTTCTTTATCATTACTGTACTTAAGCCTGAATGTGCATTTAGGTCATTTCAAGTTGATTAAAAGCCAATAGTTGTCATCCTATTGGTAAGTTTATGCGATTTGATTGATAAGTACTGTCCTTGTAAGGTTTTAGCCATTTTTATGCATGTGTTATAAGTGTAAGTCTACTAGCTTGGTGATTTCTCCATTTCTGCACCTTTTTGTCAAACTACTGAACAGGTTGTGACTAAAATCCTTGTGACTGAGTGAGCCTCATGCATGTCTTGAGAGTGGGAGGTTATATAGGTTATTCGGCTTGATCCATATCGAAAACCAAAAAAACAGTTTAAGTTACGAGGCATCCTCGAGCAACAACCTAGAGGAGTTTCCTGGAGTGATAACAGGTCCTCCACTGGATTTCGTCATCTGTCGATGGCCTATGAGGAGGCATCCCCTGTCCAAAAAATAAATGTGGCAATTTTTCCATAATTCTTGGATATTTCACCTCAGTCTGCCATTTTGTCCACTATTGCATTACGCAAGAGCTTCCTCCAGGAAAGAAAACCCCTGCGGAAATATGGGCAATAGGATTCTGTTGTGCAATATTAACAGTGCAATATTACAATCTAAATATAGGAAGAGGGCCTTTGTGCAAAATGTAACAGTTAAAACTACATGAGCTGAGACAATAATTTTACACTTTAAAAAATGTGATCATGAGGTAAGAGGTGTGGTGTTCGAACCTCTTGAACTCTCATGGAGTTAAGTTGTATGTCCTCAACATGATCGATGAGAGAATCCAAAGATTTGTTCTACTGTATCATGTCTTTGGAATCTACCGTGCACGCAGCAACCTCATTGGATTCTTCCATTGCCATTTTCACTTACTTAATTCAACTGAAAGTCTGCTCATTTTGCCTCTGTCTCCAAGTATTTGTTTGTTTCGTCTTCCTGTGAGTATCATTCCTATTATGGGCCTCTCTTATCTAGAAACATGAAAGAGAGTAAATTTTTAGTGTGGAATAAATTTATCAAACAAGGGTTTGTAAAGTACCAAATAACGGTTTACAACAAGGGTAGGGTTAGCAAGAGAATGTAAGAAATAAGAAGTATTTGGCGATGTTAAAGTTTAATGATATATTGAATATATTTGGTAAGGTTTTGGATTTTTTATAAATAAAAAATTTCTATTATTATTAATAGAGAAATTCACAATTACTATATATATGATTTTTAAGTATTAATGTTTAAGTTTAAATATTCAATTGTAATTATTAATCTTATTTTAATTATAAAAATTATAAATTTTGTTTGATCAATATATTATTTCACCTAGGTTTATGAATGACACACAACCACCATGAAAGTTACAAACATTGCACACAAGAAGTGTAGAAGGGATTAGGTGGGTGAGCAGAAAGTTCCAAACATACACAGTGAACTGAAACAATTGAACAAGTGAACTAATGCTGTGAAATATGTACAACACAAACATGTCTTCAACAATTGTTTGAACATTTCCATATATAATAGGAAAAGAGACACAATAAATGATACTATTGAACAAAATTTTCCAATAGCGAAATAATATTTATAGACCATCTTCTGACTTTTGATGAAATATAGCATCCATTGACATTTGAAACCATTAATAAATTACAAAATATATGAAATCGCACCTTTTTGGAATTTTGAGTTTTGTTGATTTCATGTAGAACCTTGGCACCTCTCTCAAGGGATTCGAGGTCAAAACCTGCTGTGGTAGTCCTCATATTATTGTTTCTCACTCTTGTCTCTTCCTTTAGGGTTACAGGAGCAGGAGGGGGCACATATTTCTCGTTGATGCATTTCGTCAAACACTTCGTGTGCCTTCTCTGTAAAACCACATTTTGCATACATTTCTATGAAGGAACTCATCACAAAAACATTAGACTCATATCCACATCTTATTATATGTTGATGGATTTCCACACCTTGTGCGAGGAATAGTATGTGTGCATAGGTTGGAATAATAGTGCAAAAGTGAATTGATTGGGTTTGACACCTGATTTTTGCATTTGGTGAAAGAGTGCCAATCCCTTCACGGGATAAACTCCATGCCTTGCATAACCTGCAATCATGACAGTCCAAGAGCACACATTTCGCTCAGGCATTTGATTGAAAACTTTGCAAGTGTCCACCACATCCCTGCACTTGACATACACATAGACAAGGGTGTTTCCTAAAACTATGCTCGCCATGAATCCTGTCTAAATTATATGAGCATGGACTAATTTGGCCTCTAGTGAGGATTTTTGCTTAATGCAACCCTGTAAGAGACACACATAGGTGAGAGAATTTTGGACATGGTTGTAAGAATTTTGGACATGGTTGTCTGTAATATTTAAAATGTGCAAAGCCTCCTTCAAATGTTGCTCGTTATAGAGTGTTGTGATATGGTGGGCCTAAGCGTGATGAATGTTAGCTTTGCTGTGTGTTTGACTTTGAACACTGATACTATTGGCAAACAATCGGAGTTGGAGGTGGTGAAAGATCGTCCCAATGAAAAAAACCATATTCATTTTCTTTCCAAATCCTGAAGGTACTTGGATTTAAATTCACTTCCATGATGCTGCTCCCCCACTCACCAATCGAAATTTTCATTAGACAATGGGTTTCGGGTGTAAAGCCACACGTTTAAGTGTGAACACGTGATTTTATCATCCAAGCTAATTTTGTTATTTTGTTATTTTTAATTTTTTTCATGTTTTGAATATAATAATTTTTTTATGTTTTCAATATAGAGATTTTTTATATTCAAGGAAACCTTGGTTATATAATATGTTATATAGCGAGATTTGATTTCTCTGTAGGAGAAATGTTTTTGTTTAGTAATAAAAACAACTTTTGTATATTACAAAAAGTTGTGTTAAAGTTATAGGAGATCTAACAATTGAAATATGATCATCATAGTTAAAATTATACTTGGTAAATACTAATAGACCCAACATCGAGGAAGAGAGAACCACCCAACAAAAATGGATCCAATCCAACAAATTTTCAAAATCCAAGCAAACGATAAACTTCACCAATTTTGAGAGAGTATTAGCTTCCACATTCAGTTCTCTGTAAACATGATTGAAAGATATAAAAGAGAAATATTTCATCAAGCATTTAATATTTTCTAACTAGTGATGAAGCTCTAAAGACTTCACTATAACAATATTACTTTCAACTATCTAATTGTCATTCATTAAATGCTATTTTCCATGTTTGTAGTTTCAAAATATCTAAAGAATGGTTTTATAAATCCATTAATAAACCTACAAAAAAATGATTTTTGAAATCCATTTACAAGCTTAAACCTCAACAAAATTATAAAAGGATGGCCTTGGATAAATATAGTTGGTATGACTTGTAGCATTAGCTACAATTGTACAACATTCTTATACATGTATTATAATTCCATCATAGTAATATGGTTAGCACTAACCTATCACACTCATTATTGTAGCCTAACATGTATGTGAAATGATACACCTAGCCAGCTAAATTTTCTGAATTGCAGCATGTCTATTCATTATTACTTCACACCCAAATAGCCTATATATATATCATATGTTGTATTATCTCAACATATAATCATAAGAAATGATTGAATTATTTAAATTAGTTAATTTTTTATGATTTATAAATGTTTTAAATTGTTGTGTGAAATAAGTAAATGTATTTTAATTAGGAAGAGTATTGGTGGGTGAGGATGGGGTGGTATGAAGAGCAAAAGGCTGTAAGGCTACAAAATAATGGAAGAGGTAGAAAGTTATTTGACTACTTGGAAAATCCATTGGAAGGATTGGGGTCAAATTTTATCTCTCCAATTTTGTGCTTCTTTTTTGAGAGAATACACAGGAAATCCTCTTCCTTTCGACTCTAGGTTATCTTAAGAAGGAGAAAACAACTTTGGTTTAGGTTAATATAGAAACCCAAACTTCATTCCAAGAGTTAATGTCATGAAGAACTATGAAGACCCTTCTAGGGAAAAGGGAAAGGTATTATGAAAGTCCCCCATAACAAGTTTTGCCTCTTTTACAAAGGGACAAGGTGAGGGTTTTGTCTTGAATGTTTAGGGAAAAATGGATCCTCTATCGTTTGGTGGAGATCAGTTAGATATGAACCAAATCCAATGTATCACTTAGAGGAATACAAGGTTCCCCATGATTAGTGATAATGGTTAGGGTACTCATATAATATAAAGTAATGGTCCTCATTGGCAACTCACGTTAGTGATATTGACATCATATAACAATCGAACTACCTTAGTAGATATATCACTAAAGGATTTGATTGAAATGTCTAGTCCCAATCACCAAAGAAAAATTTTCAAGACTAAAATGACAATAGTTGAGAGTCAAATGCAATAAAGCATTCGAAGGGGTCCATGTTGAAGAAAACAAGGACAAGAAATGTTAAACAGTGTGAAGAGAATCCAAGGTTGGTTGTGGAGAAAGGAATCATGCTTCAAGAATTCTACACTACTAAATACAAGCCTTGGTTGGGAAATTCCATGGGATAATTATTTATGAAATTATACAAAGAGATTGGATGGAATCAAATTGTTTACACCCAACAATAGATCCACCAATACAATACAGTACATCCACCAATATAATGGAGTGATTTACGTCCAACAATACATCCACCCATCCTTTTTAATGGAGTGCTTTACACCCAACCAAATTAATAAGCTTGCTTCAGCCAGAAATCGAGGATGCAACTAACACTAGGATATTTACCTACCCTCCCTCATAAATCCTACCTACTTACCTACGATATTAACCTACCTACCTAAGCTTCAATATTATAACAATATTAGTAGGAAAATGATAAAAATTTGCAATAAAAGGGAAACTTACCAATGATTTTAACCTAGCTACCTATGCTTCAGTATTATAATGAGGAAAAATTTATCAATTCATAGTAAATCAAGAAACTTACCATGGTTTTTGTAAGGGAAGAAGGAGATATTGACTCTAGAGCTGCAGAATTCGTGGCCCACCTCTTCAAGAGCCTCTGGGTTCTATCCTATGTTTTGTTATCCATGGTAGTGATGGAAATTAAATACTTAAATTATAAACATATTTTTATGTTCTCTTCGAAATTATGTTCTCTCCAATCTTTAGTATAAAAATATTTTTTATACATTCAAGATAAATATAATGTTATGAGATTTATATATTTTAAAATTAATTGTTACAAAATTTTAAAAAGAGATAAAATGAAAAAAAATAGACAAGCACAAGTTTAAAAACACTAAAACATAGACATTAGGTTATATGAAGAAGAAACTTGTCATGTGAAGGAGAGTAAATGAAGAAACATATAAGCTAAAATTGTTTTTCTATGACAAGTATCTAGGGAGGAGCTAGCCTATTAATTATCCGTATCAATAATGTAAGTGTCAACACATAGTCCATATTAGATAGTTCCTTCTAAAGAGTGTCATACATTGACAAGGCCCTAGTTTTAATCTTGTGTGGTGTCAAACTACTCCTAGTAATGGTCACGGTTGAAGAAAATGTAGGTTCACTCTTAAAATCCAAGGCCAAAGAACTCATAGTATAAGGAAGGAATCTAGTAATGTATTTATGAGTAAGTAGGTGTCATACATAAATGACTCTTTTAAGCAAATTGATTGTCCTAAAACCTCTATAACAATATGGAGTTTGTGTGGATTGGTGGCTATCAATTAATGTCTTAACCACTTCCTCTTTGTTCTTATCCATTTTCATGCTTATTTAGAAGTGGTTAAACCTTAGAGACCACATCATGGAGGTTACTTATGATGCGTGCTATCCTTGAGTCTATTTTTGGCATGAAATCACACATGTGGATTGCTATTCCATTATTAGTGTGGACCAATTCTTCATTGAAGACTTATGTTTGTAGGCATCAACAAATCAACAACCAAAATAGCATGCCAAACAAGCCCAAGGTATATTGATTAGTGATGTTCTCAATACTGATTTGGCTGTTGAAATATCTAAGGAAAAATTGTAGGTACCCCTCATTGAACTTATGAAATCCCAGTCCAAATAGTTTTAATAAAAAATATATTAGAGTTGAAAGAGACCAAGGAGATGTCAGTTGTGTCAAGGTGTGAACCAAGGAGGAGGGAATGGTACTCATTATTCATTCTATGTTACATTGCTGGTCAATGATCTTGTTTTTGCAACTCATGGGATATTCAGAACTACCTACCTTCTTGGATTAAATAAATAATGTCAGCACTTCAGAGATCGTGCCTAAGAACTGCCCTGTTTAATTTACTACTACCTACCTTATTATATGTTTGTGCTTGGTTGGGTCAACACTATGACCAGTCGTATCTTTCCTACTTTCTTTTACTTATGTGCATCATACTATATTTTTCCTTAATGAATATAAGAATAATTACCTCAAGCACATTGAAGGAAGATGCGGGTTTATACAACCTTTTTATTTCCTTCCTTCGTCGGACATGCAAATATTGGGTTGCTACATAATTGTATGCTTGACTTAGTAGCCTCAAATGATGTGATTCCCCTTGATGTTATGCAGAAACTTGTCTTGCAAATATCCATACCTTATCAAAGTATATGTGCTACGGACCCAAGGAAAATCAAGGTCTAGGTATTGATCAAAGACTTACATGTATGACTTGCTACATACTTGGATGCTGGCTATTCTATGGATAGTTGGTGTCATTGATGTGCCAGATCCAAGGAGTATGCTTCTCTCTAGGAAATGGCTAGCAAATTTAGGAGGAAGCATTCAATTTGAAAAAGTTATAAACCTGAATACTATGTTCATTGAGATCTGTATGCCCTTAATTGCACATTTATTCAATATAAATAGTTAATCGCCACAAGGAGATAATCTTTACCTTCTAAGAGTGACAAACTACTGATGAATTCCATAGATACCTCTTCTCACTTATGGTTAGTAGTTCCAAATAACAATTTTCATAACCAGAAATATCTCGTTAAATAGGATATAGTTGAAATCCCATAAGGATAAAATATAATGATGACAATGAATGTGATGGTTGATGTAAATACTTGTGACATTTTAAATACCGTTGAATGGCCACAAGGTATGATAGGACTCCAATATTTGAGACTTAGAATATTTATTGCGTCGAGAGGTGCTCTACAGCCCAGTATGGGGGAGATCTTTTAACGTGATGTAACATTAGTAACACATGTCGGAAAAAATAATAGTGATAGTGAATATTATGGGAGAGATCTTGTAACGTGATGTAATGTTGTAACATGTCGGCAAAAATAATGGTGATAGTGAATATTGTGGGAGAGATTTTGTAACATTATTTTTATTAATAAATTATTTTTATTAATAAAAAATAAATTTTCTAATAGGCCAAAATAAATGTCAGCCACAAAAACAATCTAATATGGGGAAGATGTTGTAATATTCCTACCTAACAAAATGATAAAAAAGTAAAAATTTAATTATTCGTAAAAAAATATGTTGGTCAAGAAAAAAACACAAAATTGAATTATCCCCAAAAAGATGTTGGCCTTGCACATGGTTTTAAAACTATGTGCAAGGCGTTCTAAATAACCCATGGTTTTATTGTACATGGTTTAGGAGGCTTTGCACATGGTTTTTAAACCATCTGCAATGCCTCCTAATCAACCCATGGTTTAGGAGGGCCTTGCAAATGGTTTTAAGACCATGTGCAAGGCCTCCTAAACAACCCATGGTTGTTGGAGGGCCTTGCATATGGTTTTAAAACCATGTGTGGAGAAATGATGCAATGCTCATTCCTAACAAAAAAATAATAATAATAAAATATATTATATGCGGGCCATAAATAATATTAAATATTAATAATAAAAATATTATATGTGGACCTTAAATAAAAAGATGCATCTTTGGTTTGAATCAAATCAATGGATACCTAAGAAGAGGTTTGCACCTCAAGAGATTTGATCCATCTTGGTGCTTGATAGAGCCTAGGATTTGGATATAAGATGGTTATACACCAACACACACTTAATATGTATGATTTACATTCATTAAATTTGCAATGACATTATGTTGGATAATACTAAGATGACGAACATTTTATGCCTTATTGTTTTGGAAAATATCACATTCTTTTGTAAATTAATCAATACCAAATGCCATTATCAACCAACAAAAGTTTAGGAGACATTCCTATGAGTTTTTTACAAACCCACATGACTCACCAAGGGACATGTATATAATGGGATGAGTTCCAAACAAAAAATGATGTCATGTTAAAGGTTCTGGAACCATTATTGGTATTCCATGGCTAGTTCCAATGCTAGTAGGTTCCTAGTTCGAATCATCCTAGGTGAGGTGCACTAATCTACACCAATGGGTTTATTAGGGATTCCATCAAGGAATGTTGGGAAGAATCACAGATTTCCTTGCAAAGTTACCATTGGAGAAAACACAAGGCTACATTACAGACAATACCTAGGAAATGCCAATTTTGTTTATACCAAACTAAATTAACCACCAAAAACTTGGATGTAGATGTTGAATATCTAAAGTTCTACTTAAAATTTACTAACATTCATCCAAGGAAACAAAAATTAAAAATGCTAGGCATATATATTTTTGTCATCTCGATAAAAAAGATATTTTAAATGTAGTTGATGCAACCAAGGGAATAAGAAAGAGAATTAAAAAAATGCATTTATATCCCAAAGCTGTTCAGAAAGAAATCAAATGGTACTGCTAAATACATGATATGTTATATCCCAGAAGTGGTTTAGACATATGCAAGCTAAATACCAAAAAAAAAAAAAAAATCATCTAAGGAAGAGTTTCGGTCGCAAAAGTATAGTATATCTGCTTGGTATCCGATGCTTCTTGCATCAAAGTCATCAACAAATAAGGATTGTTATAGCAATGGAAAGATTTATATAAGCATCAGTAGGATATGGTTTATAAAGGTTAGTTTAAACTCTACACTAAACAACAATCATAATACCATGCATAAAAAGCATTATCAAAAAGTTTCAACAGGAATGTTGCTTGCAACAATTTTACTTCACACCCCTTAGAAATAGTTATGCACCGTTCACTAACATGAATCAACATATTTTTAATGATAAGGTTTGAAGTGATCTGCATTCATTTTCAAGGTGGAAAAGTGTTGTGTCAGTCAAGAGAGAAAGGTTGTCCAGGATGAGAGAATTTGGTGCACAACACAGAATACCTATTGCTTCTAGGGCACCATCAGTCAACTTTCTACATTGCAATTATCTAGTGATCAATAAACACCCTCAATAACATAGGTATCAAACCAATGTAAGCACGAGATGTGCACTGAAATATATTCCACTATCCAAGTTATTTGAACTTAATTAATTTAAAACACTAAATAAATTGAACCACTTAACCACAACCAAATAGAGAAATCTCTTTCAAGTCACAGCCTAAATAAGCGAACAGTTCACTAACAAACTCATCAGTGACACCTGCTATCCCTGCCACTGATAACACTTCCAATTTTTTCATTTCTTTTAATGCAGGAAAAATCTTGAAGGCTTCTAGCTGCTGGCATGACTCCATACCCAATTCCTTAATTATTGGTGCCAATATGTTTCCATTAGGATTCATGTCATGTAATTTTTAAGGTCATTTATATGTTATTATAGTCATTTTGATGATAGAAGGGTCGTTTAGATGTCATTATAGACATTTAGGTTCCATTAGAATCAATTAGGATCCAAAAGTGCTACCGCATGCATAATCATCATTGACATCTACATCGTAATCATCATCATACAATAAATCAACATCACTATCGTCATTGTAGTCATCATCAATATAATTGTGATAATTATGAGAAAGGAGCCCTATTACCTCACAAGAATTGATGATATAGTCTTATACTTATCAAATCATATCCATATGCTCCATCATAATTATCATAATGCATCATCGTCATGTTGTTAGGGCCAATCATATGCCATTAGGGTCTATCAAATGTTGTTGGGGACACTCAAATGTCATTAGAGAAATTTATGTGACAAATTAAGATAATTTACTCCTCATTAGGATTAATCAAGATCCAAAAGTGCCATGATTATGATAATTTAGGTGCCACTATGATAAATCAATACCAAAAGTACTATCACATGAATCATGATCATTGACATTGACATTAATATATCTAGCGTTATGTCGGACGTTTTTCAAACACAATTCCTAGCTCTAAACCTAGTGCAATTCCTAGCGCGATTCCTTTTGAAATTTTTGGCATTATTCCAGGCGCTACACTTGGCTCTATGTTGGATGTTTTCTAGGTGCAATTATTGGCTCTATGCTTCACGCTATGTTGGATGTTTTTCTTGCTAAAATTCATGGCACAATTCCTGTCGCTAACCCTAGAGTAATATATGGTGATATGCTATTCAAGACATTTTTTTGGAGGCTATTTTGGGCATTATATGGGATGGTTTTTTGGATGCTAATTGTGACATTAATTGGGATTCTAATTGTGATGCTAATTGGGACGCTAATTAGGACGTTAATTGGGATGTTGATTAGCGTCCACAATAGCGCCAACTTTTAAAACAGGACGCTAATTGGGATGCTAATTGGGACGCTACTTGGGATGCTAATTGGGATGCTGATTGGGATGATAATTAGGACACTAAGTGGGATGCTAATTAGGATGCTAATTATCATCCAAAATAGCACCAAATTTCTAAAGGGGATGAAAATAATTCCATTGAAAGTGTCATCCCGTGGAAGAGCGTCCACTTTTTCCAAAAAATGATGAAAAATACACTAAAAGTGATAGTGGACACTAAAAAGGAAGCTAAAAGAGATGCTAATCATATGGTTTTGTTGTATTGTCTCCTTGACTCAATCTTTTTCATTGAGACTTGTCTCTGCCTCTGTTTTGCAACCCCTTTCCTCCTTATTTCCCTAGGCATCTTTAGATAGGGAAATAGACATTGGCCATAGATATCCTCTATAATAGATCTAAAATGTTCAACCATGTTGACCCTACCTCACTTTGCGATTCACCTGTTGATTAAGCTTCGCACATGTCCTGATCGTGAAATAGATCAGGGTCATCGGTGGATTAGCCCGTTGAATATTTGTTGTCGAGTGTGTGCGGTGTTATGCAGTTTTTCATCATCCCATTCCCTTATCCATCGTGCACCTCCTCATTGAGAAAATATCCAAACCATTGATTGGATCCTTTCCATATTGTTGTCATTCAAAAGCGTGGGGCCTTCCGACACTTTGCGGTGATCCTATGTATTATTTATTGTGCCAATTTGGGACGATGAAAAGACTCTCCTCCGCAAATATTTCTCATCAAGGATTCTGACCATTTAAGATGTGTATGTTTTCCTTCGAATCACAACCATGATGCACCCTTATCTCTGCAGTTCCTTTAACTACGCAAACCCTATATTATCGTCGATTTGCACTGCCAACTCATCCGACGACTGATCTTGCTTGTCGCTTACTCCCGCGCTTCCTATGCCAACATTAAATGGCATTGGATAAATGATTTTTTCACTTTATATTGGGATAATGTTCCTTTTATACCTCAAAATCATTAAAGATAGATATTTTTTTCCTATACCCCTTCTGCAAGAAAACTACTACAGGCACCTATCCAAAATTTAACATAAGTGCTAACAAAGGGGATTGGGAAAAACTACAGAGTTGTTATCAAACCTGAATATAGCATGAAATATTATTTTGGGTAGTTTCTAATATATTTGGATTTGTCTAAATAATTCAGGAGAAAACTGGGATTTTTAAGCAATTTTGGCGTAGTGAGACCCTGCACAATGCAGGATGCCAAATCACTGTAAGAACTCAAATAAATTATGATATGGGGTTATTTATGGGTATTTATGTCTTTAATGGATCCATAGAAACTTAAATAATTGTATTTTAGTGGATGGAACTCAATTTATAGCATAAATGGTAAGACTAATCAATTAAAACTAGTATTCTAGCTAGGGTGCAAATTTAAGTATATAATCCGTAACAGATTAACTTCAATGCATAAAATTAAATTTTATATACACTAATACATATTCAATGGAAATATACAATCATTTATAATCCTTCTCATGACATTTTCTTGCGCAGTATTCCCCTAGATTGATCAATTCCCTCCATTACAATGACAAGTCAAGTTTTCGTGAGAAAATGAGAAGTTAAACTTCAGGGGAAAAATTATTTTTATATGAAAAATATAAATGACATATTTTATCAGTTGTTATACATCATTTATAATTGTATTTACTAACCATTACATAACAGGACTCCAAAATGGTGGGAAGGAGGCCCACAGTATGACAAGAGAAAGGATGAGAGCATAGGTGAAGCTTGAGATTCACTGGATATAGAATTGGCTGAGATGGAGGATGAAAAGTATGTCTTATATGACCTTCAATGGCTGTACATCAAGCACTCCGTACCTACAAAGAGAAGAAATGGGGATGAAGGAGTGGGAGGGGAAGGTTTTGGGTTCATCTCCCAAGTGTCTGAAGCATATCACTCTGAAAGGTATGCTCACATAAGCACAAATCAATTACAAAACCAACCAAACTAGTAAATGGAGCTCAAATTATCCACTAATACATCTCTAGGTGACCTACTCAACAAGCAATGGAAATAGATGACTTGTAAGAGCAAGTCATCCACCTAAAACCCTAACCCTAGAGAAATGATGTGCCCTCCTTGAGAAAATTAGAATGTAGGGTCCATGTGGAGATGTTATCTTGTCCAAGTCATCCATTTGACTGATAAATTCTCCCTCCTTAGTCAAATAGTATTTATTTTTACCCCTTGCAACTTGTCTATTTTTCCCTGCTTTTGAGGTCGAGTCTCCAAAAGGAAACTATGCCCTCCTTTGTCAAAAGTTTCCTTCTTTTCCTGTGACATATTTTCTGAGTCGTTAAAAGGAAATTGTGCCCTCCTTTGGAATGGTTTCCTCTTTTTTATGTTATTTCCTTTTTAATAGATTTTGGGCACTTTCTCTTTTCTCTCTAATTCCTTTTGTCATATAGTTTCCAGTTCTTTCACCTTGGCAAGTTGACTTTCCCAATGCTCCCCCTGAAATGGAAAGTTCATTTCCACATAATTGAATTGCATAATAAATAACAATGATAAATAAATAAATTAAATGCATGCCTCAAAATATTTTTATTTAGCAATATTCTCCTAGGCTAATAAATTAATGCGTCATAAATAATATTTGGAAAAAATCCCTAGGTGAGGTAATTAATGCATCTTTGACCCCCCCAATGTGTTGGACATGGTCAACACTTTTATGTTAAAAACTATGGGGACATGATAGTCCTCCCCTCCCAAATATGCCTTCCCTCAATCAAAAGCACTCCAAAGTGCTGCAAATGTGTACCCCCTATAGGAGAACTGGAGCGTGAACTCATGTGCCAAAAAATGTTGACTTTCTCCATCAATCCAACATGTCAAGTTTATTAAAAAAACAAACAATGTGAGGGTGCCATTGCTTGCATTGCACTCCCTTCAGTGAGAATGCCTTCCAACACCACTTACAAGACAAAATTATGCCTGGATCCCATTTCATCAACTATAAGTATCCAAACATTAGTATCCACTATAAAAATTTATCATCACAGGAAATGATATTCATGATGTGGGGATCAAGCCACTACACTGAAAATTGGAAATTCTCAATGTGAAATTGGAAATCTATGTGATTTCCCCACCAAAAATAAAGTTCCATGTGTTCTTGATGCACATAAGAATTGAATCTCACAATTATGTTTCTTCAATGACATGGGTGTGAATCCCATGTCCCAAGACAATTTTGGGCATCCTCCAACAACCATAGATGCCCATTTTTCTCACAGAATATGTATGATGTGTTTGCTGAAAATTCTATGGTGTAAGAAAAGGTAAAACCTCTAAGGTGCATGACTCCAAAAACTACCTACCCATTCCTTCCATAGATGAATGAATTCTCCAACCGTCACATTAGTATAGGATTTTTATTTCTTTCCCATGTGCACAATCCCAATTGCTCAACTCTCTCCCACTGGTCATGCAATCACCACCATGAATGGAGGAATCATATATAAGACATGGTTTCATTTTCTGTGGACATGAAGGGGTTTTTTCCATCAACAAATTCCCATGGATGAGTGTGGGAGCCTCGTGCTCCTTACTTGGCATCAAAACAAAGAAACTCTTCACCCAATTATCCTCCTCATGTGTGTTGAATGCCATAGGTGCGTGGAATAAATTATGGTGAAACAACTCTCTGAAAAATGTGTCCACCAAAGTTTTGGATTCATCAATCCCATCATGTGATGGTCCAATACAAGGAATTTATTCTAACTCTTCACTAAAAATAGAACTCCTTCCATGAGAAAAAACAACCCTTCTCGGGAAATGTCCATGTGCTTGGAACTCATCATCTACATCCCAAAATTCCTCAAGCAAAAAATATTAGAATGCACCTCATGTGCATGTTCATGGAAGGTATCCAATGGCTTAAAATTAAATATTTGTGTCTTCCGACATGTCAAGACAATGCCATTCAAAAGAAGGAATTTATTGCAGAATTTAAACTCTTTACCTCCCATTTTATTCATTCCCAGGTGTCTCTATCCAACCAATCAATGGTTGAATAAGGAACTATTTTATCTGCTGATCCATATGGAATGTGATCAGAAACCTCGTCTAGATCATATTATACCAACAATAAGGAGTTGTCATAATGTGTCTCTTTCCAATCATATACAACCCTTCACTGGTGCAAGCAATTCTAGTACATCTTTGATCGTCTATTTCCGTTACATTTTTATTTTCCCAATACATAAATAAATGATCATATTTTATTTTTGATTCACTTGGAATGTACTCACCCATATTTTCCTTATATAAGAACTCCTCTATTCCATTCTTTATACCAACATATGCTTGGCCAAAATTCTGTTCATCCGATAGCTCTTCACAAACACCTGCAAACTACTCCTTTCTCATGGTTGTCCTGCACATGAGGTTCCTTCATTAAACCCAAAACATTTCCTTCCATGAGACATGAAAGGGGTGACACCTTCAAATTATTTTGAATTTTACAGATATAGAACCTTGACTTTTGAAGGAATCTTTGTGTGCTTTTCAATAATTCACTAGTGATCTCCAACTTATTAGCGAGCATTTCTTATTATTCTTCTTCCTTATTGAATGCACAATGGTACATTTCAGCTACCATGAGTGGATGATCTATGTCATATACTAAGTTCATATATCTCTCCTTCATATTGGCCATGCCTTCTTTTAGTGATATGCACTCCTCCATAAAGGCTTGTCCTTCCATCTCTCCACCAGAAGCTTTCCAACATCATCTTGCCACCAAGGAATTGATGTCAACAAAGTTTTTCATGGATGCCATAAGCTTGTTTCTGTCTTCCTTTAGTGATCCACTAAAATTATGTGGCTCAAAAAGAATATAATACACCAAGTTTTATTCTTCCAATATCTGACATACATGACCATTTTTCTTGTGGCATGGATCCACAAAACAAAACTCATTCTCGGCATACAAATCAGCCTTTGAATTTTCTGTAAAATCACTTCCATGCTGTGCAGTGGATGGTATCTATGAAGGTTGGAATGAAATATGACATGGACATAAATTAGAGAGAATATCATGCCCTATCATTTCAGATTCATCATGCTGCAAAGGATTCCAAAATTCTGAACTGTGCTCATCTCTTTGCATCAGATTTTTCTCCTTCAATTTTCCTGGTTCATACCCAACTGGTGGGGGCTGGTCTTCCACTTTTGTTGGAAGTTCAGATAATGAATTAAGATATGATTTTTTTTATTCTTTAATATATGATATAAAACATCTCTTATAATAATTGGCAGTATCACCCTCCTTTGTATTTATTTTGGGTTCACTAACAGGTAAACTAGGAGCAGATTCATATCCCTCACAATTGTCCTTCATCTTGCAGTCGTCAGATGCAAGTTCAGTATTTCCATCCTCCCATGGATTAGATGGTTGAAAAATGTATATGGATGCTGAAAAGATACAAATTTTATCATTTATTTTATTCACCTTATCCTCTTTCTGTACAGATACTTTTGTGGCCTGCTCCTCAACAAAATTTTCTAGTTCATACATGAGCGGTGTAGCCTTGTCTTCTTCTTAATTCTATGGTTCAGGAGGTGATTATAAATCTGATTTGTGTACCTATTTTTGATATGATCCAAAATATTTCTCACCACTCATACATGAGCCAAAACCTTGAGCAGTGATCCGAAGATTACCCATCGAGAAAATTGAAGTGAATTCCTATTCAACTTATTCTCTTATGTAACCACCTTGTGGTGATTTGCACTTTACCTCCTCGATCTTTGTCTCCACTTAAATTCTCTTCTTATTCAAGGAACTTGAATATTCTTCATTTTGATGGTCATTTGAAGCTCTGTTTAGAGAAAATCCAAACATTATTTTACTGCTTGGACAAGCAAATGGCTTTGATGAATATTTGTTCTTTCATCCTTGTTTGGCTCTAGGAGGCAGCCTTCCAGTCTCCACTTTATTGCACACTTCATCAACCATGTGTGAAATATTTCTCATGTTTCCACATAGTAGGGATATTTGAATAGCTTTTGTATCTCTAGAGTACATGAATCTTGAAAATTTAAGGCCTTCCTTATCTCTTCTTTCAAGGCAAAGTATACCATGAAATACTAAGAATATTTCTTAGAGCTCTTCCCATTGAACACTTGACCACCGAAAGTAGTAGATTCCTTCGAAATGGATTCATCATAATATGGAGGAAATAAGTCATAAATATCATTCATACATAATATATATGATGTACTACATGTGTTCTCTCCACAATATTCTTCATCATAACGCTCAATGTCTTCTTCAATTATTGGTAGCAACCTCATAGCTGCAACTTGATCTAGTGATTTGAAAAATTTTATCCACTAAGATATTACCTTCCATAGGGGTGGAGGAAAGTGCTCTAATACCACTATAATGATCTGAAGTCTTATATGCATACCTAAACACTAATTAATTCTGCAATTTAAATAAAATTTCTGATATTAAACTACAACCATTCAGTGAATCTTCAAACTAGGTAATTCAAGGTTTTTTGTTGGGAAAATTTGTAGACAAGGGAGTAGGAAGTGGAAGAAAACAAGATTAATTTAATAATATTTAATTCCTTCCCCCAAACACATTTATATTTTGGACCATTCAGGTTTCAGAGTCCTCTATGTGAAACCCTACTCCCATGCTTTTGGGTCACCCAACTGTGAAATTAGGGAAATTCCTTCCGTCCTTTCGACCAGGGGATTGGTAAAAAGTGAAGAGGTGTTATAAGGAATTCATATAGCATAAAATATTAATTTGGATATAGTATAACATATTGGTAGTTTTTTGGAGATTTCAGGAGAAAAGTGGGATTTTTAAGCAATGTTGGCTTACTGAGACCCTGTGCAATGGACGATCCAAAATAACTATACAATCTCAACTAAATTATGATATAGGGTTATTTATGGGTATTTGGGTCTTTCAGTGATCCATAGAAACTTACAAAACTGTATTTGAGTGGGAATAACTCATTTTATAGCATATTTTATAGCATAAATGGTAAAACTAGTCAATTAAAACTAGTATTCTAGCTAGGGTGCAAAATTAAGCATAGAATTCGTAACATATTGAATTAAATGCAGAAAATTACATATGATATAATTTAATAAATATTCATTGGACATATATTATCATTTATACTCCTTCCCATAACCTTTTCTTTCTCACTATTGCACTAGATTGATCAATTCCCCCCATTACACTAACAAATTAAGATTTTCATGAGAAAATGAGAAGGTAAAATTCAGGGAAATAATTATTTAAACCTGATAAATATAAATTACCTATTTTATCAGATTTTATACATCATAGAGCATTTTATTGACTGGAAATTACATCAGAGAACTCCAAAATGGTGGGCAGGAGGACCAAAGTATGACAAGAGAAAGTCTGAGAGCGTAGGTGAAGCTTGGGATTCACTAGAGATTTTACTGGGTGAGATGGAGGATGAAAAATATGTCTTATATGAATTTAAATGTATGAAAATCAAGTGATACATACCTGCAAAGAGAAGAAATGCGGATGATGGAGTGGGAAGGGAAGGTTTGGGGTTCATCTCTCAAGTGTCTAAGACACATCACTCAGAAAGGCATGCTCACATAAGCACAAATAAATTAACACATCAAACAAAATAGTAAATGGATCTTGAATTCTCCTTCAATATATCTCTGGGAGACCTACTTAGAATGTAGAGGAAATACGTGACCTGTGAGAGTAATTCATCCACCTATAACCCTAACCCAAGACAATCATGTTCCCTCTATGAGCAAATTGGAACATAGGGGCCATGTGGAGACATTTCCTTGTCCAAGTAATCCATATGGCTTAGAAATTCACCTTCCTTATTGAAATATTTTCTACTTTTATCCCTTACAACTTTTATGCTTTTCAATGCTTTTGAAACCAAGTCTCCAAAAGGAAACAATGCCCTCGTTTCTCAATTGTTTCCTCTTTTGTATTTGATTTCTTTTCTCATAGATTTTGGGCACTTTCTCTTTTCTCTCTGATTTTATTTTGTCATATAGTTTCCACTTCTTTCAACTTGGCAAGTTGAATTTCCCAATGCACCCCCTGACATGGAAAGATCATTTCCACATAATTAAATTGCATAATAAATAATAATGATATATATATAATGATATAACTATTCCTCCATGTTTGTATTTATGTTAATTTTTCTCTAAAAATATTCAACGATTTTTACCACTCTCCCTGTTTATATGCGCACTTCTTCTTTTTTCTTCCTTAATTTTTCCACCAGGTAGGAACTGACATGTTCTGACATGACCTTCTCCACTTATTCTGCTATGTCTCACATATTTTGACTATCATTTATGTAAATTTTTATGCTTCTACTGTCTTTCTTTCTAGTAGCTATTACTACTGTCCTTCTTTCTAATATCGAATATAGTTACTGTTTCAAAGTAGTAGGACATGTGCGATGGGAGACTTATCAATATTATTGATTTTCCTTGTTTTCATTCTTGGATTCAACACAAATTCATCCCATTTTTTCCCTTCCTCACTTCAGAATCTTTCGCTACATCATCCTTGAATGAGTATGCAACATCAGTATAAACCTTGGAGCTCGCAATAGTTGGAAAATCCAGTATAAACTCAATGTTTTTCTTTGCTTCACTATTGGTGACATCTTTCATCCTCTCAATGGATTACCTTCCTTTATTGGAGTCTTCCAGTTCATATTTTTCCTGAAAGAGTCATCACCCCTTATGTTTTTAGTGCTTCGTAGAGACGATGGTGATAACGGTGGCCTTTGGTTCTCTTTGCCACTACCTAAACACTAGTTTGGACTGGAAAGTTCTAGTAATGAATGGATATTAAGAACTGTGGAAATTAGTTCCATAGTGATATCTGACATCTTCGGTGGGTTGTCCTTTATTCCTTGGATTCTATTTGTTCCTTCTTAATTCTTCTCATCAGTGATGAGACAGTGTTTCTCTTACGAGAACCAAAAAAATTCCTTGGTGCCAATATTGGTAGGATGATTCGTAACATTAGTGCAATGTGGAAGGGATTTAGAACAATTTCAAGAGCCTCCTTGCTTGTGGTGGAGCATATCCGAAAACAATTTTCTCAACCATAAAAAGTATAACATATGCACTCACAGGGCCCCCGAGGGAACCAGTACTAAAGGTCACAGTCACCATATTTCTGCAATAGTATTTCTTTATCTCTGCGTGTTCCTTCAACCATTAATTGTGGTAATTTATGGGAGTTAATTTGAATGCGAGGGATACTGGAAGGATTATCAAGGTGTTGAAGTAGTCAAATATTCACACGTGCCATCATTTAGTAGTATAATGACAACACAATTGGTCCTATGGTAACTTTTTCGAGTTGGTATGTTAATGCTGCCAAGTATGCCAATTCCTTTTTGTTGTGACGTCATGATACTTATGAATGATGGGACACTCAGATTCACTTAGTTTCTGTGGATTTTAAGGACTGACATCAGTCTTATAAAAAATCTACTTAATGTCACATCATTTCCTAGTGATGCTATTTAATGTGATAACTTTGCTTCTCTTTTCAAGCTCCATCAACTTCTTGTCGGGCTCCATGTGACTTTATTTTCATTCTATTCCAATGCTGGTCGTACTTTTTGTGAATTCCTTTTCCCTTCCCATAGGGTTTCTATCCTACAATAGGCCAATTTCTTTCACTGAAAATTTCTAATATTGGGAAAATGTCAAGTTGATATAACGCACTCTTTTTTTTCTTGTGACCTAATCACAGTTATCAAAATAAGGCTTCAATCAAATCCCATTTATGAGCTCTCAAACCTTTGTACCATCCAGTTTCTCTAACTTCACTTCTCCTCCCGTAGTGATTTCCTTAACAACATATGGTCCTAACCAATGTGTTTGCAACTTCCCTAGATTCTTCAAAAATTTACTATCATACATAATAACAAGACCTCCAACTTCAAAATTCTTGTTCTTAATTTATCTATCATGCCATAACTTTTTCCTTTGCTTTTCTACATTTCGGTGAAATCCTGCAACAAAGCGTTCTTCCCCCAAATGAATTAGTTGAAGCAATATTTCTTCTATAGCATCAACATCTCGTCCACCTCAAATCAATTTCTCCAGTAACTGTTGGGATTTAGTTGCTTCCGATTTTTTTAATCCAGATTTTTTTTCAAAAGTTGAGGTACCGAATCTACAAACTTCTCATGTGTTTCAATGAAGAATTTCTCATTCGGCTGAGAAATGGCCAATTGTTTTCTCCTTGCGTAGTTCTACAAATAATTTTCTATCTTACACTCCCACCAATTCTTAATATTTTTCTCTGCTATCATCTGCTTATGGTCAATACGTCTATATATGTACTACCAACAATGAAACCAGCGTTGTAATCTCACAGATCACATAAGGTTACCAATAATACACATAGAAACACATAAACATAACAGATATAAGAGATGACAATAGGTAAGGAAGAAACATATTATATTATATCATTACATGAGGGTCCATACATATACAAAAA
The DNA here is from genome assembly GCA_001517045.1 of Pseudotsuga menziesii. Lineage (NCBI taxonomy): Eukaryota > Viridiplantae > Streptophyta > Pinopsida > Pinales > Pinaceae > Pseudotsuga > Pseudotsuga menziesii. The sequence continues at coordinate 290,332 of LPNX010520313.1, read as the reverse complement.
CTAAACCAAGTTCTCATTTGGCTCAATAACCTAATATGTATGATTACAAATGGTTACAAGTAACTACTTGTCGGTTTGGTCAACCGACAAAATTCTACACGGCTGACCTAATCTCTGATTAGTCGTCTACTCGACTAATTGTCTCACCGACTAGCTCCTCCAACAACATCCCAAGTGGGGGAAGTGTTGTTACTTTATTGTTGCTCCTCCCTTTATTTTTCAGTTTTGCTAAGTTTCTAGTCAAGTATTTTGATATAGAGTTTTTTTAGCATACCGAGTTAAACTACTTCATTGGATAATTATGAAAGTCACTTTTATTTACAATGACAAATTAAACTGCTTCATTGGGCATGATTTTTGTGAGATGAAATCCCTATTGCAATTTAGTGATATCTTTTACACAGAATAAGCCTTTGATATTATTTAGAAATAGTTATGAACTCTGGTGTTAAAGCAAACTCCTTAAATGTGAGCTTTGAATTCCTAGTAGTTCTGTAACATTTTAGCTGTCAGAAGATTTTCCTCTTGTTAATATTTTAAAACATTGTAGGGTTTCTATTACATTTTACCTGTAATGATAGATATTTTCTCGAGGACATATTTCTGCAAATGTGAAAAATTCTTGAAGCCTTTACAATTTGTTTCTTAGAAGAATAGTTGATATAATAGACCTAATTATATAGCTTTATGTATTCGAGAAAAATTATATGCTTTGTATCAACATGCATGGTATGTCGTAATAGTACCAAGATGACCAAAAGTTTATAATTAGTTTTGTTTAATAAAAATGAAATGTATTCCTTAAGGATAAATTTCTGACCTGTCATGGGATGATATGTACCTTCTTCTCAGAATACAAGTACGAAGATGAAGTGTGATTTCCTTGATTTCTTATCTAATCTTCTTCACCATTTTGGAAACCGCATGGAAGAAAATCATTAGATGTTATTGGGTTCTTTTCTTCCACAACTGGGTTCAAATCAAGCCGGCATTATAAAGAAGGCATTTCTTGCCTTGGTATGATGTTGAACAGGTTCTATAGGTTGTCTTTTATGTAAATTGCCTTTAATGTTAAATTACATTATATGCATATTATATATGGACATACACACCCACATACATACACATAAGCGTAGGTATGTATACACACATCCATTTAAGTTATTGAAAAGGAACACAAGGTCAGATATGGTCTGGACAAACATACAAATGATTGGGGCACTCAAGTATTACTTCAACATTTGTTGAGTCGCAAAGACCTTGAATTATTTCAGTCTATGTGCTTTATCAACGTAATTAAAGTTGGAATTCAATGATGTTAACTTAGCCAATGCAGTTGGCCATCTTTAAAAGAAATTGAAATTTGCCAAATTTCATGCACTAGTTAACTTAATGGTATTTTTTGAAATGACTAGGCATTACTTTTAAAGACAAATTAGAATTCACACACATTTTATCATTTTACTTTTGTATTGGTGACTTTTTTGAATTTAATTCTTCAAATTTGAACACAAAACCCTAGTCTTAGAAAACATTGGGAATATATATTAAAATTGTGATACTCTTTGTTTTTTTGAGATAATTTTCATAATATATTTTAGTTTTCCAACTTCTGATGTATGATCCTTGATATAATTTTTTTAGTGATTTAATAGATTAGTGAAGTGTACATTTCATTTCTTGGGAAACAATGAGATTATACATTAGAGTAGTGTACATTTCTTAGTGGGTGTTAAATGTAGGTAGGGTCATGTTAAGCTCATCAACATTACATTGTATGGCAATGTTGTTTCTTTGAAGGTGGACATAAGTCAAGATAGTCATAGTTGTTGAAGTGAAAGACCTTATTGTTGACTATGTATTTAATCTTTATTGAAATATATTTACATTTAAACTGAGTATAACTATCTACAATGATATGAATATCTTCTTGAAAAATATTTCGGTAGACAACTATAAATAATAATTATCATGTTTCTTGAAAAATCACTTCATTTTGTTCTTCTATTTTTGTAGTACTGCATGAATAGGTTCTTTTGTAGCTTTTACAAATAAATATACTTATAGGCATCCTAAAATATTATTGAGTGTCACTTATTTCTAGCATGTCTTAACATGAAATACAATTTTTTAAAACTCCCCTCAATATAAAATCCATAGCATCTTACTCAATAACCAAGAATAATTACAGAAGTTGAAGGGAATTATTGTTTAGTATTCAATAATGCAACACATTTCTGGTTCTTAATATCTAAACACTACATTATGTTGTATGATGCAGGTTGTGTTGGTAAATAAATGTATGCAATGTCATTTCAACCAAGTTTTGCATTGGGACATCAAAGGTAATTTCTTGATTTTATCAATCTTTTTTCTTGTCTTTCTTGCATTATGAGATATGATTATTGAAACAGGTGTTTGAACATGGCATTTTATGCTTTAAATATGATATTATCAACCAATCGATAATAATGATATTCTAAAGGTTATAGATTTTTTCATGACAAGATTTTTCTTTAGTGACCAAAATGGAAACCTGAAAAAATAGCCTTAATCACATTGTGATATAAGTAAGTGAAATATGACCTATTTTATGATCACAGTCAATTTTATCTATATCATGAATGCTTTCTTGTATACAATGCAAAATCTAGATGGAACTTCTTTAGGGTGTTGGTTTTTCATTCTAATGTTATGTGTATCCCCTCAGAGCTTCCATTTCTGCCTTTTTTGTTTCTTTATGTTAGAAACAATAATCTCATTGCAATCAGGTATTCCTATGGCATGGAAGGTTTGCATTCATATTTAAATGGATGTTGTTCATAGTCCTTAGGAAGTTATACCCATTTTCAACATCTGCACAATGACTATAGAGTAGATTTTTTTGCCCTGTCATGATTGTAGTTGGTTAAGTATATCTGATTCTATTCCTTCTCCCAATGTTTCAAATCATGCCCGATTTTCCAAAGAAAATGATAAAAGAACAGCCTCATCCTATACTCTGTGGCCCCATGAATATGCTTATATCTAATGTTGTTAGGGATCATGTAGATCTCCCAGTGCAAGAACTGCAACATCACCCTGGGATGCGAATAAACATTATGAATTAGAATCACACTATATCCTAACCATTTGTTCTTGTGGATACTCATTAGCTTGATGGAAGAAGGAACTTTTCTCATCCCATGGTGGATTTGATCCATGTGAAGCGCCAACTATTGGGTTGATCATCCTCTTTTGATTCTCCTTATTGCTCCACTTATACATGGCTCTAGGATGATCATGTTTATCTAGAATATCCTTGGCAACCACACTAAGATAATTTTTGTTGATAGGTCTCATATAATGGCACACTTAGGGTTGCTAGGAAATAATGATTTTTGCAATTCCATTAAGCCAATTTCTTGAGTTTTGTTCAAAATTACTAGAAAAGGTTTATGGATTACATAACCTCCTTGATCATATATTGTGAACTTGTACAATCTATCATATTTTTATGACCATTAGATACTCTAAGTTGTGTATTGATTATTTTTACCATTATAGAGGACTCTGTAATTTAGGTTCCCAAATTCTTAAAGGGTGCTAGCTCAATGGAAGAGCACCTGCCTTACAAGCAGGAGGTTGGTGGTTTGATTCCTCCATGCCCTAATGATATTATAATATTAGTTAAAAACATCTAAATTAGTAACCAAAAATTAGGAGATAAGTGACCAAACAATGATAGATAAGTGACCAAAATTCTATATAAAAATAATAAAAACGACAAAATTAGTGGCCAAAAAATGAGATATGCGAAACTAGGCATTAAAAAGGATGCAACACGTGGTGCTAATGATGAAGCCAAACATGGCATTGATATGGTAGAAAAATAAGATGTGAAACTACGCCTTAAAAAGGATGCAACACATGGCACTAATTATGAAGCCAAACATGGCATTGATATGGTAGCAAAATAAGATGTTACTTTGGATATTGCAAAATATGGTACTACATAGGAAGAAAAATATGGTGCAACAATAGAAGAAATATTTGGCGTTATTTTGGTGGCAAAACACGATGCAAAAAAGGAAGAAAAAATTGGTGCAAATTTAGAAGCGAAAATTGGCACATATTTGGAAGTAAAACATGGTGCAAAATGGGATGCTAAAGTGGTAGAAAAAATGGATGCAATATTGGATTATAATTTGGATGCTAGCATGGCACTATTAAGGATGCAAATATGGTGCTAATGGGGATGTCATTTAAGAAGCAAAAGTGGACACTCGCTAGGAAGAAAAATAAGAAATTATTTAGGAAGAAAAACTTGACGTTGATTAGGAAGCAGAGTTGGACGCTATTCTGGAAGCAAAAAAATAGATGATATTTTGGACGTCATAAGGGATGCTATCTAGGAAGCAAAAAAAAGACTCTTTTTGAGATGCTTTAATTTTTTTCCAGAATGTTTCCCATTTAGCATCTATTTTGACCGCTCAATGTAAAAAAAAAATTACACTAAAAAGGGATACTAATTCCAAGATTTGTTATAGTGTTGAGATAAGCTTCCTCGACGACCTTGAAATCACCAAACATAGAGAGTTTTTTCCTATACCCCCCTTTTGCAAGGAAAATACTGTAGGAACCTATCCAAAATTTATCACAAGTGCTAATAGTGGCTCCAACTCAGGGACGTTCTCCTCCCTGTGAGGTAGAAATAACCTGTGTAGATCATGTTCCTGATCCATTTGGTTGGCTTGCAATTATTTCTTGAAAAAATCCCAACATGCTATGAAAACAAAAACCGATTATATAATAAAAAAACAAAATAATTGGTCAAAGGAAATGATCTCCATGCCGAGATTATTTGTTCTTACCTACCCTACCTACTGAGCACTATTTCCCATTCAGGTTATCTCTGAATTTTAGTGAAGTCAATCAAGCAAGTGATTACATATGTGAATTCTTTCCTCATGCTTGACCAAAACCAGTACTAAATGACCAAATGGCATGGGATCGAGATGAGGAACTTTATTTTTGTCACAAAGCCATAACTAGCCATTCATACTGCGAAGATTCTCCACATATCTAGAGGCCGGGTCATGATAGCCTTTTGAAAATTCTACTATACACCTACCATGACAACACTACTCCATGTATTTAGCCACTCGATCATAGAAACCTCGACTACTTTCCACTTCTTCTGGAATTCACTAGCTCCATGATTGTTGTTCCAACTGTAACTTCCCCTACATACTTCCAAGCTGTTCTTCAAAATACTCATGCAAAGGATGTCTCTGACAGCTTGTGGCTGAGGGTCCCATTTCTTCACTTCCCATGCTAGATTCCAGAAACTACCCTCCTGGCATGCATTACACAGGGAATATCTTCCATGAAATCTAGTGAAATGTACTCCTCTAGACTCAAATATATAAGATGGGAAGAACATGAATATATATACCACTTAGGACCTTCATCCTTTGAGTAGTCATCCTCATATTTATCATACAACGGAGGCCTGAAAACTTCCTTAAACCCCCCACATACCTGGCTTGCAATAGGCAAGCTATTTTCTTCATTAAATAAATTATAGTAACCTTGTTGGGAGGCCTTAGGTCACTCATCTATGTGCTCATAAGGGGGCAGATTATAATGCACTGTAGGTTTTGCTTGTTCACCCCCTTCACCCGCCATCCTAAAAAATTCCATGACATCATTCCTCACCCTAGTTTTCTGTGCTTGATTAGAGACCTTTAATCTTTATTTTAGAAAATCAAATGAGGAAAAGCATAATGGTGGGTAGTTTCCTTCCTCTTTCTGAATGTATTCTTCAGGGGAAGAAAGATGGGGAGGTGAAGGAGACTTTATCTATTTGTCTTCTTCCTTTTCCACCATTAGAGGAGGCCCAATATGTCCCTGGAGATATTTTGGTGTTGTTTGGGCTTGCTGAACAAATAAAGGTCCTCCAAATTCCTGATCACTTATGGGAGGGGGGTCATGGTCTAAGATGAATCCTTGCACCCACCTTTCTATGGCCTCCATCAGTTTATTCATCCTCACCTCTGGTGTGTTAGAGGGGGGAAAGTGCATGAGATATTTCTTCTTTCTTCTCTCTCCTTCTCCCTAGTAGCATTCAGGTTCATTTCTACCTATATGGCATCATTTATCATGTCTTATAGAGAAACTGACCTTCTTTCGCTCAACCATAAGGTGAATTCTATATCAAAAACTTCAGCATACTAGAGTTGGGTAGCACCATGAGGAGGTTTGAACTTAGATGGGATAGCGTATATATTTTCATGAGTTTTTCAAAGAATTCTTGGACATACTCACTCTCTTCCCCCCTCATGGAGTAGAACTGGGACAAGGAATTCATGTGGTCTTTCTTTTCTACCCATTTTGCCTTGAAGGAACCTTCAAATCCTTGATAATTCAGAATGGAGTTGTATGGAAGGGTAATGAACCACCTTACTTCCTCTCCAGCTAGGATTTGAGCAAATAGTTTGAACTTAACGTCATCATGGTCTGCTTATTCTAGGTAAATCCATTCTACAAACCATCCCAAATGTTCCTCAGCTGAATACCCCTTCTTACCAGTAAATTTTTCAACCCTTTGGGTGTACGCTTGGGGAAGTTCATGGAGGAATACAGGAAGAAGTATGGGAGTGAACCACTTAGCCTTTGTTCAGGTTATGGAAGAGCCTTGAAGAGGTACTATAGGACTAAATGATGAAGGGTATTTAATCTTTGAAGTGGGGGAAGGCAAGGTCGTAGTGGCAGGTGGTCCTTTGACCATGGATTTTGATGAGTCCCATTTAGAGGAGGGCATAGGGTGTTCTAGATCAGACGAGGGATGGAGATCCCTTTTTGAGGCTATAGAAAAGGGTGCAGGGTCAGAAGTAGCATCACAAGCCTCATGGGGCTTGGATGAAGAGGTTTGGTCTGAGTTGTATGTACAGGACGAAGGGGATTTATCGGTCCTTAAAGAAGGATATACATGGGTGGGCCGAGGGTCTTTCCTTGAGCATGCTAGAGATTGAAAAAAAGTTTTGGCCATCCCAAGGAAGGATAGGAAAATATGTACCAGGAAGGATAAGATATATTGGAGAAAAATAGTGGAGTACCTCATTTTTCACCATGCCCTTCCAAGATTTGCTATATTGGGATCATTTTCCCAAGTGGAGTTGCCATGGAACCTCTAAAAATCTTTGCAGCTTCTGGGTGGTCAGTTTTTGCAGTGGAGTATCCTTCAAAGGATTTGTGTGGAGTCACTAGAGCATATAAAACCAATATGTGTCTATGACCAGCTTCTCAACCAATTTGTAGAACTAAGCAATGTCATTTTTCCCAGGGATGATTTTCTCTTTCGATCCCGGCAACAGCGCCAAGATGTTAGCACCTTGTAATTTTACTATGGTTGTAGTAGGAAGTCCCAGGGGTAACCATTTCAACCAAAATTTAGACTGTATTCTAGCCAATACAGTTAGAAAGGGCTCTCCCTTGTCACGGTATAATTCACATGTACATATGGCTTTAAACAAGCATGCAGAAGGATAGATTCTGGTTGGTAACAAAGTGGTTTATAATTTAAAAGATTGAAAGACAGACAAATAATAAAACTATTGGGAGATGGAGTCACAGTATCAAATGTTTAAGGACATTATAGTAGATGATGAAAAATGGATTTCTCTTCTCTATTATGAGGCAAAGTAAGCACAACATTTAGTTAAATATATTTAAGCGGTGGTAGGAGAAAGAAGAAAATCCCAGCACGACAAAGGGCACCTATCGATGGATGAATCCCTTCCAACACCTTTAGTAGAATGAAACAATGAGGGAAATTTCAAAGATGGAGAACCTAACCATGGCTGAATTCCATAACAACCATAACAAACACATAATGAAAGCTGCGTCTGACAAAAAGAGCACTTTATGAAACAAATTCTTCTCGTACAACTAGAAAGCATTTTTGCAAAATATAACACATATGAATAATGGCATAACAAAGAACAAAAAATAAATATAGAAACCTTGATGAATATCATAACCGTAGAGAAGCATTTTCATTACTACTCCAAAAATATTTACAAAGCTACAATACCAGTGCTGAGGCCTCAAAACATGAAAGTTAGTCCAACCCCTTATCCTCCTTTGAGGAGGCCTATTTATAATGTAAATTACCCCCATATAAGTACCGAAATGGGGTATCAAAAGCGGTTACAAAATAGGGATATAATCCCGAATTGATATAATGAATATTAACAAACTACTAGAGGTGGCCGATTCACCATAATTTACTACCAAAATAGGCAATAAGAAAGGACTGGAATGCTGGATTAAAACACAATGTGGCATCTAGATGAAGGCATGCTTGCTTTGGCAGTGATGCTCCTATAATGATTTACCCCTTTTTCAGGTTCCCCCCTACCATACCGACCGAATTCACTCCATAACCTCTTATGCTTCTGTCCTTTATGTTCATTCTATGTTCGATGGCATGTTCTTCCTGCATTCCTAGCTGGCGTGAAGTCTTATGACCCTTACATGTTTTTCTACCCGCACGGTACTTCTGTCTCTTGGAAATAATTTCTATCGTGGAGGCCCGATAGGACCGCCGCATTTTTCAACAATAATAACCCCTTGATGGGCTTGTCATTATTTTGCTTCTCTTTCTTCCGGGAGAAGGGTCCTCCTATAGGTCATAACGGTGCAACACCTCCTCAGATTCGTCATCACCCTAGATAAGGTTTGAAAGTGAAATTCACAAAGATGATGATGAAGCCCTTTGATACACCCTCCTCTTGTATGATCATGCACTCTGACCGGCTGCTCCTAGAAAATGATACTACATGTTTTGATTATGGAGACAATGACCATGTCTAGAGACTTCGGCAGAATACCCATCTGACTAGAGACCCTAGGCAGTACTTCCATGGGGGTGTTACATTTTTTTGGGATAGAATTGTCCTCACCAGCCTCAGAAGGTCATTCCAATGTGATGAACATCGTTCCATCAAAAATTGATCATTAAGGTGCCCCCAACTATCATATACATGAGGTAGTAAACTTTGGATTTCAGGAAGTGACCTACGTTGTGGATTTGATTTATGGTCATAGATCCTTTTAAATAGTGTCTGGACCTTCAATTATCCTTTAACTCCACCCTTTTCGTACTCACCCCAAAAATGTCGCTTCTGCACATCTAGGAATAGCAGAGTGGTTTTCAATCGCGGATCTTCATTTCAGCCTTTGAAGTGGCCCATAAAATGGGTGGTCAATATGCAACAATGTAGCTTTTAACCCTGATTCCTTCTTATAAAACTTTCAATCGAGCGGAATCTTTTAAATCCCTTTGATCGAAAGGGTCTTCAATCTCTGTCGTGCATCTTTAACGAGGGTGTAGTGAGAATTTTTCCTCACTATAGGGGTAAGAATGGCTCCCTTGTGCCTATAGGGCACAAGGGTAGGTTCCTACCCTTAGAAAATAGTAAAAAGTGGAATGTAAAAATGACATAAACAGAACTGCGAATTGAAACTAAGATAATCTAAACAAGACTAAGTAAATGGAAGCTACTGTAAACTAAATCTAAGAACTAATAACAGAAAGAAAGATGGAGATGTAGCCCTTGTGAACCCCTCTGTACACAGTGGGTTAGGGTTCCGCCTCCAAAACCTGCAAAATAAACCTATACTACGATGGAGAAAACCTGCAAACAAAGTTAATGAAAAAACTGCAAATAAAGATGAGGGTTAGAGAGTAAAAACAAATAAAACAAGCATAAACAGAGATTATACCTCACTTAGGTGGAAATGGGCCACCATGCCCTAGCTCATGGGAGCACCTCTCTCTTGGTTGGGAAGCAATGGCTTGGAGAAATGGAAATGGAGGAGAGGGAGAGTGGGTGGTTTGAGAGCAAGAGGTCTCAAAGCATCCACGGGCAGCATAACAATAGGCAAGTGAGGAGTGTTTTGAGAGTGACCCCCCACCCTCCTTATATAGTTTTTCCAAGGGATTTTAGGGATTTAAGCCATTAATCAATGCTTTAGCCCATTTTTTTGGGCCTTTAGCCCCTTTTTCCCTAACTTTAGCCCAATTCCGGGTTTTGGCCCCTTTTTTAGGGCTTTAGCTCCTGGGGGTCTATTTTGGGCTCTTTTTTGGGGTTTTTATCCCTTTTCTTCATCCTTGGTCTCTTTTGGAGGTGTGGGGGTCAAATGGAAGGTCATGGAAGGTCTTATGGAGTGAAATGGGTGTTGTGAGATGGTGTCGTTGGGTGGTGTAGGGCATTGAGAGCTGTGTGGGGGATTTTTGGGTTAACATATTGCCCCCTAATGTGTGAGGGTAGGAGCTCAATGTATGGCTGACGAACATCATAGTATTTGCTATCAAGAGGTGGTGCTTCTGCAGCTGGAGCATGGTGGATTTTGGTTTTTGTATTAATTTGGTTCCCATCAATGAGTGAGATACAATAAATGTGTGACATGTATATAGATGAGGCAGGAATTCCCATGCTCATGATAATGTCAAAAGAATCGTTTGATCTATGCTCTAAAATACAAGAGCTGATCATATACATCTAATGTTACAATGATGGTCGCCTCTCATGTGAGGATGAGTACAATACAGATCTAGTACATTAGACCCATGGCATTCTCATGGAATGTTACATCTTCATGATTGACGGTCTACTGGATCTAGAATGGTACATAACTGTATGGACTCACTGATTGAGAGTCAGAGTCTTTGTGGTACAAGTATGCTACATCAATCATAAAGGTGTATCGAAGCACTGCTGAGGCTTCAGATCACTGTCTCCAACACAACCCGAAAATCACAAGGGACATAACCTGTTTAGGTCCCTCGAGTGGACTCACCAATGTGCTAGAGTCAGGTGACATCCGGGGTCTTCGACCAAGTACTATGTGGAACAAACCCTATACGAATCTCAACGATGCGATGATGGAGTTGAAGTCAAGCACGTGAGAAAAAACGATCCTGAGAGGCACTAAGGACTCCTCCCAAGTGGTCCAAGGAACTCATTAATGATGTTAATGAAACCAAGGTACAGGGACCTCTAGGTCTATCCTCTAGAATATGTGTGTTGGCATCGATAGAGGGATACCTACCCCTAGTCAAGGCAATGATGTTTCCTTGACCAAGAGTGTGAGGGATAACCGAAAGATGTGAAGCAATCTGCGGACTGACTCATTGAATTTGGGGGGGGGGGGGGGGGGGGGGAGGGAAGGGAAAAAACTGAACAGAGGCAGGGGGGAGTGGGAGACCCAAAATTCCTTTGTTCAGAGTATGACGGCAGGGCAGACCAGGCAGCAAATGAAACTTGACTCATGGGAATGGGATCATAGCTATAATACTAGGAATGTCGTTGCAGATGTGAAATACTTGGAGGCAGAGGACACTTTTGATACTAATGGGATCCAAGGAAGACACATTGCAGAGTACTCTAAACAAAGGTGACCCAATGTGGGGATGTTGCCATACCGTTTTCTATGGGGTGGTGTCTAGGGATTCCATTGTGGTATGATCTCGTGGATTTTTGGTGAGCCCAAGAAGGTAAGTGCTCGATGGTGCTTTCAATTTTAGAGAGTCTAAAAGCACGAAGAAGACTCCAGTGGGGGTTATTTTTCATTGGTGGTATCTTGTGCCTGGAAAAAGGATAAAAGTATACATAGGAGAACTCGCTCATCCTGGGGGGGATGAGAGACTTCTTTACCGTTGGTAATCCGATTGGGTCGAAAAAGGTTAAACCTATACTGACTGGACGGTCGTTCAAATACATTTACAAGCATGAACAACACCAAGTTTGCTCGGAGATATTTTCTTGTTGAGACGGCTGGAAAAGAGCTTAACGACAACTGGTGGTGAGATTTTTTGTAAAGTACGGCCCCTCTGCTCGAGAAAGCACAAAAGTATGCAGAGGGGAATGGTCTTGGCTTGAGTGTACCAAGGAGGTCCTTTTCATGAAATGGTCTACATGTTCCAGAAAAGGAGGTAAATGAGACAATGTAGATGCTCTTTCCTATACTTTAGCAAGAGGGAAAGGAAGTAGCTACGTTCAGCAATATTTTCATTGTTTTAAGGAGTCAAAAAATAGCTTAAATGAAACTCCAATGTGGTCAACCGACTGTAGTGGCATGAGCGGTGCCCCATGTCGGGACGGTGGATAGAGGTCCAAAGGTCATCCACGCAGTATGGATGGAGCAGAAGGCTCTCAAACATACCAATACATGCGTGGGGTAGATGGTGGCAGAGGCCTGCGAAACGGTGTGGTAGAGGCATGCAAACCGAGGTGGCTCTCGGACAGAGGTCAGAAGAGCATGTGTGTGTGTTAATGTGGATGGACTTGACCACAGGCGATGTAAGTATAAGTCCGGAGGCACTTATATGCCAAATACATGCAAGAAAAGAAAACGTTTTGTGGACAGTAGTCTAGAGGTCCGCATAAGGTGTGGTAAAAAAAATAGACAATCTATGTGTTAAAAATACAAAATAAAAGCTAAAATTACATTTCTTAATGGGCAGAGGCCTGAGGACACTTCTATGTCAAATACATGGAAGAAAAAAAAAGGGTTTTGTGGACAATGGTTCAGATGTCTGCATAAGGTGCGGTGAAAAAAGACAATTGTAAATACAAAAAGTAAAAGTATAGTACAATCCTTAATGGATGGCGTCCCAACAGCTTGTATGAGTAGCAGTCAGGTAGTGTAATATGAGTACAGGTCCGTAGACACTTGCATCATCATGGCATGGCTCATGAATCGAGGTGACTTGTGGGAGATGGTCCCAAAATTGACTAATTAAACATGAGATGGTGGTCTCAAAAGGAAATGGAAATTTGATCCTAGGGGTGTGAGAGGTGTCTTGAATAGGTTCCAGGTGACTTTTGACTCGCATCTAATGGTGCTTCCTTTATTGTGTTGGTGCACTTAGGAGTTTTTGTGTCGCTATGTATATCCTGTTGAGAAAGCATATGTTGCTTCTCATTTTTGTATTGGACATGTTTTGGACATGTAGCTGATCGATTAATATCTATATCTATTTTTTGATGCACATGGATGCACTTTTATGGTTTTTCGATGTGAGTATTTTTATTATGTTGTGGAATGCAAATGCCTATGTGATGCATTATTACACTGTGTGTGTATTTTTAGACATGATTATGCATTGTGTTATGGTTGTATGTTTCCTATATGATGTTGTGGATGTGCCAATTTAGAATATCATTAGCCATTTGATCTACGACACTGGTGAGGTTCCTGGAAACATGTGTGAATGTGATGGATTCAAATGTTCTGACCATGTGTTTAGTGTGCAGGTACTTTCTAAAGAGGCAGGGATCACGAACTCGGTATTGGTTTTTTAGTTGAGAAACAAGCAACTGGGAGTCTAAGAAGACATCGAGATGATGAATTCCTAATTATAGAGCGGTGGCCAAGAGGCCATTAACACCATCATACTCTGCCTGGTTGTTGGTTGCAGTGCCCACACATATTCCATCAATGTGGATCAACTCATGTGATGGGGAGTAGATTACCCATGCAGCCAAGGTGAGGTTCGGGTACCATATGCTTGCTCCATCTGTGAATCCCATATACCGATATAAGGTGTGCTCCATCTGAAGCAATGACAAGAAACAATACATAAGACTCAATCGGGAAAAATGTGTAAAACAAAAAATGAAAAGACTATAATACAATTAAGAACATTGTCACTCAAAGGGGTGATGTTAGGGGGGAAGTCGTTTAGACTTTCCCAGGATCAGCGATCATTCCTTTGTGTGACATCATGAATCCTAGGAGATGGCCTGTGGGGACACAGAGGACACACTTGGATGGTTTCAAGCATATCCTGTACTAGAGACATCGCATTAGGACTTGTCGCAAGTCATCTATGTGTTTTGTGTGGTTTTATAACCGCATGATGAGGTTGTCGAAACACACCAACATGATGTGAACGATATCGCAGAAGCAGTGCGTCATGGTGTGCTGGAAGGTGGCTCCAACATTTTTAAGGCCAAAGGGCATGACTTGGTAGGTGAATGTGCCCCATGGGGTTGTGAATGCTATTTTGTAATGGTCTTCTTTCTGGATTTGGATTTGGTTGTAGCCAAAAAATCCATACATGAAAGAAAAGGCTTCATGTCTGGCACATGCATCGATGATCTGGTCGATGAACGGTGTGGGGAAGTTGTATTTGGGACATGCCCCATTGAGATCACAGAAGTCTATGCAAATGTGAATGGTGCACTATTTTTTATTCACGGGAAAAGGATTAGAAACCCAAGTTGTGTATGCAATGAGATAAATGAAGCCGGCTGTGCACATCTTCTCTATCTCGGCTTTCACCGCAGCCACTTTGGATGGATGGATGGGCTATTGCTTTTGGTGGATGGGTGTCACATCAGGCCATGTGTCGATGTGGTGTTCCATGATGGATGGATATAAGCTAGGAATTTTAGTGTATGACCAGGTGAAGATGTCGTGGAATTCTTGGAAGAGAGCGGTGTAGGCATTGACCTCTTCTGGGGAGTGAGATGCCCCTAGCATGATTTCTTCAATGATCTCAGAGTTGGTTGAGATGTTGATTTTAATTGTTGGCGAAATGTTTGCCATATTCCCTTCTTCGAAGTCATTAGGTGCTAGGATTGGGTTCTTGAACCAGTCAACCTTCCCATGGATGAAATCTTTGGTCTCCACGGAAAACTGGTCAGACTACGACACAAGCTCTTCTGGGAGGAAGAAAGAGTGATGGTGCATGTCGTCCCATGGGTATTCTTGGGCGGCTAGAGTTTGTCAGGCCCTGGAATTGTCCATTTTTCCATCACTTATTGACATACCTTTCATCCATTTTCATCCATTTTTTACCATTATTTCTCATTTATCATTCCATTTTTCATCCATTTGTTGCAGCTGCACATTGAACAACTGCTACTTCAATTTGATGTTTTAAGTGGTTAATAGTGATTATTTTCCTTTTTATTTGATGAATTAAAATACTATTATGCATAATTTTACTAATGATGATTTGTGGAGTGATTTTTCACGTACAGGACGCTCATAGCCAGCTGTTACAGCCTTAACCAAAAACGCATGCCACATAAGAACACCTTGATTCGCATCTTGATTTGCGGGCAGATGGAAACAAATCTCAAAAATCCGAGACATGGGTTTTGTGCGTAACATCCTCATTTACTTGACTTTCAAGGAAATTTCCAAACAAAGCTACGGTTTGTGATATGCAGGTGGTTCTTTGGGAGGGTATTTTTCATATTTGGTGTTGCGGCCGGTTCCAAAGTTACCAGCAGTTACGGCCATGTTTCAGCTGTTACAGATCACAAGCTGGGGGTTTAGTTCTTCATTTCCAGGAGATAATTTTATGTATAAATATGTAATCAATCTCATTGAGAAGGGGATGATCGATTATTGATTAAGAATGATATATTAGGCAGAATAGGAGATGGATGATAGATGTAAGATAGGAGAGAAAACAACGTTATGATGTAGGATTTGATCCAGATCTATTGTAATTATTCCATTATGATAATCCATGCTAGCAGTTTCTTAATTCTGGAGTTGTAGACTTTTATTGTGGAGATCCAGATCTGCTCAGTGGAGGAAGGGCCCTCTTCCCTGAGCAGATGCTGGTAATGTTGATTGTAAGTGTTTCATTTTGCAGATTTGTTTATTTGTTAATTCATGGTTTCATGCATTGGATTTATCATAGTTATTTTATTATTCAGTTCATGTGTTTGTTCATTTGATTTGCCATAGTATTCTTCTATTAATTTGTTTTGGTAGATCGTTGGCCAACATAACAATTCTTTAGATGTACGCAATTAGATCTTGTTTCATGATAATTTATTTTGTTGAAGTGTGATTAGATTTACAGTGTGATTTTCTAAATAGGATGAGGATTGATTTACTTTCAAGCAGGTGTGATCTAGTTTACAAACATTTACGATTGCATACCAATAGATAACAATGTCAGGTAGAAATTGTACTTGCATATATTTTGCACGATAGCCTTGAAATAAAAGACTTTCTCAGGTTGACAATAAATCTTGTACACTCTGTATGTTGATAATAATCTACTTGCATATTGGGTGCTCAACATAGTATAGCTGCGCATTGAACAGCCTGCGCGTTGAACAGCTGCGCGTTGAACAACCATTGGAGTATAGCTGCGCGTTGAGCAGCCTGCGCGTTGAACAACCCTTTGAGTGTAGCTGCGCGTGCCTGCTACTTCCATGAATGTAGCTGCGCGTTGAACAGCCTGCAATGCCGTTGCTACTTGCCTAACATTTTGGCGTCTCAAAGGTATACAATTTCTGCATTCCTCCCTATCTCTTTCTCATTGTTTGGAAAAGTGTTGCTGATTAAGGTCAGACTGCATGCAACCATCTCAGATATTAATAATTATGCTCAATATTGCAACAAACCAGGGTATTCCAGTGGGTTTAGAATTTTGGTTTTTCATGATTATTTTTTTCACATGATTGAATTAAAGGTGAGCTATTTGAATTGTGCTTCTCTCATGCCATAAACTTAACGAAAGTAAAATAACCCTGAGAAAGAATCCCTACAAATGCGCATAAACCACATCTTGCTCCTCATGAACACTTGCACACAATAATTGATGAGTGCCAGACTTTGTTTAATTGATTGATGTATTTTTGCATAAAGCATATTAGAGGTTGCTATTTGTAAGAGGGAGTTGAATGCTTTGAATATTTTATCTAACGATATATAGGTTGATTATGCAAAGCAACAATTGTGATTAATGCCCCAAATCAGTGAAACTCCTACTCTGAACATTCGATAGTGGATCTCAGCCACACATTTACACTTTCTGAATTTTAGAGACCATATTGCTCTTACAAATTGTAAAACTAACGCAAATGGGCATTCTCTAATTCCTGAACACCATGTGATTAATGTTAATTTGTCTTTCCTAAAGTCACTTCATGCAGTAATTGATGATTACACGAGCGCAAAGACACAGGTATACAAATGGAACTCTTGAAGTTTGAAATTTGACATGAATTTGTTAGCTGCAACACCCAGCTGTGAGTGATTACTCTCAGCTACAACAGTGAGCTGCAACATTGGCTGTGACTATGCTATAGGTAAAAATTTATGAGTTTGAGATATGTGTGTATTGCACATCATGATATGACTTTAGTTTTTATTTTCCATAAAAATGCACATGCTTTATTTCAACATTATGTCATTTTTTAAGAGTTGCAGCTGTGGCTGCAACAAATGTGTAAGTCAATCTAGGTGCTCAATGATTAATATTTTTGGTATGGATGTGTGTTATGTTTAAATTTACATCATTAAAAACGTTCACATCTATTCCAATCACTTTTGGGGGTCAAATTTCAATTATAAAATTTTTGGTGACATTTTGGCTTGAAAATTTTACTGAAACATAGACAGGACAATCATTTTTTGGGAGACCAAATGAACTTATTTTTAAAACCTGTTTATATCCCAAGTATCCCTTTGAATCTAGTCTCCAAAACAATTTGAATTTTTACGATTGGGTGTCAAACAAAAATTTTATGGCCAAAATACTAACAGGGTGTCTAGCTGGCAGCTTAGGAACAGAGCTGGGACAGTCCATTTTTGGATGCCTTATTGGATATATTTTGTAAACCTGTTTCATTGATACATTCCCCTATGAATCTAGTTTACAACGCAATTTTAATCACTCCATTCCGATGTCGTACGCAAATTTTATGACCAAAATACCAACCGCCTGTCCCAAATCTGCATTCCTAAAAGTATATTTTCTAGACTGTTCATTAGCTTATTTGACCCATCAATTCTTGTTGGATTCAAAACCTGTTTCTAATGGAGATACCTAAATGAATCTACTTTCATCTCCAATTAGAATCACATCAATCCGTTATCAAACGAAAAGGTTAAGCCTAAAACCGTGACTATTGGTCTAGTCCAGAATTCAAAAAAAAACACCTTGTCATGCAGGCTATTACTGAGCAATTTGGAACATCATTACCTAGGATTTTAAAAAAATCTGTTTCTAATGGAAATAGACCTATGAATTTAATTTCATTTGGATTTGGAATCAGTCAAAGTGGACAAGGAATGAAGAAGCTATGATCAGAATACCATTGGTGAGTCTAGATGAACATTGCTCTGCCGCAGGTATAAAATGGATTTTGCTTTGTTCATTCTTCTTTGGATTTGTTTTATGAGTAATTGCTTGTTGTTTTTTTCATAAGTGTTGGGTGAAGAGAGACCAATCATCTCTCTTCTTCCCTCATATCATGTTTTATTGCAGGCAAATGCTAGGTTTTGCAGGTCCTTGGAAGAAGAAGGTCAATGCATGCACGAGTGACTCTTGAAGACTTTTTCTCAAATTGCAAATGGATTGAGCACATAAAAAAAAATGGAGAGATTGATGTGAAAACCATACAGATTCCAATGTTCCTGAAGTCAAGTCTCATTGCTACATGCCAATAATCATTTTTAGCCATCTGTCATACCACTTGTTGCCGAAAGAAACCCCTCAAGAATTCAATTGCCCTATGGTAGATTCATTCACTCTCCTCATTTCAAAACCCTAAAAATCCATTCATGTCGAAGTCTCATTTTCCACTGCTTATGTAGTCACCATAACCATTTTATTTCCCATCACTACTACATCATGACTTCACATATACTTTTCGCTTCTGAGTTTCATGTTGGTCATATTTTTCACTATGATTCTTCACAATCATTTATTTTGTACTCGTATTGGATGATGTGGAATGCATTAAAGTCCACCTTCCAATGGTCCTGTCCCATCAACTCCGACACATCATCTGGGATCAAGATTAGAGTTTTTATAGTGCCCTGGTATCTGCATGAATCAATGGCAGATTTCCTTGTTGTTAATCATGGGGATTCATCAATGCCTCTTGATTGACAAATCTTGCAGGTGACTCGACGCCAGCACATCCATTCGTACCTGTCAAGATGCACTAAGGTACTTTAGAGCTCATTGTCATCAAAGGTGAGTTTATTCACATTGGTTAACGGCATACATTAATGGCCGGTAATCCAATGATTTCTTTCCATGCTCGACTTCAGCACATTCATTCGCATGGTAAGAATTGTACCTCGGGTTTGTAGCAGCTGAAGATTATGTAATCTAATGGTTTCAACAATGATTTGCAGCATCATGTGTTCAGTAGTTTTACAATTCCTTTCCATTTTCAGTTCAGCAGTTGATTTTCCGAATAAGAGAAAGGACTTTATGCTTTTATGGTAGAATTTCTGCTCATCAATTGTCTCAGCAGTTAGACTTACATGCAACCAGCACAACATCATGGATCAAATTCAATCTCATCCAGTTCCAGCTCTCATATACATATGTCTCAGCATTAGATCAGCCTACATAGCTCCAGCATACACCAGTCCATTTATGTCAACCAAGGCTTCTATGGAGGTAAAACTTGAGGTAAAATAGCACGAGTTTTTGATTTATTAAAGATTTGGGGAAATGTCATGAAGAACCACTAAGCATTAGCCATTTCCATTTTCTAAATAGCCTATTATTTCCATCCATTCCCATCATTTCCCACTAAGTTTTAACACTTCATTATTTATGCACAACCACTTCAAATTCCAACCCAACATCTCACCAACCCAACTGACCAAGCATACAAAAAAAAAGGGGGGGGGGATATCTTATTGTTGTCACACAAGAACCAACAATAGGAAGTTTTGCTGCTACCACACAAGAATCAGCAGTAAAAAACGAAGTCTTGATGTTGCCACACAAGAACCAGCAGTAAGAAACGGTGCTCTATTGCCATATAAAAAAATAATAAGGAGAAATAAAGCAGCTAATACACATCTTGAAGGAGAAGGACAGGCTGGACACAAGAACCTACAACATGAAAAATTGATGTAGAAGTCATTCCTTCTCAAGAGTATGCTATCACACAAGCACGATAGAAAACAAAGGCATGATTTCTTTGATTTGTTTGCTTTGTTCAGTGGTGCACATAATGGTTCACATCTTCATAAGCCTTCAGCATGAGCATGAGCATGATACATCCACAATGGAAATCTGTAGCAACCTTTTTAAGGTCTGATGTGAAGTGTATCTCAGCAGCATGAAGGTAATGATTACTCTCAACATTGGTCATTTGTCAAAGTTGACAGAATTTCTGAATTGAGTTTGATTGTTGTAGAATGTGCAAAAGAATGTTTGGCATTATTTGAAGTGTTACAAAGCACTCCACGATAAGGGCATAACCAAAGAAAATTTTAGCAGCCTTCATTCAACCATGAGAATGGATGAAATTTACTGTGGTTTATTGCAATAGAATTTGCCATGAATTTGATGAGAAAATGGTTCTAAAACTCTTTTATTTCCCATGAATGATAATGCCTATAGTGAGTTTGGCTTGTGAAGATCACTGGTATTTTTTTTGGCACTTGTGACATATGGAGGGTCTACAAATTCTGTGATTATCAGATGATATTTGAGTAGCTTGGGTCATCATAAAAGGAAATTTGTAAATGCGATCTCTTGCTGGTATGAAGATTTCCTGTGCATTATCATTTTATTTTATTATGAGCACTTAACTACAACCACGGGGAATAAAAAAAATCGAGCTCACATAGTCAATTTCAAATAGCATATAGTCATTTTTCAGGGAGCCTGCAGTCATTTTTATAAGCAAGGATGTGTTTCCAGCTAGCACATATACAAAAATTGGATGTTGACAGTGATAGTGCAGATACAAGAGAACAACAGTCCCAAAGTTCACTTGATTTCATGAATGGAAGGTAAAATACTCAGTTTGGGGGAAACGGTTCTTCACAACTAAGATAACAACTCCTCTTTTGCATGAGGACATGCAACATATTCAGTTTGGGGGAGTGGTTTTTGACATTTTTGTGCATATTGATTTTTTTTTATTCATTCACAGCTGGCAAAAATGAATAATTTGATTTAAGGATATCTCACAAAAAAAGCATTGGAACCTCATGAAAGTTGTACAGGGAATGCATAGCAGCATGATAAACAACCGTGGCAAGTTTCAGCTCAATCCAGTGTACGGTTTTCGAGAAAATGACTATCATCACCTACAGCCAATTCATTATTTTCTCGAAATACGTGATGTGGGTTCATCTAATTTTTGGTGAGGAGATGCACTATAATGGTACTTACCTTCTTGCAAAATTTCAGCCCAACCCAATTTGTAGTTTTTGAAATATTGGCTCTGGAAGTTCAACTGCAATACATTGTTTTCATGTTCAAAAGTACAGAATTTGATTTGGGCATATCTTTCAATTGGTAAGTTGGATCCTCATCAAATTTGGACAGGGGATGCGTAACATCATGAAGAAAAACCATGGCAATTTTCAGCTCAATCCAGTGCACGGTTTTCGAGAAAATGGCCATAATCACCTACAACCAATTCACATTTTTCTCGAAATCCGTGATGTGGGTTTGTCTAATTTTTGGTGTGGCGATGCATTGGAGTGGTTGCTACCTTTCTGAAAAATTTCAGCCCAACCCAGTTCGTTGTTTGGGAGAAAATCGCTTCAGAAGTTTCCCGTTCAAAAAGGCTAAAATGCCGTAAAATATTGTCGTTTCCCGTTTTCCGGCGGCCGTTTTCCGGTAGCTGCGACATATTTTCCGACAGCTGCAACATATTTTCCGGCGGCTGTGACATATTTTTCGGCGGCCGTTTTCCGACGATTTCCCATTTTCCGGCAGCTGCAACATATTTTCCGGTGGCTGCAACATATTTTCCGACGGCTGCGACATATTTTCCGGCGACCGTTTTCCGGCAGCTGCCCGTTTTCTAGCGGCTGCGACATATTTTTCGGTAGCTGTGAGTCCACCAAATTTGCCGCTAAAACCTTCTCCAACTTCTCTGCTAAAATAAGTTGACTCCGCCAAATTTGCCGCTACATTTAGTGCTGTTCCACCAAAATCTTCGCTAAAACCTTCGCCAAATTCTCTGCTAAAATAAGCTGTGACTTTGCCAAATTTCTACTAAGGAGCTGCGAATCCGCCAAATTTTCTGCTAAATCCTCCACTAAGTGACTCTGCCAATTTGTGTTAATCTCTCTATTTCTTCTAGCTGCAGCTATGCAAATGGTAAAATGAAGGAACAAGTGAATGAGTTTTTCTCAAGTTGGATGCTACATAGGTATTGGGTTGCATGAGGACATGCAACATGTTCAGTTTGGGGGAGATGTGAGGCCCAGGAATTTTCCATTTTTCCATCACTTATTGACCTATCTTTCATCCATTTTCATCCATTTTTTTACCATTATTTCTCATTTATCATTCCATTTTTCATCCATTTGTTGCAGCTACGCATTGAACAACTGCTACTTCCATTTTATGTTTTAAGTGGTTAATAGTGATTATTTTCCTTTATATTTGATGAAATAAAAGACTATTATGCATAATTTTACTAATGATGGTTTGTGGAGTGAGTTGTCACGTACAGGATGCTCATAGTCAGCTGTTACAGCCTTAACAAAAAACGCATGCCACATAAGAACACCTTGATTCGCATCTTGATTTGCGGGCATATGGAAACAAATCTCAAAAATCCGAGACATGGGTTTTGTGCGTAACATCCTCATTTACCTGACTCTTGAGGAAATCGCCAAACAAATCTAGGGTTTGCGATATACAGGTGGTTCTTCGAGAGGGTATTTTCCATATTTGGTGTTGCGGGCGGTTCCAAAGTTGTCAGCAATTACGGCCATGTTTCAGCTATTGCAGATCACAAGCTGGGGGTTTAGTTCTTCATTTCCAGGAGATAATTTTATGTATAAATATGTAATCAATCTCATTGATAAGGGGATGATCGATTATTGATTAAGCATGATAGATTAGGCAGGTTAGGAGATGGATGATAGATGTAAGATAGGAGAGAACACAATGTTATGATGTAGAATTTGATCCAGATCTATTGTAATTCTTCCATTATGATAATACATGCTGGCAGTTTCTTAATTCTAGAGTTGTAGACTTTTATTGTGGAGATCCAAATCTGCTCAGTGGAGGAAGGGCCCTCTTCCCTGAGCAGATGCTGGTAATGTTGATTGTAAGTGTTTCATTTTGCAGATTTGTTTATTTGTTAATTCATGGTTTCATGCATTGGATTTATCATAGTTATTTTATTATTCAGTTCATGTGTTTGTTCATTTGATTTTCCATATTATTCTTCTGTTAATTTGTTTTGGTAGATCGTTGGCCAACATAACAATTCTTTAAATGTATGCAATTAGATCTTGTTTCATGATAATTTATTTTGTTGAAGTGTGATTAGATTTACAGTGTGATTTTCTGAATAGGCTGAGGATTGATTTACTTTCAAGCAGGTGTGATCTAGTTTACAAACATTTACGATTGCATACCAATAGATAACAATGTCAGGTAGAAATTGTACTTGCATATATTTTGCACGATAGCCTTGAAATAAAAGACTTTCTCAGGTTGACAATAAATCTTGTACACTCTGTATGTTGATAATAATCTACTTGCATATTGGGTGCTCAACAGAGCTTCAAGTAACTCCTTATTGTTGTGGAAGCAATGAAGTGACAGGTCTGATGGACCATTGTTGGAGATGGGGATGAGTTGGTCGGGGGAACTAGACATCATGTAAATGGACATGGTGTTAGACGAAGGAGATGGTGGGTGAACTTCTTTGATCAAGGTGATCTCAGACTCAAGGGAATAGTGACAGAGGTCAGTGAGAGCCATTTTAAATTCAGGAAAGTCTTAGCAATGGTGGGAGTAATGTTCATACAAGTTGCAAAGGGTGCAATCATGGTTTGTCCTTAATGCCTTGTTCTTGACTAGTGGCACGGTTGGGAGTTCAACCACGGGGATTTTTTCGTTCGTATCCGTGGCATCCAGATGCGAATGGATCACTGGCATTTTAGGGAAATTCTGAGTTGGATGGCCCTATTATTCACAAACAGAACAAGGTGGGACTTGTCATGGTTCTACGATGGCTTTGGTGTTCTTTCCCGTATCCCTTTTGGGTTGGGGTGGTGCAGATGCAGGTGCGGTGGTTGGCTTATGTCGACTGGGTGGGGGGTGAGACTCAACCACAATAGGTTGCACTAGAGTGAACACAACCTGGGGAATTGCTGGTTGAGTTGGTGGATCTAGATACCACACTGGAATCCCCAACATAAATTTGGGTAGGCTTAAGGTGGCCATGACTGAATTGCTCACGACACTAGGTGGGGCAAAGAGGAAGGGAATTGTATAGTCCAGAGATGAGCCCACATAACTCCCAGCTGGTTTCATGTGGGGGTGAGGTTATGGTTGCGGCTGTGTATAATGTTGCTGCTACAAGTGATGTTGCGGCTGCTATTGGCATTGTGGCTGCAGACAATGTTGTGGTTGTGGTTGGGGTTTCGGCTGTGGTTGTTGTTTGGGTGTAGCAGTGCTTGATGAGAGCATGCACACGTTTGCAATTTGATTTTGTGTCTATGGTGGTGACACCAACGGGAAAGGAGCTATCATGGTGGGATTGATAAACAACCCAGGGCCCACATTCAATGGTGGGGAGGCCGGTGTGTTTTCAACCATAGTGTCGGTTGCAAGGATGACGTTAGCATGTGCAGTCGCCCCTTATGGCTTGGTGGTGGTGATGGTAGGGATAATGTTGGAAGGTGATGTTAACCCTTGTGTATCATGGTACATGGGCTGGTCAACCATCATAATCTTCCCTTCATGGGGGAACATCATGAGGTGGAAGACAGTTGACGCAATGGCTCACATGGCGTACATATAATTCCTTCAAAGGAGGAGGTTGTAATCTAGTTGAGTGTTGACAACATCGATGTCGATCATGACTGTCTTTCCAGCTAACATGATGGGGACATGGGGGAGGATTCCTTGGGCTTTAGTGGGGTGTCCATCATAATCCCACAGAGTCATGGAGGACGATTGTAGAATCGATGATCCAAGCTTCTGCCAAACCAAGGTAGACATGACGCATGTGGATGCCCCCTCATCCACTATGCATCGGTGCATAACCAAGTTTTAGATGGATACCAAGATTTGGAAGGTGATAGTGGAGGGCATGCATGGCTCTCCATTCTCTGTGTCAAATGTGATTAACTTGGAATCGAAGGGGTCTACTGCCCCTAAAGCATCTAGCAAGGCTTTCCATTATGTTGGGCATGTTTTAAGTACCTCAAGAGCAGACATGGCGGTTAGCATTTGGGCCAAATCATCCACAATGCCATAGTTGACTGCAGCTCTAGCTGTGGCATTATTGGCAATTCTACGTATGGGGGGGTGCAGGAATGGGCGTAACTGGAGAGGTAGGTTGGCTGTATTAGATGTGGATGTTGTTGATGAGTCAATAAGTTCAGTAGTGGTACCGTACTGATTTCATCTAGTCTGTAAGTTGACATCTTTAGTCGTCATGGTCATCAAGTGGTGAACACCTATTTCGGCCATGGGCGGTGCCCCCAGAGCATTGGGATTGGCCTGGGGAGGGGGAGAAGTTGCCACCAATCCTTGGACTAGTAGTGGGTTTTGAAGCACCATGGGAGGAGGTCCTTATGGTGCCTAGTTGGGTTGGGCTTCGGTGGGTGCATTGGTGACCTATTGGGCCTCATTTTGAATGGCATGCTTAGTGCAAGCCATGATGGGACACTCAAACGTGTAATTCCCATAGACATCACAGAGCGTACAAGGTTTGTTTGTGTGTAACGGAGCATTGCGCCTTAGTGCATTCTGCCTTGGGGGGTTTTGAGTGCATTCTGCCTTGGGGGGTTTTGGGCTGGCCAGTTAGCCACATCATTATTGGGAGGGTTCGGTTGCTGACCGCCTCCCTATAGTTGGTTATTTACTTGGTTGCAGGGCCAGTTGTTTCTATCTTACCCTTGTTGATTGTTGGGGGAAAGATGGTTGGGACGGTTTTATTGTGCAAACACTTGTCCCAACGGAGTGGGTGGAGTGGGTGGGGCTGGGGCAGGGACTTGAACTTGTTGCACTGGTGGTGCATAGTATATTTGTGGGGGTGGTGGTGCCATGAATGTGGGAATTTACCCCGCATACTGTTGTGTTGGCCAAGCCATGGCCTGAGCCTACTACGGTGGCGCAAGTTGTACATAAGAGGTTGTTGCTCCAGACTTAGACATCATTCTATAATAGTCCAGAGCTTGGTTTTGGAAAGCATTATTAGTAGTGTTTCTTGGTTGTGGTGCCACGGTAGGTGGTGTCGGTCGAGGTTGTGGTTGTTGGGAGACTGACCCTATGATGCCGTCTGGAGCATGGGATACCCCCGGTGCGTCGCGGTAAGAGGTACTTAGATGAGGAGCATCTGGAATGATAGTGTACAAGTATCCCAACTGGGTGTAGATGAGGTCAAATTGTTGGGCCTTCAGTATGGCCTCTTCTTCAGATTGGGGACATTCAGATGTGACGTCCTTTGTGATGGGTAGGAGCAAAGTCTTGAGGAACCAATCTAAGAAGATCCTATCGTCAAGTTGGATCTTACACATGCTACGGCGCCACTGCCACTCATGGATATGGTCGGTGATGTGAGTGGTGGTGTTCTAGCGATAGGATAACAGGATCTCCACCCCCTCATCATATCTAACAGGGAGTTGGAAATACTGTAGGAACATGAAGGCTATGGAGTTGAAGTCGGGGTACTTGGCTTGTGGCAGCTCAATGTATCGTTTGGCTATGGCACCTATAAGGGTACATTGGAACAACCTTAGCCTGATGGAATCTTATATGATGCTATTGGATGAGCACCATAGATGGAATGTGATTATATGATTTTAGGGACATTCCCTGGCTTTGCCTTCAAACTTTGGGATGTCTGATGGCAACTTCGTTGGCATGGGTGGCTAGAAAGCTTTGTGGTGGATGGGATCATTCATTAATGTAGCCAATTCAGGCAAGTTTAGATGAGCCATGAAGGGTAGATTTGACCCCAAGTTGATTTGGGATGGGGTTGCAATGGCAGTGGGGTTTGCAGGTGCATAATCCATCTGCATGGCTAGGGGTGCTTGTGGTGGCACCATGGTGGATGGGGCAATGCCCCCAAGTGTTGTGGGTAGGATGGTGTGGGGATCAGAGGAATTGGCCCCATGCATGGTGGAAGGGGCAATGTGAGTGGTTGGTGCACTGCCCCCCTGTGTGGCAGGGGGGGCAATGTGTGTGGAGGGGCCACTGACCCCATGTGTTACCACTAGGCTAGCTTGGATGGTCACTATTGGTGGTGGTAATTGGCTAATGATAGTCTACATGACTATGCTTGGACCGCTTTCCAGGTTGTGGGTGACAGGTTGTGATATGGACATGGGTCTACTTACTAATATTAGGCTAGAAAATGGATCTAGGTTTGCACTAGCCATGGGGCTAGATTGTGCAGTGTGGAGGTCTGGTTTAGACTGATATAGGCCTGAATCAGAAATAGAGGCTGTGTGGCCCTCTGATGGTGTAGGAGATCACTGAGAATGGCTCTGATGGTGCTGACTAAGTGTTCCAAATGGTGGTGATTTGCCTCTTAGGCATGAGGAAGATTGTGGAGGAACAATTGTGTTCGCTTGTGTGTATGAAACTGGTGGGTATGATATTTGGACCCCAGTTTCAATGGATTTCTATTGGCTGAAGGTAGTCTCTCGACCACCAAGACTGCCCGAGGACAACGCATGGCTTGTTCCTCAAGGGTGATTCTACTCAATCGGAAGGGGTCGTTGCCCATTTCGCTTGGAAATTCCTCTGAGCAGCCAACTAATTTGGGGTTCCTGTGGTACTCCTCACAATGAGTTTCTAGGAAAATCCCAAATACTTCCCATAGTTGAAGTAGTTAGGGACTTATGTCCTCCAAGACTGTAGAATTTGATTGAACTTAGTGTAAATTTGGTAAATTTTAAGGCTTACTCAGCGTCATGAACTAAGTTGGGTTAATTATTTGGTATGGTGTGTCAGTTTGCTTGTTTGTTCTAGTATTTTGTTTGCAATATGGATTATGAATTCATGGTAGAGTTCATATCATGATTTTGTATGCAAACATAAACAGAAATTTGTAAGCAAATATGGTGATTAACCCTGAATTATTGGCCTAACTAAATGTCTACCTCTTAGTGGTATTCTTCTTCAACCAAGAGAAGGTGTTGGGCTCTCAACATAATGGGACTAATACCATTTGTAGATCCTCAAGTCACCTCCCAAGTGCTAGGCTGGTCAACAAGGAGGACGCTTAGTGCAATGAAAAGCCCTCCTTCTCTACCCCCTCTACCTTCCAGTTCACCTGGTTTTAGTGGTTTAGGAAAAATACCATGGAGTGACTAGATCTATACAAGCTTTCCCTTCATTGTATCCCAGAATACCCCAGAGGGTGATGACTGGGTAGAGGAGGAAGGGGGCAGCAAAATGGTTAATTTTAAGTTACTTTTAGTTAGGCTAATTCATTTTATTAAACCTTAATGAGTGATTTAGTATATACACTTTGTTCATGGATTTATTTGTAGAAAATGAAAAATGGAATTAAAAGAGACCTGCAATGGTGGACAGAGGCAGCTGGACCGCATTTACAGTCCTCTAAAACTACAAATTACTGTTAATTAAACTCAAAAACAAGTTCTGTGTGATAGGCCACACATTTCTGACCAAATCCTACGAGGGGGCATGAGATTTTTCCTGAAATGAGCGAGGGGGTTGCAAAAAATGCCAAAACAACTGAAACTTGAGCTCCTGGGCTGAATTCATGCCTGTATGAGGATTAAGTGTGCCCTGGGTGCACCTTTCTAAATATTAAGTGCACCTTGTCTCACCTTTTCCCCCGATAAGAGCGACCTGCTCTGGAAAGGGGTGTTTTGGTGAGGCAGGGTCAAATCTAGCCGATAGTAACTAGTACTGGGGTCATTCTGACTCGGCTCAGCCTAGCAGAGGCTTTGACACTGACAGAAATAGGAAATAAAATAGATTTAAATAGATCTAAACTAACATTTCTAAAAACTAGGGTAAAAACTGAAAAACTTGAAAACTTGAAATTTTTTTGCCCAGGGATCCTGTGGGATTGAACCAGGGGAGATGCCAAAGCTATAGTGATAATTTCTCCTCACTACAGGGGTAATAATGGCTCCCTTGTGCCTATAGGGCACAAGGGTAGGTTCCTACCCTTAGAAAATAGTAAAAAATGGAATGTAAAAATGACATAAATAGAGTTGTGAATTGAAACTAAGCTAATCTAAACAAGACTAAGTAAATGGCAGCTAATGTAAACTAAATCTAAGAACTAATAACAGAAAGAAAGATGGATATGTAGCCCTTGTGAACCCCTCTGCACACAGTGGGTTAGGGTTCCGCCTCCAAAACCTGCAAAATAAACCTATACTACCATGGAGAAAACCTACAAACAAAGTTAATGAAAAAACTACAAATAAAGATGAGGGTTAGAGAGTAAAAACAAATAAAACAAGAATAAATAGAGATTATACCTCACTTAGGTGGAAATGGGCCACCATGCCCTAGCTCATGGGATCACCTCTCTCGTGGTTGGGAAGCAATGGCTTGGAGAAATGGAAATGGAGGAGAGGGAGAGTGGGTGGTTTGAGAGCAAGAGGTCTGAAAGCATCCATGAGCAGCATAACAATAGGAAAGTGAGGAGTGTTTTGAGAGTGACCCCCCACTCTCCTTATATAGTTTTTCCAAGGGATTTTAGCGTTTTAAGCCCTTGGTCAAGGATTTAGCCCCTTTTTTCGACCTTTAGCCCCTTCTGCCCTAACTTTAGCCCCTTTCATGGTCTTAGCCCCTTTTTTAGGGCCTTAGCTCCTTAGGGTCTATTTTGGGCTCTTTTTTGGGGTTTTCATCCNTCCTTGGGCTCTTTTGGAGGTGTGGGGGTCAAATGGAAGGTCATGGAAGGTCTTATGGAGTGAAATGAGTGTTGTGAGATGGTGTCCTTGGGTGGTGTAGGCAATTAAGAGCTGTGTGGGGGATTTTTGGGTTAACAGAGGGCACTATATTTCACAAATATTGAGGGTGATTTAATCCATGCATGTTCAATAGGTGAAATCATTTTACACCATGGATCTCTCATTGACTCAATCTCTATCGTCGAGACTTGTATCCACCTCCGTTTCGCAACCCCTTGCCTCCTTATTTCCCTAGGAATCTTCAGACATCGAAATAGACTCTAGCCATAGATATCCTCTATGATAGATCTTGACCATTCAACCATGTGGCCGATGCCCCGCTTTGCGATTCGCCCGTTGGTTAACCTCCGTTCATGTCCTGATCACGAAATAGATTAGGGTCATCAGTGGATTATCCCATTGAATATTTTTCATAAAGGGTGTGAGGTGTTATGTAGTTTTGCATCATCCCATTCCCTTATCCATTGTGCACCTCCTCACTATTAAAATAGCCTAACCATTTATAGGATCCTTTATATATCATCGTCATTCAAAAGTGTGGGCCTTCCGACACTTTGCAATGATCCTCTGTATTATTTATTATGCAAGTTTGGGACAACGAAAATACTTTCCTCTGCAGATATTTCTCATCAAGGATTCCGACCATTTAAGATGTGTAGGCTATCCTTGGCATCACAAACATGATGCACCCTTATCTATCCATTGCCTTTCGTTGTGAAAACCCTACATTATCATCGATTTGCACTGCCAGCTCATCCGACGGCTGATCTTGCTTGTTGCTTACTCCTGCACTTCCTATGTCAAGTTTATGTGCCATTGGGTAACCCAGTTTGTCACTAGATATTGGGATAATATTCCTTGTCTACCTCAAAATCATCAATAATAGAGAGTTTTTTCCTATACCTCCCTTTTGTAAGAAAACTACTATGTGTGCCTATCCAAAATTTAACACAAGTGCTAAGAGAGGGTCTTGGGAAAAACTTCAGATTTGTTATCAAGATTTAATATATCATAAAATATGATTTGGGATAGTTTCTAATATATCTGGAGTTTTCTGGAGAATTCAAGAGAAAACTAGTATTTTTAAGCAATTTTGGCGTAGTGAGACCTTGCATAATGCAGGATTCCAAATCAATGTAAGAACTCAAATAAATTATGTTACGGGTTTATTTATGGGTATTTGGGTCTGTAATAGATCCATAGAAACTTATTGCAACCCTACATTTTTTAACCTTGATTCCTTCTCATAAAAATTTCAATCGAGCGAAATCTTTTACATACCTTTGATCGAAAGGGTCTTAAATCTCTGTCGTGCATGTTTAACGGGAGCACCATATTTCACAAATATTGAGGGTGATTTATTCCATGCATGTTCAATAGGTGAAATCATTTTCCACCATGGATCTCTCCTTGACTCAATCTCTGTCATCGAGACTTGTATTTTCCTCCGTTTTGCAACCCCTTGCCTCCTTATTTCCCTAGGCATCTTTGGACATCGAAATAGAATCTTGCCATAGATCTCCTCTATGCTAGATCTCAACCGTTCAACACTTTGGTCGATACCTTGCTTTGCAATTCGCCCGTTGGTTAACCTTCGTGCATGTCTTGATCGTGAAATAGATTAGGGTCGTCGATGGATTAACCCGTTGAATATTTGTCATCAAGGGTGTGAGGTGTTATGTGGTTTTGCATCATACCATTCCCTTATCCATTGTGCACCTGCTCTCTATGAAAATATCTGAACCATTTATCAGATCCTTTCCATATCATCGTCATTCAAAAGCGTCTAGCCTTCCAACACTTCGCAGTGATCCTGTATATCATTTAGTGTGCAAGTTTGGGGCGGCGAAAAGACTCTCCTCCGTAGATATTTATCATTGAGTATTTTGACAATTCAAGATGTGTAGGCTCTCCTTGGCATCAAAACCATGATGCACCCTTATCTATCCAATGCCTTTTGTTGCGCAAACCCTACATTATCGTTGATTTGCACTGCTAGCTCATCCGACGATTGATCTTGCTTGTCGCTCACTCCTGCGCTTCCTATGTCAAGTTTACATTCCATTGGATAAACCAGTTTGTCATTCAATATTGGGATAATATTCCTTGTCTACCTCAAAATCATCAAACATAGAGAGTTTTTCCCTATACCCCCCTTCTACAAGAAAACTACTGCAGGCGCCTATCCAAAATTTAACACAAGTGCTAATAGAGGGACTTGGGAAAAACTTCATATTTTTTATTAGGATTTAGTATAGCATAAAATATGATTTGGGATAGTTTCTAATATATTTGGAGTAGTTTAGAGAATTCAAGAGAAAACTGGGATTTTTAAGCAATTTTGGTGTACTAATACCCTGGACAATGCAGGATGCCAAATCACTATAAGAACTCAAATAAATTATTATATGGGGTTATTTATCAGTCTTTGGGTCTCTAAAGGATCCATAGAAACTTACATAATTGGATTTTAGTGGATAGAACTCATTTTATAGCAAAAATGGTAAAATTAATCAATTAAAACTAATATTCTAGATAGGGTGCAAAATTAATAATATAATTCGTAACAGATTAAATTCAATGCATAAAATTAAATATAATATACACTAATAGAGATTCAATGGAAATATATAATCATTTATAATCCTTCCCATAACATTTTCTTGCTCATTATTGCACTAGATTTATCAATTCCTCCCATTACAATGACAAATTAAGCTTTTCATGAGAAAATGAGAAGTTAAACTTCAGGGGAAAAAATATTTTTATATGAAAAATATAAATGACACATTTTATTAGTTGTTATACTTCAAACAGAATTTTATTGACTGACCATTACATAACAGGACTCCAAAATGGTGGGAAGAGGCCCACAATATGACAAGAGAAAGGATGAGAGCATATGTGAAGCTTGGGATTCATTGGATCTAGACTTGGGTGAGATGGAGGAAGAAAAATATGTATTATATGATCTTCAATGTCTAAACATCAAGCACTCCATATTTGCAAAGAGAATAAATGGGGATGAAGGAGTGGGAATGGAAGGTTTGGGTTTCATCTCCCAAGTGTCTGAGGAACATCACTCAGAAAGGCATGCTCACATAACCACAAATAAATTAACACACCAAAGAAACTAGTGAATGGAGCTCCAATTACCCATTAATATATTTCTATGTGACATACTCAGCAAGTAGAGGAAATAGGTGACCTGTAAGAGCAAATAATCCACCTAAAACCCTAACGCTAGACAAATCATGTGCCCTCCTTGAGAAAATTGGAATGTAGGGTCCATGTGGAGATGTTTCCTTGTACAAGTCATCCATTAGAATGAAAAATTATTCCTCCTTAGTCAAATAGTTGCTACTTTTATCCCTTACAAGTTTTATGCTTTTCCTCGCTTTTGAGGCCGAGTCTCCAAAAGGTAACTGTGCCCTCCTTTGTCAAAAGTTTCCTTCTTTTTCTATGACATATTTTCTAAGTATTTAAAAGGAAAATTTTCCCTCCTTTGTCAATGGTTTCCTCTTTTTCATTTGATTTCTTTTTCATAGATTTTGGGCACTTTCCCTTTTCTCTCTAACTGCTTTTGTCATAGAGTTTCCACTTCTTTCACCTTGGCAAGTTGACTTTCCCAATGTGCCCACTAACATGGAAAGTTCATTTCCACATAATTGAATTGCATAATAAATAACAATGATAAATACATAAAATAAATGCATGCCTCAAAATATGTTTATTTAGCAACATTCTCTTAGGCTAATAAGATAATGCCTCATAAATAATATTTGGACAAAAATCCCTAGATGAGGTAATTAATTCATCTTTGACCCTCCCAATGTGTTGGACATGGTCAACAATTTTATGTTGAAAACTATGGGGACATGACATTCCTACCCTCCAAAATATGCCTTCCCTCAAGCAAAAGCACTCCAAAGTGCTGCAAATGTGTCCACCATGTAGGAGAACTGGAGCATGAACTCATGTGCCAAAAAAGGTTGACTTTCTCCATCAATCCAACATGTCAAGTTTCTTAAAAACGCAAACATTGTGAGGGTCCCATTGCTTGCATTGCACTCCCTTCAGTGAAAATTACTTCCAACACCACTTATCAGAAAAAAAAATTATGCATGGATCCCATTTCCTAACTGTAAGTATCCAAACATTAGTATCCACCATAAAACTTTAACATCACAAGAAATGATATTCATGATGTGGGAATCAAGCCACTACACTAAAAATTGGAAATTCTCAATGCGAAATTGGAAATCGATGTGATTTCCCCACCCAACATAAAGTTCCATATGTTCTTGATGCACATCAACATTGCATATTATAATTATGTTGCTTCAATGACATGGGTGTGAGTCCCATGTCTTGATACAATTTTGGGCATCCTCCAACAACCATCGATGCCCATTTTTCTCACGGAAGATGTATGATGTGTCTGCTGAAAATTCCATGGTATAAGAAAAAGGTAAAACCTCTAAGGTGCATGAATCCAACAAGTACCTACCCATTCCTTCCGTTGATGAATGAATTCTTCAACTGTCACATAAGTATGGGAATTTTATTTCTTTCCCATGTGCACAATCTCAATTGCTCAACTCTCTCCCACTGGTCATGCAATCACCACCATGAATGGAGGAATCATATATAGGAAATGGTTTCATTTTTAGTTGATGATAAGGGGGTGGTTCCCTCAACAAATCCCCATGGATGAGTGTGGGATCCTCCTTCTCATTACTTGGCATCAAAACAAAGAAACCCTTCACCCAGTTATCCTCCTCATGTGTGTTGGATGCCATAGGTGTGTGGAATAAGTTATGGTGAAACAACTCTATGAAAAATGTTTCCACCAAAGGTGTGGATGCATCAATCCCATCATGTGATGGACAACCACAAGGAATTTATTCTAACTCTTCACTGAAAAGAGAACTCCTTCCATGAGAAAAAACAACCTTTCTCGGGAAATGTCCATGTTCTTGGAACTCATCATCTGCATCCCAAAATTCCTCAAGCAAAAAAAATTTTAGAATGCACCTCATGTGCATGTTTATGGAAGGTATCCAATTGATTAAAATTAAATATTTGTGTCTTCCCACATGACAAGACAATTCCATTCACAAGAAGGAATTTATTGCAGAGTTTAAACTCTTTACCTCCCACCATCTTCATTACCCAGGTGTCTCTATCGAACCAAAAAATGGTTGAATAAGGACCTATTTTATTTGCTGATCCATATGGAATTTTATCACAAACCTCCTCTATATCATATTATACCAACAATAAGGTGTTGTCATAATGTGTCTCTTTCCAATCATATGTTTTACGCAACCCTTCACCGGTGCAAGCAATTCTAGTACATCTCTGATCGTTTATTTTTGTTATATTTTTATTTTCCCAATCCATGAATAAATGATCATATTTTCTTGTTGATTCACTTGGAATGTAATCAGCCATATTTCCCTTATATAAGAACTCGTCTATACCATTCTATATACCAACATATGCTTGGCTAAAGTTCTCTTCATTCGATGGCTCTTCACAAATGCCTGCAAATCTACTCCTTTCTCATGGTTTTCCTGCACATGAGGTTCCTCCATTAAACCCAAAAAATTTCCTTCCATGAGACATGAAAGGGGTGACACCTTCAAATTATTTTTAATTTGATAGATATACAACCTTGACTCTTGAAGGAATCTTTGTGTGCTCTTCAATAAGTCACTAGTGATATCCAACTTATTAGCGGGCATTTCTTATTCTTCTTCTTCCTTATTGAATTCACAATGGTACATTTCAGATACCATGAGTGGATGATCTATGTAAGATAGTAAGTTCATATATATCTCCTTCATATCGGCCATGCATTCTTTTAATGATATGCACTCCTCCATCAAGGCTTCTCCTTCCATCTCTCCACCAGAAGCTTTCCAACATCATCTTGCCACCAAGGAATTGATGTCAACAAAGTTTTTCATAGATGCCCTAAGATTGTTTATGTCCTCCTTTACTGATCCACTCAAATTATGTGTCTCACAAAGAATATAATACACCAAGTTTTCTTCTTCCAATAGCTGACATACATGACCATTTTTCTTGTGGCATGGGTCCACAACAGAAAACTCATTCTCGGCATACAAATCAGCCTTTGAATTTTCTGTAAAATCACTTCCATGATGTGCAGGGGATGGTATCTATGAAGGTTGGAATGAAATATGACATGGGAATAAATTAGAGAGAATATCATGCCCTGTCATTTCAAATTCATCATGCTATAATGGAGTCCAAAATTTTGAACTGTGCTCATCTCTCTGCATCAGATTTTTCTCCTTCAATTTTCCTAGTTCATACCCAACTGGTGGGGGCTTGTCTTCCACTTTTTTCGAAAGTTCAGATAATGAATTCAGATATGATTTTTTTTCTTCTTTAATATATCATCGAAAACATCCCTTATCATCATTGACAGTATCACCCTCCTTTGTATTGATTTGGGTTCACTAACAAGTAAACGAGGAGCATATTCACCTCCCTCACATTTGTCCTTCATCTTACAGTCCTCAAATGCAAGTGCAATATTTCCATCCTCCCATGGATTATATGGTTGAATGTGTACATGGATGCTTCAAAAATAATAAAATTTTTCATTCATTTTATTCACCTTCACCTCTTTCTGTACAGATACTTTGGTAGCCTGCTCCTCCACAAAAATTTCTGGTTCACACATGAGCGGTGTAGCCTTGTTTTCTTCTTCATTCTATGGCTCAGGAGGTGATTATAAATATGATTTGTGTACCTCTTTTTGATCTGATCCAAAATATTTATCACAACCCATACATGATACAAAAACTTGAGCAATTATTCGAATATTACCCACCGAGAAACTTGAAGTGCATTCCTATTCAACTTATTCTCTTATGTAACCACCTTGTGGTGATTTGCACTCTACCTCCTCGATCTCTGTCTCCACTTCATTTCTCTTATTATTCAAGGCACTTGAAGATTATTAATTTTGATGGTCACTGGAAGCTCTGTTTAGAGAAAATCCAAACCTTATTTTACTTCTTGGAGAAGCAGATGGCTTTAATGAATCTTTCTTCTTTCCTCCTCTTTTGGCTCCAGGAGGCAACCTTCTAGTCTCCACTTTCTTGCACACTTCATCAAACATGTGTGAAATATTTCTCATGTTTCCTCATAGTAGGGATATTTGAATAGCTTATGTATCTACATAGTAAATAAATCTCGAAAAGATAAATCCTCCCTTATCTCTTCTTTCAAGGCATAGTATACCATGAAATACTGAAAAGATTTCTTAGAGCTCTTCCCATTGAACACTTGAACACTGACAATAGTAGATTCCTGCCAAATAGATTCATCATAATATGGAGGAAATAAATAATAAACATCATCCATACATAATATATATGATGTACTACATGTTTTCTCTTCACAATCTTCTTCATCACACTGCTCAATGTCTTCTTCAATTATTGGTAGCAACCTCATAGCTGCAACTTGATTTAGTGATTTGCAAAATTTTATTCACTAAGATATTACCTTCCAAAGGGGTGGAGGAAAGTGATATAATACCACTATAATGTTCCCAATTCTGATATGAACACTTGAACGCTAATTAATTCTTCAAATTAAATAAAATTTCTGATATTAAATTACAACCACGGTGAATCTTCAGACTAGGTAATTCAAGGTGTTTTGCTGGGAAAATTTGCAAACAAGGGAGTAGTAAGTGGAAGAAAACAATATTAACTTAATAATATTTAATTCCTTCCCCACAACACATTTATATTGTGTACCATTCATGTTTTAGAGTCCTCTATGTGAAAACCTACTCCCATGCTTTTGGGTCACCCAACCGTGAAGGTAGGGAAATTCCTTCCGTCCTTTCGACCAGGGGATTGGTAAAAAATGAATAGGTGTTATCAGGACCTAATATATAACAAAATCTGAATTGGGACAGTTTCTAACATATTGGGAGTTTTCTGGAGAGTTTAGGAGAAAACAAGGATTTTTAAGCAATGTTGTCCTAGTGAGACCCAATGCAATGGAGGATCCAATATAACTATACAAGCTCAAATAAATTATGATATGGGTTTACTTATAGGTATGTGGGTATTTTTTTGATCCATAGAAACTTACAAAACTGTATTTGAGTGGGAATAACTCATTTTATAGCAGAAATGGTAAAACTAGTATTTTAGCTAGGGTGCAAAATTAAGCATAGAATTCATAAAATATTGAATTAAATGAAGAAAATGACATCAGATATAATTTAATAAAGCTTAAATGGACATATATAATCATTTATACTCCTTCCCATAACCTTTTCTTTCTCACTATTGCACTAGATTGATCAATTCCCCCCATTACAATTTTGATCAATTCCCCCCATTACAATGACAAATTAAGATTTTCATGAGAAAATGAGAAGGTAAAATTCAGGGAAATAATTATTTCAAACTGATAAATATAAATTAAATATTTTATCATATTTTATACATCAGAGAGCATTTTATTGACAGGAAATTACATCAGAGAACTCTAAAATGGTGGGCAGGAGGCCCAAAATATGACAAGAAGAAGGCTGGGAGCGTAGGTGAAGCTTGGGATTCACTAGAGCTTGTCTTGGATGATATGGAGGATGAAAAATATGTCTTATATGAATTTAAATGTATGAACATCAAGCACTCCATACCTGAAAATAGAAGAAATGGGGATGAAGGAGTGGGAAAAGAAGGTTTGGGGTTCATCTCCCAAGTGTCTGAGGCACATCACTCAGAAAGGCATGCTCACATAAGAAAAAATCAATTAACACATCAACCAAAATAGTAAATGGAGCTTGAATCCTCCTTTAATAGATCTATGGGTGACATACTTAGAAAGTAGAGAAAATAGGTGACCTGTGAGAGCAATTCATCCACCTAAAACCCTAACCCTAGACAATCATGTTCCCTCTATCAGAAAATTGGAACGTAGGGGCCATGTGGAGACATTTCCTTGTCCAAGTCATCCATCTAAATTTCCAATTCACCTTCCTTATTCAAATATTTTCTACTTTTATCCCTTACAACTTTTGTGCTTTTCCCTACGTTTGAGACCGAGTCTCCAAAAGGAAACGGTGCCCTCCTTTGTTAATTGTTTCCTCTTTTGTATTTGATTTCTTTTGTCATAGGTTTTGGGAACTTTCCCTTTTCTCTCTAATTTATTTTGTCATAGAGTTTCCACTTCTTTCACCTTAGAAATTTTACTTTCCCAATGCACACCCTAACATGGAAAGATCATTTCCACATAATTAAATTGCATAATAAATAATAATGATAAACAAATAAATTAAATACATGCCTAAATAATGTAAATTTAGCAAAATTCTCCTAGGCTAATTAATTAATGCCTCATAAATAATATTTGGACAACATTCCCTAGGTGAGATAATTAATGCATCTTTGACCCCCCCAATGTGTTGGGCATGGTAAACTATTTTATGTCCAAAAATATGGCGACATGACAAACCAAAAGCTAACAACCCCCACTAATGAGAGTCTATTCTTGTCTAATTGAAGTTTAGCTCAAGAGTCTAACAATTCACAGCCAACCATAGAGATTTACCATAGGGAGGATAACCCGCATACATCTTGGGTTACTTATTTTATATCCTCATTACAGACTTGATACAGATTCCATACAGCCTCAATATAGACTCAGTACATACTCAATACAGACTCGATACAGAGTGGTTTTATGTCGATTTCTCAGCCGAATTCCTATATTCCAACAACAGGTTATATTTCCTATTATGGTAACACCTAATGAGAGGCACTAGAATCATGAATTACAGATATTCCTTCACACGTGATTTTCTCAAGCTCTAGCCGAACTCATACCCATGATCGTTGAGGCCTGTCACTTTTCGAGCATTACGCCTTAATTCCATTTTCCAGCCTTTATGCTAGTTGCACTCCTTTTGATGCTGATATTTTGTCGTACCTTCCTTTGTTGCACTCTTTCCTTCTATCATGACTTCCTCTTCTAGTGAAAATTCCTCTTCTGACACCTCTTCCTTCTCTTCTTCCTTCCTTTGATTGCCTTTGTCGCAGCTTCATTTCTCTTCTTTATTTTCTGTCGCTACTTTTCTCGTAGCTCCTTCTTCTTTTCCTTTAGCTATTATCCATACTTAGGATGAATTTTGAATGGATTATACCTTCATGTTCCTAGGCCCAACAGGCCCCCAACACTCCCTATGGCTTATTCTAAGCCACTCAAAGCTATTCCTCCATGTTTTTATTTATGCTGATTTTTCTCTGAAAATATTCAACGATTTCACCACTCTCTCTGATTATATGTGCACTTCTTCTTATTTCTTACTTAATTGTTCCACTAGGTAGGAACTGACATGTTTAGACATGAAATTCACCACTGATGCTGCTATGTCACACATCTTCTGACTATGATTTCTGTAACTTTTTCTACTTCTACTGTCATTCTTTCTAGTAGATGTTACTACTGTCCTTCTTTCTAATCATATTAGAGGAAATTTCAATTTAAAATGGGCCTTCCAAAAATAATACAAATTCCATGTCATCATGTATTATCCAATCAAAATAATTTAAATTTAAAAAAGGGACCACCTCTTAAACAATTTTTTAATATAAATTTGGGGATAGGTACCATAAAAAAACTACTTTTTTGTTCGTATTTTCGACATATCTCCCTGTGTTTTTACTCAAATTTCGATCGGGAGAGCTCATTAGATGAAGAATTAAATTTTTCATCCAATGAGTACCCACTTGGCATACTTTTGAAGGGCCCCCTCCAAAATTAATAAATATTATTTTATTATTTTAACTATTATTTTATTAATTTTCCTTAGGAAGCCCATTTTGAGTTGAAATTTCCTCTAATATGATTGAATATAGTTACTGTTTCAAAGTAGTAGGACATGTGAAATGGGAGAATTATAAATATTATTGATTTTCCTTGTTTTCATTTTTGGATTCAACACAAATTCATCCCAATTTTTCCCTTCCTCCCTTCAGAATCTTTCGTTGCATCATCCTTGAATGAGTATGCAACATCAGTATAAACCTTGGAGCTCGCAATAGTTGGAAAATTTAGTATAAACTCAATGTTTTTATTTGCTTCACTACTAGTGACATCTTCCATCCTATCAATAGCTTACCTTCCTTTATTAGAGTCATCCAGTTCATCTTTTTCCTGAAAGCATCATCACCCCTTATGTTTTCAGTGCTTCGTAGAGATGATGGTGATAACGGTGGCCTTTGGTTCTCTTTGCCACTATCCAAACACTAGCTCAGATTGGAAAGTTATAGTAATGAATAGATATTAAGAACTATGGAAATTAGTTCCACAGTGATATCTGGCAACTTCGGTGGGATGTCCCTTGGTCCTCGGATTCTATTTGGTGCTTCTTCATTCTTTCTCATCAGTGATGAGACAGTGTTTCTATTATGAGAACTAGAAAACTTCCTTGCTGCCAATATTGGTAGGATGATTCATAACATTAGTGCAATGTGGAATGGATTTAGAACAATTTTAGGAGCCTCCTTGCTTGTGTTGGAGCATATCCAAAAACACTTTTCTCAACCATAAAAATTATAACATCTTCACTCACAAGGCCCCCGAGGGAACTAGTACTAAAGGTCACAGTGACCATACTTCTCCAATAGTATTTGTTTATCTCTGCGTGTTCCTTCAACCATTCATTGTGGTAATTTATGGGAGTTAATTTGAATGTGAGGGAGAGTTGAAGGATTATCAGGGTGTTGAACTAGTCAAATATTCACATGTGCCATCATGTAGTAGTATAATGACAACACGATTCGTCATATGGGAAATTTTTTGAGTTAGTATGTTAACATTGCCAAGTATGCCACTTCCTTTTTTTATGACGTCATGATACTTATGAATGATGGGACACTCATATTCACTTGGTTTCTATGTATTTTTAAGGACTGACATCAGTCTTGTCAACAAGCTACTTAATTATTGTGCCAATGTCAAATCATTTCTTGGTGATGCTATTTAATGTGATAAATCCTCTTCTCTTTTCAAGCTCCATCAACTTCTTTTCACACTCCATGTTACTTTCTTTTCGTTCTATTCCACTTTTTTTCGCACTCCTTATGAATTTCTTTTCCCTTCCCATAGGGTTTCTATCCTGCAACAGGTTAATTTCCTTCACTGAAAAATTTCTAATCTTGGGAAAATGTCAAGTTGATATAACACACTTTTTTTGCTTGTGATCTAATCACAGTTATCAAAATAAGGCTTCAATCAAATCCCATTTATGAGCCCTCAGACCTTTGTACCATCCAGTTTCTATAACTTCACTTCTCCTCCCTTAGTGATTTACTTAAGAACATATGGTCCTAACCAACGTGTTTGCGACTTCCCTGGATTCTTAAAAAATTTACTATCATACATAAGAACAAGACCTCCAACTTCAAAATGCTTATTCTTAATGTGTCTATCATGCCATACCTTTTTCCTTTTCTTTTCTACATTCTGGTGAAATCCTGCAACAAAGCGTTCTTCCTCCAAATGAATTAGTTGAAGCAATATTTCTTTCCAGCATCAACATCTCTCATTTCCGTGATGATGGAAACTCTAAAACTTGGTACAATATATTCCATAGGCATGATAAATTCTTGTTGATATACCAACCTGAATGGTTCCTGACTTGTCAACTTCTTGTAATATCTTGTGCACAGTCGCTTTTCCTACCTCCTGCAAAACCAACATGTGCTTCACTTTATCACCGGTCTCTTATGTTCCAAGAGTCAACGTCGAAGTATTTCAGGAGGACCCATTTTATACAAGTGTCCAAGAATTCAGATTAAAGCATTCCTGGTGTATATATGGTAAGTGTTGACTATGTGGTGCAAGTGGATGCCAGCTATCTAGGCTAGTGGGTAGGAAATTAATCAAAATTGGTTAATTATTATATCCTAAGTTATGAAGTGGGTTTATTATATTCCCACAAATACAAGAAGGATTTGGCAAGAAATATTTGTCAATATGAATTTCAAATACCTCCATCATCTCCACAATGAAGAGATGGTTGATGGATTTCCTCTCATTAATTCCTATGAAGGTGTCTGCAATTATTAGTTAGTACATAAGCATCCAGAATTAAGTTACAAGGTTGAGAAGGAAATAATAGTTTCCTCTACACTTGATTTGGTTCATAGTGATGTCTCTGGACCAATTCCTACAACAACTATGAATGGATCTAGATAATTTCTAACCTTCATTGATGACTACACAAGGTATTGTTGGATATAATTCCTTAAGCAGAAGTATGAGGTATTTGAAACCTTCAAAATTTTCAAAGCCTTATATGAGAACACTCTCGGGAAGAAGATAAAAGCACTCAGAATTAAATAATGTATGAGATTACACCAAAAGAGAATTCCAATAGCTATGTGCTTCAACAAGTATTGAAATGCAACAATAATTCGCATACACACCATAACAAAATGGTGTAGCTGAGAGGAATAACAAATATTTGAAAGAGATGGATACATTCCTTATTTAAGCAAAATAAATTCCACCATATCTATGGGATGAAGCAGAGAACTGTGATTCTTCCATCCATAACAAAGTGCCTCTCAAGTTAGTGTTTGGGGTCACTCCTTTCAAAGCACTGATGGGACATGCCCATTGTCTCACATCTAAGGGGTTTTGGCTCCAAAACATGGGCAAGAATTCTAGGTGACAAGCAAAAATACCTCTAATGTCAAAGTACTGAATGCATACTACTGGGATATGCATATTATGCAAAATATTATAAACTGATGGAGATTGCAACCAGAAGATCCTTCATGGAGCGGATTATACAATTCAATCAAGATTTGTTGCATGATATACATCCAGTTGAAGAGGAAGGTATAATTAATCAATCAATTCCATTTCCATATGCTTATGTCTTTATTAATAATTCGTATTCAAAGTCCAAAGATGAGGATCAAGATGATGAAGATATTGATATTCAGAATGAAGTTCAAGCAAATCCAGATATAAATCTAGCACCTGCTCCCAAACCAAGGCCTAAATGGGCCCAAAAATTTATTGAACCTACTATGAACATAGATGGGGATCCATTTGATAGAAGAAGAAAAATATCTCAAGTTTAGGATGAAAACCTTACAATCTACCATATAGATCCACTTCTACCAGAGAGGTGCTTAATGATGCTAGGTTCTTATCCACAATACTACAAAGAGGATTTCCATGATCTAGCATGGTAGGAAGCCATGGATGATGAATATGATTGGCTACAAGACAACCAAACCTAGAATCTCGTCTCCTTACCTCCTAGGAGAATGCTAGTTTAGTGCAAATGGATCAACAAGACCAAACTAGCAGTAGATGGATCCACTACCAAGTACACGACTCAAATAATTTTAAAGGGGCATTCACAAGTTCATGGGATATACTACAATGAAAAATTCACTCTTGTTGCAATAATAAAAATCAATATTACTGGTTTTGGCCATTTCAACTTTGAAGAAGTGGGAGGTACATCACTTGGATGTGAAGAGTTCTATCCTACATGGTGACCTAGAAGAAGAGATATATATGAGATAGCATGAG
Organism: Pseudotsuga menziesii; assembly: GCA_001517045.1. NCBI lineage: Eukaryota > Viridiplantae > Streptophyta > Pinopsida > Pinales > Pinaceae > Pseudotsuga > Pseudotsuga menziesii. Next base: position 245,803 of record LPNX010520313.1, on the reverse strand, counting down.
GGGTACACTAAATATTCCTCCTTTTGAAAACTAGGGAAATATTTGTATGGGCTCAAGAAAGCTCCCATGGCATGGTATGCGAAGATATATTCCTTCTTATAGTCACAGAAGTTTGAGAGGTGCAAATATGACTCCAATTTCTACATTCAGTAGAAGGGAGGTTTCTTGCTGTTGATTTTACTGTATGTGGATGACTTGCTTATTACTAGTGGCTCAGTTTCTAGATTGAGGGATATCAAGTTAGTTTTGAGAAAGGAATTCTCCATTATAGGTCTAGGGCTGCTAAGGAAATTTATTGGCCTTGAAGTGAATAAAAAATATTTTGGTATCATGATTACTTAGTACAGATACATAGGATATTTGATGAAAACATTCCACATGACTGATTACAAAGAAGCATGCTTCCATTTCTTATCTGGCAACAGATTGGAAGAAGGTGGTTCTACACCCCTGGTTGATAGTACTCTCTACAAAAAATTGATTGGTAGCTTATTGTACCTTACTCATTCAAGACCACAATTTTCATATGATGTGAGTGTTGTTTCTAGGTTCATCTAGGAGCCACATGAGATGCATTGGAAGGAAGAAAAGCATGTACTAAATTATGTGCAAGATACTAGAGAGTTTGCAATTCACTATTTTGCTTGTGCTCAATTAGATATGGTTGGTTTTACTGATTCATACTGGAATGGGGATAGTACTAACAAACAATATACAACATGATTTATGTTCACCTTCGGATCTATACCAATCTATTAGTCAAGAAAGAAGAAAGAAAATATTACTACCTCTTCAACTGAAGTAGATTATCGGGGGGTTGTGAATGCAACTATTGAGGTAGTTTGGCTACATGGAATTTTGATAGTGTTTGGAATTCACACTTCTCCTTAATTACACCTCTTTTGTGATAATCAGAGTGCAATTAGCATTTATAGTGATCCAGTACAAAAGAATCATACCAAACACATTTAAGTCCACATGTACTACATACAAGAATTATGCATAGTAAGGATATGATTATGCACTAATAATGCCTATAGAGGAGCATACTGCAAACACATTCTTCAAATATTTCACTGAAAAGATATTTTCCTATCTCATATCTCTTCTTGGTGTTAATATTTGATTTATTCATTGTTCCTGGTTCATTTGTTGATTCTGAGCAACATCGAGCACCATTCTATTAGGATAATGGAGACACATGGTCGAGAACTAGGGTGTGGACCCAATTCAACACTTTGGGGAATCAATCTTGAGTTGACAATTCTATTGAATGCTGACATTTAGTATGGGACCAAGATGTGGACCTATTCTAGCACTGGGGGGACTCAACCTAAATTTGAGTGATCATTCTATTGAATGATGATATCTGGTCAAGGACCATGATATGGACCTATTCCAACACTAGGGGACTCAAGCTTGTGTTGAATGAAAATCCTAATGAATGATAGACATCTGGTCCAGGACGATGAAGTGTAAAAGTCTAGTACTAGTAGACTTAGTTTAGTTATGAGTAGCCATTATTTTGAATGGAGACACCTAGTCAGTTGCTAGGACTCAACCTGCTGATGAAGGCCATTCACTTGGAGAATGGAGGCACTTGGTATGTTACCAAGTATTTGAACTAGTCTTAAATTATGTAGCCTATGGCTAAGGCACCTGGTTTGTTGCCAGGAAGGCACTATAAGACCTAGATCGGGTCTAGGCATGTCTGACAATATGACCCTTGATCAATGGGCTTTGTGATATTCTCCAAGGCTTAGCTACCCTTGGTTAAGACACCTTAGTACCCAATCTTGGTGTCTCACAGAGTGTGAGATAGAAGCATTAGAAATTATCTATGTTTATGATGATGTACTTGGAGTGGTGATCAAATACCACGTTTCCCACATGTTATGATCAAAAGGGAACTTGAAGAAGGCTAAAAGGTAAAAGTAAAAAATACATAAGGAATTTTGGACCATAGGTAGGCTATAGGTAAAAGTAAAAAATACATAAGGAATTTTGGACCACAGATAGGCTACAGGTAAAAGTAAAAAATACATAAGGGCTTTTGGACCACACGTAAAAGTAAAAAATACATAAGTACCTTTTGGACCACAGGAAGGCTAAAGGAAAAAGTCAAAATTGGAAAAGAATAAAATAGTAATATTTCATTCTTTCTAATTTTGGCCCACTTACAAGTGACTCAAAGGATATAAAAGAAGATCAATCCACTTCATTATCACACACACTTGGCTCTCACATGTACATCTGCTCCATAGAATAATATTTTGTTGGTTAAGGAAGAGAAGGAAGTTTTGTCTATTCCCTAGCATGGATGAGTCTAGCTAGGGCATCCACATTTATATTTGGATCAAAACCCTAATACAGGGTTTCATCAACAAAAAGGAATCAACATGTTCACTTTATTCATGTGTTAGGGTTTTACTATAGCTATCATCTTCTTCCTTCACAGGAAGATACAATCTCATGCAGTCTTCTACAGTTTTTTGGGTAGCCCTATTATTCTGTTGGTTTCTCCTTTTCTCCTCTCAGGTAGAATCTTCTAGGGCTTGTACCTCTCCACCAATACCATGAGTAGCCATTGAGAAAGCCCTTAAGGATTGCTAGTTTTCACCAGTACACTGGGAAGCCAGCAGTGAGGGCTGTCAAGGTTGCTAACCCACCCTCAATCATCCTTTAGGCATAGTCATAGAGTCCGGGGTAGTAGCCAACATACTCGTAAGGGATGTTGGGTCTGATCAAACCCTCGACTACCGAATAGTCATCCTATAAGGGCTGCTATGTACATAGCTAATCCTTTGAGAAGCTCCCAGGACTCTGGGCATACAATAGAGGCCATGGATAGGATTTTGGGAAGACAACAGAGGTCATGAACAATGTATCAGGCACACTCCAGTAGATTGGGTAGGAGAAATAGAGATCTGGGAAGGAGTAGAGGAACCCAACAGGTTTTAAGCAATAGTGAATCTTCCCAACAGACATTCAAGCAGGAAAAATGATGATCTGGATAGAGGGAAAGTTATTCTAGGAAGGAAAAAAGATGATCTGGGTAGAGGGCAGGTTAGTTCAGGTAGGACAAGCATAGTTTTGGGTAGACACACATAAAATTGGGTAGCTTGTAATTTCTGGGTAGGAGAGAATCAGGGAAACAAGCCCTAATTTGTAAAAATTCCTAATTGGGCATATTTCTGTGAAATTATTTTTCACATAATTGTGGATCTAAGGTACAAACTCAGCTAGAGTTTGTGGATTTTTGAAAATCTTAGTCATCTCATTTACGAGATGAAGTACTAATACTTTTGGTGTTTTTTTCCTTTAAAGGTTTCCACAGTGAAAAATATTGTGTCCAATGTGTTGATGTGATTTTTTTACTGCATTTGTCATTTTTTTATGTTAGTCTACAAATTTTAAAAAGTATTATGCTAATGCTAAAGAATCAACAACAATCACAATTCTAGTTATCCTGCATTAAGCATCATTATAAGGCTCAAGGAACACACCACTGGCATGAAAGCTCTATAATATTAGAATTTAGAAGCACTATGGCACACACCACAGATGTGAATGCTCTTAAACACACCTTATAAGGTTTCGGAGTGGGTGAGACCATAATACCAAAAGCAATGGTCAAATCGCATTGTGGTGGTAGAATGTACTTTGTTTATATTTATACTCCATATCATTTGCTGCAAAATTCATACTAGGCACACATCCAACTCCCTTCATCTGTCTATACAAAATTTCCAACAATGCATATATTTATTTCTTCTTTAAAGTGTTACCTATCTCCAACAACAAATGTCTTCTTGAACTCAATCCAGCTATGTCTTGGTTTCTTTTTTATTCCCCTATCTCTTATCAACGTTCCCACCTTTGCTACCTCATCCCACCTACCAAAATTTGCATATCTGTTTGACAAAGATACATATGTAGCAACATTTGTTAAAGTTTCAATATCACGAGTCATTCTCTAAGCCAATATTGTGCACTAGGATTAGGCATGAGGTGTTGAGGTAGTTCCTCAGAGAGCCTAAGTTGGACTCAGGAAACTTGGAGTAGATTCTTGAGTTGGAATCAAGAGTGAATAAAGGTGGTGTCTTAAATAAAACTAAAACTAAAAATTGCTATGTGTGAATTAGGATTTTGATGTCATTACCATAGTTTTTTTTTCAAGGAAAAAAAGTTGTTTATTTTATTAAATATAGAAAAGTGTTAACAATATTTGTATGCATTTGCATATCGCTGGTTACATAGCCAACAAATTGTATCAGTAACTATTTCCAGAGAAAATTATGACCTATAGCCTGAACATCATTGTCCGTGCAAAGACTTGAGCCAAAAAATTCTAGAGAAAAGATATTTGTAGTTGTTGATTATACATCCGGGAGACTGTCTAAAAGTTTCTAGAAAGAAACTTAGACCTGTAGCCTAAAATTTTGTTGCGCCAGGTGCTTGTGCCAAAAATTTCTAGAGTAAAGGATCTTTGTGTGCTTGCATATTTCAAAAGGGATATTTTCTTGTTGCTTAAAAAAGGAGTATAGTAGGCAAGAAATTCAGTCATCCTGTCTTCCAAAAAGGGCTTCTACAAAAGATCTGTGATAGAATTCATAAACTTCCCCTTCCTTATGTTCAAAAAATTTCCATGTGTCGAAGGCCACCCCCACCCCTTCTTTTGAGAGGCAATCTGCTACTACATTTCGTTCCCTATATACATGCCAGTATGAAATGTGATCAAAAGATGTCCAAATCCTGGTTACTTCTTCATAGAGAGTAATAAGTGCAAGAATTCTACAATGCTGAAATTTATTCACCCAGTTTGTAATAAGGAGTGAATCTCCAAATGTCTGAAGGTTTTTGTAGCCCTTTTCTAATCCAAATTGGTGAAGGAGTTTTAGAGACAAAAGTTCTGCATAGTTGTTTGTTCCTTCCCCAAGGCCCATTTGGATCTAGAAATGGTGGTTTTAGGTTAAGTGGAGGGTGGCACCACCCCCGTAGACAAGATTCTGAGAGGCTCCATCAAAGAAATCCCAAGGAATTGTGTGGTCTACATGTTCTGTTGTGATAATACTTACTAAAGGTGCATCCTTAGTTTGTGGAAAGTAAGAAAGGATATCTATGCCTTATTTTTCTGTGACCTCTGGTGAAGAGGATTTTTTTTGGAAAATTTCTTGATTTCGAGCTATCCATATCTCCCATATGTGAATAAGAGGAAGAACCTTTATGTGGGCTAGTTGATGGGTATTGAGCCACGCTTTCTAGGTGTCTTCCAGCATGGCTCCAGTCCACATGTATCTCTGATTCATCACTGACTATGAGTGCTTCCAAAACTAGGTGGAGAATGTACAATATAGGAATAGGTGGTTAGCATATTCGTCATTGTTTTTGCATAAAGAGCACCATCCTGGCCCCTCTATGGATATTTTTTTCATTATGTCCAAAGTTGGAGTTTTTTTCCCGAATGCACCACATAAACACTTTTTATTTCAAAGGGAAATTAAGCTTCCAAATCCTTAGCTTCCACCATTTATATTCATCTTGGAAAGTGGTTGAACACAGATACTAATATCATGCTTTTGGTGTGTAAATTCCATGAGCAACATGTTCCTAGACTATCTTGTCTTCTTCGTCTGTGAGTATAATATCGGCCGGTCGGAGTGCAATGATGTACCTATTCCAGTATTGGACCCACTGAGGTGGAATTTCAATTTCTCAACTTCCCATCCACCCCTGTTGCCATATATTGGTGGTAGCTGGATCAACAATTTGGTTTAAGTGGAAGAGACCATTTTGTTGAAGATGTTGAACTAGCTATGGACTATTTGGCCATGGATCAGCTCCTATCCTTACAATTGACTCATTCTCCACCTTCCAGGAGAGACCATTCAAAATTAAAGGGAAAACATTGCAAATTTCCTTCCAAATGATTAATCTTGCTCCTGGAGGGATGGTAATTGAATTTCTAATCCAGTCCCATAGGGGTGCTGGGATTATATATTTATGGTAGACCACTTTTGACCATATACTTTTTGTTGTAAGAAGCCTCGAACCTACTTCTCCTACCAATACTTTAGCAAAGAGATTAGCATTCTTTAGCCCACATCCTCTCAGTGGTTTTGGTCTAGATATTTTGTCCGATTTTACCCACGGAAGCACAAATTGTTCTTTCTTTCCTGTTTAGAGGAATTTTGAGAAAATTTTCCTTGTTCTCTCGAGGATGTATTTTGGTATCCAAGCAAGTGGCATCCAATATACTGGGATTTCCTCGAGGACCGACATAACCAGAACTAGTATTCCTGCTCTCGAGAGCCATCTATTGCACCAAATATTTTCCCTTTTCTCCATTTTTTCCACAAGCGAGTGTCAGTCTTCTTTTTTATAGCAATTTGGCTTGAGCCTGAGACCTAGATACTTCAATCCATCATCTGGTTGAGTGAATAGGAAGGGGAAAATGGTCAAGAATCTTCTTACAGAGTCTTCTTCCATGTTGAAGGTGGTGAGAGAGGAATTCTATTCGCTTAATATCATCCACTAGTACAAAATGAGGAATTAGCTACGACGTGACTAATATTCTAGTCACCACAGTTTTTTCAAGTGATTTACTACTAAATATGAGCAATTTTGATTGACCCAAATATAAACGACTAAAATTAATGACTAATTTAGTCACCAGTTAACAAATATGACTAGATAATAAGTGACAGAGTTAAAACTGACTAACATAAACGACTAATATAGTCACAACATAAAAAATGACTAGCTAGAAGAATATGAATTAGTCATTTATGTTGGTCATTTTTAATTGTGTCATGAAAAAATGCAATTGTGACAATGAAGTGTTATAATTTAGTAAATTTTGTAAGTCGTCTACCTTGTATAAGTAATATTGGTGCCATGCATCTCGATCTTCATAGATCGAACCAAGGAATTGCGTGAATTTGATATTGACCATCTTTATTCCTATTGCACCATTGAAGCAAACCGTTAAGCGAGTTCCAAACGACAATTATGTTTTTACAATTACAAATTAGGTACTAGAACCAATACCATATTGATACCTAGAAGCATCATATCTATTTGTTGATCCTTCAATGTAAGAGTTGCAAGTCCCTTATTGAGGTGCATTTCTAACTTCAATATGACTATCATGATCTATGACTAATGACCTAGCTGCACCAGTTGACGTAGCTTCACCAGGCTCAGTTCCTTTAAACATCATAGCACTTGATCCAATAATAATTGAACTGGTAGAAGCACTAAGAGAAATATTTTAACCAATCAACGACTCAATTATAATAAATCTGGGGCATTAAACCAAAACCAGTCTTAGGTCCATATGCAATAAATCTAGAGGATCGACCCCATCTCAGATTTTTATGTAAATATTTTGATTCCTCAACCTCTTACAAGCCAGACCTCGCAACATATGATACATATAATGAAATGATGATCTCTTCTTATCACTATCAAGTTAAACCTCCTTTATGCATTAGTGGTTAAGTAAATTTTGCATCTGACGTCACCACGCACCTAATTCATGATGTGCACAACTCTTCTCGACCAACATCCTCGATCCAAGTTTATTATATATACTACTATACCAAAAAATACCATTAAAACAAATATTATATAATAATAAAACAAATATTATATTTATATAAAACACAAATTATTATATTTATATAAAACACAAATTAATTATTTTTATATTAAACCTAATTTATAAAACCAAATCCATTGATTCTCTATATGTTTGGATAAAGGATAAGAAAAATGAAACCCTTCATCATTGTTGATTGATGCCAGATCCATCAATAACATGGAGTTCTTGTTCTTCAATCAAAAGATAATCCTGTCAAGATTCATAAGTGCTTGGAGGATATGCAATCTTGAGTTTGACACACTAAATAAATTTTTAATACAAATGTAAATGTTCTTCTTCTATTGAGACTAATAGACGCACAATGTCTATAAAATGAAATACATGCATTATAATAGAGAGGGAAATTCTATGAGAGGAAATTCTTTTTATGCTTCTTGATCAAGAAAAATGGTTGTCTTGTTAGAATGAAATTGTCCTTATTATTTTCCTATTCATTTTACAAGTTTCATATTTTTCATCAAATGATGTGTTATGGTGCATCATGAATTGTCTATGCATGTTTGGTAGGTTAATTGAATACATATATTAGTATAATAATTCATTTTTTATGTTAGTTATGTGAGATGTTAGTTGTTAGTTTATGCTAGTTGCTTAGTATATATGTGCATAAAATACATAGATTGTCACTATGGTCACATTATGAGATTTAGTGGTTAGGGGATTTAGGTATTATAGGGGTTAGCCAGAGTTAGGGGGTTACATTTAGGTGTATTAGAGGATTAGGGGTATAGGGGTTTAGGGTTTAAGTGATTCAGGATTAGGAGGTTTAAGGGTTATGGGGTTAGGGGATCATGAAGCTAAAAAATGAAACACTTTTATTGACAAGTTGAAATTGAGTTTCATTTACTTATAGGAGGAGGAAGATAACTTGGTCTAGTTATGGAAACATAACAGAGATTATACTACAAGCCTTCAATACAAGGCCACGTTCTTGAATGAGGACTACGAAATAGAGTAAGTGGTGTATTCCCTTGTGGAAAACCACGACTCCTCTAAACACCAATTGTTGCAGTGGATAGAACTATATAACAAGGTGTTGACTTGGGGTATATTCAAGAAGATAACTTGGCATGGAGCACATTTATCAGTTTTATGTAAATTAATGGAGACATATCTTTGAAAATTTAAATTTTTTTTGTTCGTTAGTCAAAATTTCCCTATAAAACCAAATACCTTAAAAATGAAAAATAAAAATAATCACAAGTTAAAATTAACATTGTTTAATATTTCTATATATTACTTACATTATTAAAAATACTTATAATCATACCGTCTTAAAATAATTTTACCGCTCAACATCAATATAATGATGGTTTTACACTACCATTTTGCTTTATGTATTACACTATTACATATAATTCCTGAATTTCATGGTGAATTATATCATTATTTTTGTCTTGATGAATATTTACCAAATATCATTGTTGCAGAATTTGAACACAAAGGAGACAAGGTGACCTAGATTGTTATAATGTCACGAGTTTCTATGATGTAGTTCCAAGATTTGTTCTCAATATTCTTTTACCATCTTTAAATACAATAATCAAAATTAAAATCCGTCACTATTTAAATGGTTATCCCTTCTGATTTCTGTCGTTCCCATTATCCCTATCTACGGGGGAAAATTGATCTAGATTGAATATTTCTTTATAGAAGGTCCTCATAATTGTACAATTTTCATAAGTAGTAAATAGATTTGATTGTATCAAATGTAGTCACATTGAAAATGGGTGCTAAGATTTCAAAATAACCTATAAACCCACAGACCAGAAAGATATACCTGAGATAACGGTGGATGCCCTAATCATGGTCGAGGGTTTTTATACAATGAGTTTCTGTCTTAATGAGGGAAATGGTGTCATTGCAGACAAGAAGAAATGGGATGATATTAAAGAATTTATAGGGTAGGGAAAAGAATTTATAGGGTAGGTCAATAATAGGATGAAACCAGGGTCATGGCCACCGAAAATGAAACCCTTTCCCCATTATACGAATCACCGAATTTAGAAGTAATTTGTCTATATCTAAGAAGATGCTTGAAGATGTATAAATCACCATATTTAGAAGTAATTTGTCTGGATCTAAGAAGATGCTTGAAGACACATCTAAGAAGAGTAAATGGAGTTGGAATTCAGGCAATTCTAAACATGGTGATGAGATTGGTGTTAGTGGAAAGAAATTGAAATGGTCAAATATTGGTATTGAGCTTCACATTGAGTCTCTAGGTTTGTTTTCTACTATGTTTATTACCTATTGTGTTTTTCTTTTATTCATGTTTTTTTAGTTTTTGTGGATGTGGTGGGGATGAAATGGCTAGATCATAATTCCCTACAGTAATAGAGGATTGCTAGACTTGTAGATGTGCTAGAATAGGCCATAAGGATCAAAGCTATTATTGGATATCCCATGATTTTCAAATACTGGGTTCAGCTTTGCACGAGATACAGTTTCATGAGGACAACATGGTTCGGCTTCACTTTGACGGGTGTGTTGATAAGTCTTTAGGGAGGGTTACTCCTTCATACTGTGATTGGAAGTGAAACTTTGAACACCTGATATATACTTTGGCCTCCACTATCTTTTTCACTGCTTTACATGTCTTTGTAGCTGTCTGTGCTCTAGCGAGCAACCCTTCTGATCACAAGCTCTTAGCTTTCTCTCTTGCATCACTCATTGTTGGAAGTTGCATCCTCGAAAATAGGTCAGACCTACCCAGGTTCATAATAAGATTGCTATATTTACAGATGAAACTTAGGAACTAGCAATTCCAAGGGTTGGTAGACCAAAAATGTTGTGTACAGGATTTCAAACTGAAGGTTATAATATCTCAGAATGTCCTCACTTCAAGGTCAGGGGAGGGACCTGGACTATTTACTTTCCCTGCAGGACCGCTTCTAGTTGCACTTATGAGAGGAGTTGTACAATTCTCTACCTGCTATTGTACCTCTTTTTTTTTAGTAAAAGTATAATTCTTTTCAAAATACTAAAACTGCATAATCTGAGAAGCCCCAAGGCATTTCCTTATTTTGTACCTAGTTCCAAATATAGTTTTTTGCGGGTTTTGTAGTACTTTTACTCAAAGCATATATAAGTAAGAGAAAATCTCCTTGCAAGCCTGAAGCACGAGTTGTCCAGGGGAACTTGGGAAATTCAATGCGAGAAATAAAACCAATAGTTATTGAGGAAAAGGAAGAAGGGAATGAGAGATTTTAATGCTACCATGTCTCATGCCCGTGTTTGTTGCTTTCCATTATTTCACCTTTGGGGGTAATTGATCACTGCACAGTGTTGTTGTTCCTCATGATCACCTTTGGCATCTTTAAAAAAAATGATAAACAAGTTCTAAGTAGAAAGTCTGCAAATTAGATAATTATTCCATTTCAAACATTTACCCAACACATGACCAGTAAGATTGATAGAGTATACGAAATTATCTGAGATTCCAAGTTATCTGCATGTGAGATCACTAGAAAATGGTACAACATCTGTCGACATACTGTTGTTATATATACTCTTGGTAGTTTTTGGACTTGCTGGCTAATGAGGGAGGGAGCGAGTTGGGGAGAAATGTGACCAGGATCAGTCAGTGGATCTAGTAGGTCTTTCTTCTATCTCCCTCCATTTTTCTAAATCCAGACCATCATTTCAAGTTTCAACTGAAATCTTGAGTCTAATGCAAAAGATACCTATTTTAAATTTGTCTTTTCCAATATTTGAAGGCGACCTCAGCATGTGGTCTCATCGTTTTGTATTTGGGTAATCGTTGGTTTTCATGCCATGGGCCTACTCGATATTATTCCCACATTTCACAAATTTACCGTCTTACCCCAACTCAGAAGACACATGGAAGAAACCTTCTTATAGATCAGAGCAGGCCCTAACCTAATTATATAATTCATAACCATGTCTGTATTTCTGGCCCCTACTCATATAAACTGTCATGAATGCTGGGAGGGCAGGAAATCAATCCAACCAATAGCCACAAATTTACCATTTTACAGTAACTCAACAGATCCATGAAGGAAGCCTTCCTAACTAATTTTCTGTCGACATACTACTATTATATATACTCTGGCTAGTTTAAGGACTTATTGCTTGCTGAGAGAAGGAGTGAGTTGGGGAGCAATGTCTTTTATTCGGATAGGGATTTAGTGAGGAGCTGGGAATAGTCAAAAGCTTGTGGGAAAGCTTCTAGTTGCTCCCATTCTCTCCCATGAACAAACTTTTATATCACTTGGACTTATCACTTTTGAATTTCACTCTGGCGATCCCTAGTCTAAGAATATTTTGTTTTAGTTGAAAGAATGCTCATTCTCACTATGGCAATTGAATATGTTAATATAAGAATTTGAATTTTTAAAACCAAATAATTTTCACTTTAAGAAAAAACCTGGACCAGTAATAGAAAATTGCCACAAATTTACCATCTTACAGCAACTCTGCAGACCCATCAAGGAAGCCTTCCTTATAGATAGGAATAGATAGCAGACCCAACCACATAATTCATTTTCTTGTTTTACATCAACTTATCAGACCCATGAAGGAAGCCTTCCTTATATATAGGAATAGGCACTACCCAATCACATAACTCATTTACCTCATAGGGATCACTACCTAATGTTGTTCCAAATAAAGGATATGGGGATAACATGTTTGTTGTTCCTATTCCTCCTATGTATTCATGCCAATGAGGACTGTTGTTGTCTAGTGTCCATTACATATATCCAAAAACACTTGCTCTTCTTCTTCCTGTGTATACTTCATTATGCATCCTCTAGTGGGGAAGGATATTATCCATTGCCATTCTGCTTCTCAGGTTCCTTCTCCATCAAAATGGGCAGGTCAAGCCAATGGAACTTGTCATTCTCAGGTTGAGGAGGTGGTGGCCAACTATGGTGCTCTTGGACTCAACATTTACCGTGTACTTTAACTAAGAGGCTTGCTACTAGATCTGTGATAGTGAGCCAAACCACGTGGGAAACAAACCTCTAGGGGGCTTGTTTCATCATGCATGGTGCCAACCCAGAAGATAGATGATATGTGATGAAATCTATGTCTATTTTCTTGTTAAATTTCAATTCTTTTATGTGTTTTTAGTATTCTAAGGTTTTATAGAGTTGTTTCCAAGGGGCTAGTTGACTCTTATACTTTGTCCTACTTAGTATATATGCATTAAATTGCTTCATGTTGATTTTCTCAGCAGAATTGAGAGCCCTTCTCTTCGAAGAATAGGACAGTCCGTGACCATGTTGAAGACTCAACCTAGTGTTGAGTGGCCATTCTATTGAATGGTAGATATCTAGTTTGGGACCATGACATAAACCCAGATCTGCCTTGGGTAGACTCAACCTTGTGTTGAGTAGACATCTGGTTTGGGACCATGATGTAGACCAGCCTAGGATTGGTAGACTTAGTTTAGTTCTAAGTAGCCATTCTCTGGGAAAATGAAGACACTGTAATCCCTAGACTGGGTCTAGGCATGTGTGTGGCACTTTGACCCCTTATTTATGGGCTTGGTGTGCTTCTCTAAGGATTAGCTACCCTTGGTTAAGTCACCATAGTACCAGATCTAGGTGTCACATAGTGTGTGAGATAAAAGCATTAATAACTCTCTTGGTTTATGATGATGTACTTTTGAAATAAAAAAGTACCACAGGTAATGACCACAGGGGCACTTGGTAAAAAGACAAAGTCAAAAGTCAAAGAAAAAAAAATAAAAGTACCGATTTGGTAAAAGTGAAAGTGAAATTAGGAAAAGAATAAAAATATTATTAATTTTATCTTTCCTAATCTTGTCCACCTAAAAGGACCATAGGTGGAAAACAAAATTAATGAAGGAAATCTTATAAAAGTCAAAGGAAAAAATAAAAGTACCATTTTGGTAAAAGTGAAAGTGAAATTAGGAAAACAATAAAAATATTATTATTTTTATTTTTCCTAATCTTGTCCACTTACAGGTGAACAAAGGCTATAAAAGAAGATCGCGCCTTCTCATTTGTCACACACACTTTTGCTCTTAGAGGTGAAGAATAGTATCTTATGTTCAAACCCTCAGCCAGGGTTTTATCAGCAAAGTCCATCTTCAACATTTTTGCACAGCTATCTTCAGCATTCCATTTTTCCAGGAAGTTTTCAGCAGTTTGATATTTTCGTGTAGTTTTCAGCAGTCTGATATTTTCAGGCAGTTTTTAGCAGTCTGATATTTTCGGCCAGTTTTCAAACAGTCTGATATTTTTGGGCAGTTTTCAACAGGTTGATATTTTTGGGCAGTTTTCAGCAGTCTGATATTTTTGGGCAGTTTTCAGTGGTCTGATATTTTCAAGTATTTTTCAGCAGTCTGATATTTTCGGGAAGGAGAGAGAAAATCTTAGTTTTTTTGAGAAATCCCTAAATTGGTAATTTTCTGTAATTCTGGAAATTGTGGGTAAAATTATTAGTCTAATTTTTACTAATGAATTTTACAGTTACTGTGGTCAAAATCTAGATCTGGATTTGATGAACTTTTTGAAGAATTTCTTAAGCCATCAAATTTACGAGATGAGCGACTAATGCTTTTGGGGTTTTTGTCCTTTGAAGGTTTCCCAGTGAAAAATATTGTGTCCATGTGTGCTGATGTGATGAATGTCTTTTAATTTCACTGCTGATCTATATATTTTTATCTGCAAATTTTTAAAATTTATGCTAATGCTGAAAATTCAACACTTCAGGGGTTAGATAATTGATTTCAGTGCTCGACAATAATACACATGGATGGTTGAAGGATTCCTATGATTTTATAATTTTCATTTCAGTATGTGAGTAGGTTGTAAATTGTCTCTAATGTTGGTGTAAATTCTTGCAACTACTAATGATATTACTACTATATGCTACTTTGGTCCTTGCCATTAGCCAATATATTTTGTTCTCTACTTCAATACTTGGCTTATTGTTTGAAAATGTTTGTGGTATTTTTTATTTTGATGACACGGTAGAAGATGCTACTGTTTGTGGTGAAAGGTTCTTAGCATTATGGTACAAATTGTGTTTCTGTTATGTTGCAGACAAGGAATAATGCCATTGCGTGGGATCCAAGAGAACCTATGAGTTTTACTGTAGTATGTGTTCCTCATTCTAACTGATTTGAAATTTATGAGATTTCTACTGTTTGTTTTGGTATAATTATTTCTTCCTGGAAGTTATTAAAATTTGTTAAGTACTCGATACAACTGTAAATTTTTAGTATCTTGTTCAGTGTCCACTTCATTGTATAGGACGATGACTTTTTAATGATTTTTTATGTTAGTAAAATGACAAGAAACATTTTTAATGCTACATTGTAAGTTTCTTGTCTTGTGATAGGATCACCATAGTTTGATTCTTTTTAACTACAGGCAAATGAAGATTGCAACTACTATAACTATGATATGAGGAGAATGAATATTTCAACTAGTGTGTACCAAGACCACGTTTCTGCTCTGTGAGTGTTCATAATGACTGTTTCCTTGTTGCATCTTTATGACATTTATAAGTTTGGTTATTTAAAAATTATCCTTTTTTGTAGGATGGATATTGACTATTCTCCATCTAGTCGGGAGTTTGTTAATTGATCTTATGATCAAACAGTAATTCCCTCGCACATAACATGCAATATCTCTCCTTTTCTAGAAGCACAACAAAATTAGTCAAGTTTATGACATGCAAATATTTATGTGAAAATGTATTGCAAGTAGTTATCTTCTAACATATTCAATAATGTCCTCCAAAGGAGAGAATGTTCCCCTATAATGTAGGTCACAGCAGATAAATATAAAATACTAAATGAATGCAAAGGTCATTATACAAAACAGTTTCCTGTTATTTTCATGTCACTTTTTTTATTATCATTAGACATGTCTTCTTTATAGTTTAAATTAGTGAGCTATGCACTGTATTTTGAGGCGATTATAGAGGAACCCAGAATGTTCCCAACTAATTTCGATTCCAGATACTGAAGTTTGGTAATACTCAACATGTAAGGTTGGTAGCCTTATTCATACCGGCGCTAAAGAAGGACAATCTTTGTGAGAATGAACCCTACTATCCAAGGCTTTATAAACAGGGCATCTCAGCCCATCATCCAAGAACTCCCTTTAAAGGCCATGAAACTGTCTTTGGGATGATAAAGCACCAAGAAATAACTTCTTGGCATTTGGTCTAACATGTGACTGTTGAACTTTATAGTCCTTTATCCACTATGCTATTTTTTTTTATGAAGGAAAAATAGCAATGATCTAATAGTGGATCTCACTTGATGATGAGAAATGGAGTCTCTAAAACTTCGATCAATCCATTTTCTGGAGCAGGTGGGGCATATTTTCTCCCACCCTTCCTTTTCAGTAACCAGGTCAGAATCTCATTGGGAGAAATCCGAGGGAAAACCTTCTTATTCCTTGGATTCCATTCTTTCTACCCTCGTAGTTATAAGGCCAATGAGCAAGAGATGAACTTGTCCTCCACATGATGACACCCTTTAACAACTTGGCCTGAATCTACGAAGAGATAAAATAGAGGTACAAACTCAAAATACTCCTTCATAGAGGAAGCCCACAGAAAACCAGAATGCCAAAGCCACCTACATAAGTGAAATCCATATAAGAGGACTAGCCATGGTTGCTTAGGTCTGAAGCCTATTTCCTCCATTGAGAGCCCCAGCCATTTCCATCCATTCTTTATGGTCCTTGGTGTATAATATAACATCAATTGAAGTTTCATGTATGTGTTCAATTTTGTTTCCATATTGTAAGTGCTACAAGCATTTTCTGGAAATGTAACGCTCGATTCCTATTTCCTTTTAATGCTTGGGTAGTTTAAGTATTTGCATGGTAATTGTAAGGTAGATTTGTTACCTAATGATTCATTTGAATGATTATTCCATTTAGTTTTTTCATTATTTTGAGTGGGTTATTTTTCTATACGTGGTAACCCTATATAGATCTTTACTCCGTAACAAAACAACCATGGTAGGTTTCCATGTGAAATAGTTATGAGTAGTTAAGATCGACATTGGCAACCTATCAACCATAAGAGAATGAAAGTGCCAAAGAGAAAAGGTCAAATATTCACCAAAATTTCAACTGATGATGGCCATGAGCTACAGCCTCTAAACAAAGATGCAGTAAAGAGCATAGTAGATCTTGTAGAAATGTCCAGAACAAAAACAGATCTGAACACCAATATTGTTCAGAAGAATGAGAAAGTTGGCACCAACTTGCTCTAATACCATATTAAATCAGAGTAAAAAAGGTAGAATATGTGTATTCTTACACTCCATACAGACATAGAACATAAATAGTTTACAGGAAAGCATATTATGATAATTTAAGTTCATCAAATTCATAGGTCCGCAGTATGAGAGTGTGGGGAGCAAACATATGTAAGTAGCAAGGAGACAAAGAAGGTGAGATGGTCTTCATAGATGGCCCAACGGTTTTGTAATTGCCACCACCATTCAATATTATCTTGTGATCTAAATCCACAGAGGAAGAGTTCAGAGTTAGAGGAAAACAATTTTGCACAAGGCCGAGGAAAAGAAATAAAATGAAGTGTGTAATATGATAATTTCTCCAACAAGCCAAAATCCTGGATGAGGGAGAACCTATACATGTTTTATGATAATATAAATTTTCAATTTTTCTTGGTGCAAATGCTTCCATAATAACTTATGGATGTGTCAATGTAATTTTCATTATGGAGAACATGTGCCACACACATACACTCATACTGAACTAAGCAACCAAATCCATCCTTTCAAAGGTGAATCACTAGTTTGGTGGAAAAAATCAATTTAAGGCTTCGTTATGTGTTATTTGATACCAGTTTATTATTCCATTCCTTCATTATGTTTTGCATGTTTCTTTTTTCAATTTTAAGTAGTTTTTAAGCTCCAATCTATATTTTTCATTATCTAAACAAATGAATCAATGACCTGATGTTGAAATAAGATCAAAATTTTGATATCAGCCTTTTTTACTTCTTAGGTGGCAGAAAAGAGATGTTGGATATGTGGTTTAGTCCAAGAGTCTAATGAAGCTCTTCTTAAGCATATACAAACATCCAACCATTTTAGCTTTGCCTCAGATTCACATCATATCAGAGATGGTGGATTTATCTAGCAGGATGACAAATATCTTGCTCCCTTCTTGCAAGATGATTCCACGTTGTACAGCTTTGAAGAGGAAGGAGAAGAAACCATGGAGAACATAATTGGTGATGATGTGGTTGATAAAGCAGAATTACTACGAGAAGTAGGAGGCATTTGCCTGAAAGACATGTAAAATTTGGTTGACAATTTGACTAATTATGATTATGATGATGCACTCTCAGATTTAGCTTCTATTAATCTTATCACAATAGAGTTAGTTGGCACAACTACAAGTAGTAGTGCAGCTAATAATAGAAAAGAAGTGTCCGGCCTTAAGACAAATAATAATAATTCCAATGGTGTCATCACAACAGAGGAGACTTCTAGACAGTCTTCCCTCGTGAAGGAAAGATAAAAGATCCAAAGTAATTTTTTCAAATGTGGCAGAAAAGGAAATTAAGACCATCAATGAGAGTTACTTTGGTTCTTATAGTCGGTTTTCAATCCACATGGAAATGCTCAGTGATCAGGTGAAGTATGGATTTCTTTTTTGATGTTAATGTTCACTGTTTTCAAGAATTATGCAACATTTAAAATTGAAAGGTTGTTTGTTATGCTTAGTTTTTTTACTTCTTTTTATGTTATTTAGAATCCTTTTCTTACAAGCAGTAGCATTACCTGGGTAATAGAAACAAAAAAAGGGGAAAATTATAAAATTCAGCACATGGAAAGTGCCTATTGAAAAAGAGACTTCACATGAGATTAACCTTCAATATTTGATACTTGTGGCATGATGGCATATTCAAATCATCATGGGTTTCAAACTTTAATGTCAGGCAATTAAATCTAGATGAAGGAATCTGGTTAGCGAGTTCAAAAAATTAACTTGTAATTTGTCTTGTAGTTGTCATTGATTAACTCAATGCTATGGTTTTTATAGTAAGAGAAATGTTTGATTGCTAAACTTGTGTTTCTTTTTCAGGTACAGATGCATGCATACAGGGGATTTATTCTAAACAATCCTTCTCTTTTTAATAGAGCTATGGTTATGGATGTTGGATGTGGAATAGGGATTTTCAGGTGGTATCCATGTTTTGCAAATCATATCATTTTCTCCTCTACACCCCCTTTTGTACTATACACAAACATAAATCAAGAGGCTATAGAGGATAGGATGGCTGACAGAATAGAGATTCAGGGAGAAGAAATACTCAGAAGTATTGATAGAGATGGGTACGTTATATGAAAAACAAAGGAAACGGGGAATAAGAAATAATAAATAGGATAACTTGGCAAGAACCAGTAATTGTTTTTTGAAATAAGAAAACCCTGTTTCTTGTCTTACTCTATTAAATTTTTAGTTTTGGAAATTTTATACCCTTATTATTCTTTTTATTTTGGCTGTTCATATTTTAATTTGATTGCATGCATCTAAGATAATTTGTTTCCTTATAGAAATATGTGGAGCTATAGTTGATGCTTGCAATACATCTTCATTTTATCACAACATCAATCCATGAGATAAAAGTGTTGAATTATACTTAAAGCTATGGATTTGTGTTAAATTCAGATGATGATTGAATTATTTACTTGTGCATGTCTTTGCAAAAAAAATTCTTTGCAATAATGATCATAGCTGAAGTTTACAATAATGATCGTTTATAGATAGATAATAATACATAAGGTAGGTAGGTAGATATAGTCTAGATAAATTGCTAGATAAATAGTTATATACTATATAGATAGACATATATGATAGATAGGTCAATTGATAGATAGGTGTAGAAACTTATATTTGTAGGTAGAAGGCTGGAGAGATACAAATAGGTAGATATGTAGATAAATAATATGACCTCACAGGAGCACTTTGACTTTAGGTTAAAGAAGAAACACAAAATGGAAGACAAATTACAAATGCATTGAACTAAGATATTGCAAATATTTTTAATATAGTTTAGAGTCTGGTTTATTGGAACCTTCAAATTTTGGGTAGTGATCCTAAATCAAGGCTTACTACTATATTTCTGGGGAGAAACAATGCATTACTTCAAAAATTTCAAAAGTCATTTTTCTTTATTTGTTTGACTTTTCCATTCTTTCTTTCACAACATTATTTTCCTTTGAAAGTCTATTGTAATCAAGGGGAAGTAGACATTACTTCCTCAAATAGTAGCTCTGATTCTAAGGTATCATAAATACAACATATAGGAGGAATATTGGAAAATAGGTACATTGTGAGTGACAAACAGTGTTTTGTTTCATAATTTGAAAGTGAGTTGCAATGCAAGGGAAGGGAACTGAAAATGCAAGGATTATAATGCTTCATTTTGAAAATGAATATCAAGCGTAGACACCTGTGATTTTCATTTGCTTCAATTTTGTAGGGTGTTTTGTGTGAAATTTAGTGGCAATGCAACTTATGTTCTGTTAGGAAGTGACGACACTAATATTCACCTGTGGAAATATAAAGCATCAAAGTAGTTAGGAGTGATAGGCATATTACCATTAATTTTTGTTAACTTATTATTTATTCTAGATTTGTTTTATGTGTCCTTATTGGAAATCACGCATTTTCAGTCTCCCAGGAAAACTCATTGTCATGTACTTGTTCTTATTTGTTTCAAAAGACTACACTCGAAGGCATTCTTGTTTTGGGCATTGGAGACTTTTGAAGGCAGTGTAAAAACTAATTAGAGTAATAGCAGACATACAGTCTAAACACTGAAGAAGAAGGATGAAGTTGAAAATCACAAGATATATTGAAATTTTTTTAATATTTGAATAGATCAAAGAGGAAGAAGTTTTAGAAAATGTTAAATAACATATTTGTTATAGAAATATTCTAGATCAAAGATATCGAAAAGGAAATAAATGTTTGTTGAGCAGAAAGGAAAAGGGTTCCAAGGGACTGCAAGTAGAGTATCTAATGTATCAGTTACATATGGAATTGCTTATTAAGTTATGCTTAACTTTTCCTTTATTTAAGGATTTCCTAAGAAATTGATGAAAATATTAAGTTATAGGAATGCACCAATAAGTTGTAGGCTAAGGGACTAGTGGGTTTAGAGTAGGTAATTTAGTAATAAATAACATAATCACACTTATGGTTTGCGTTGATGAATGGAGAGAAGAAATAGAGACAAACTAGATGCACTAGTGGAATGGTAAACCTTATAAAATATGGGCAACAATTTATAGATTACTTTGGATTGAAAAAATAAAATTATAAATGTGGAGGTCGTACTCAAACCGACATGCTAGTATTCAAGGACTTTATTTTAGATTTGCATTAGTTGATCAATACTATGTTTGTGGCATTACAAGGGCTTCAATCTAGGGATCTTTACCATTGTTTTCTTATTCTATGGTGTTAATATAGTGTTGCTTGCCTGAATCATGTAGGACATGACCAAATGACTCACTTATTTACCATTTCAGTAGCAATCATCAATGATTGTGACCATAGGCAAAAGAACATCATGTCTGTTGATTCAATACAATATTAATACCTTGAGATCCATCACAACAATCGAACCCTAGAGGAGTGAATGCAATACAAGTATTTTATGATGTGAATCTTTTAGGTGGAAGCACTTCATACTACATGGAGCATAGAGAACCAACGAAAAATGGTTAGAGAGCATATTTTGGAATCAGAAAGCGATTTAGACCTATAAATTTCTAGGTATGGTCAAGGAAGACACTTTTATTCAACATCCTCATTATGCTTGACGCTATTATGTGGAAACAAAGGTAAAGTAGCATCTCACAACAAAATTGGAAAAATAATTAGATTCAAATGTTCTATCCTGAAATTTGAGTCAAAGAATTTGTATTACATATAAAAGTAGGCATGACCATGACAAAACTAATACACATTTTTTCCCACAAAGGACAGTAGTAAGTGAAGGAAGAATACCAGTGGTACCATTAGTAAAGAGCACAAAATGCCACATGTTATAATAGGGCTGGGCTAGATATACCTCAAAATAGTTTTTTAAATGGTAGACATAAAATTTCCCAACACATTTCTTAAGTATCATAAAAACTAAAACAATTAACACATTATGGACATCTGAGAAAAATAAGGAGAAGAAAATTGTCATGCTATATTAGTTTTAGTAATTCAAGTATAGAACCATAAATCCGTTTGGAATATGTGTCCTATGTCATCGTATCTGACATGGACACTATGAGGACACGTGTTATACTGTGGGGACACAGTACTCACACTGTCAAGATCGTGTCATGACCTGCACCGGAAGTGTTTCAAAAATAGCACACATTTTATGGCCCATATCCCCATCTCTGCTTCAGCCAAATTATGTGCTACAGCTTCAACATCCTCCCATGACCCTCTATTATAGTTCAAAGAATTTTCCACGTGTTAATGAATCTCAAAATTTGGTTCACAGAACCTTATGATGAATATCAGAGCTTCTTACCTAATATTTCGATATGTTCTACACATAAATGCCCACCACTACAACTTTGATTCTTGAACCATTTTTTATAGAGTAGATGCAAGATATTCTAGATGAGAGTAGTATTCCTCAGGGTTTGAGCATATTGAGCTAGCGCTTATCTTTGTATCTGATCAACAACTCTCCAAGAAGCAATTAGACCAATTTTTCATGAACTCACAGCAAAAAACCTTAAGCAACAATCATGAGCAAAGCAAATTTGTTTCAGATTTGTTTTTATATGTTCTCAATAACCATAGCCTATTCTTTCAAGTAAATTTATTTACTTCATTCACCTTTGAATTTTAAAGGAGGAAATGTCATCTCTGCTTAAGGAACAAGCTAGGAGGGTGTTTAACTCGAGAGAAATTTTATGACTAGTCCATCATTGACATACACATTTGTGAATGTGCAGTGTATTGATTCTAATTTCTATTGAATATTTGTAAATGTTCTAGTTTTTAAACAAAATTTGGATCTCTCTCTCTCTCTCTATATATATATAAAATGTGCCCTATGTCCTTGTGTCAAGTGAATTAGGAACTGAAATTATAATTTGTTATCTTGCTCAGGACAACATTTGATGCTCTTACAAGCATCAGATGTGACCAACTCAATTCAACTTGGAAATTTCATAATGGGAAATTCTAAGCCACAATTTTTTTTTGTTGAAATTGATTAATCAAAATTGAAAAGGTTAGAATGCATGTTAAGAAAAATTCGAGGAATTTTGTGACTCTAGGAAACCTTGACCCTTATGAATTTCTGATATGGCATAGTTGAAGTTGCGACCTCTCAGTGAAAATGTTTTCTGGTTTTCCATTTATTATTATTATTATTGGTGGAAATTCATTTTTGTTACCAAGGTTGGACATTTTAACATCATGAAATTGGACTTGCAGCTTCTTTCCAGAGAGCGTAAAAGGCATGATTATCTATATGCTGTAAAGGAACCATTTAAGTGTCTTCCAGAAATTAAACGCATTGAGAATATGTTGCTAGATACAATAGATCTTATGTCACAACCTATTCTAAAAGGGTTAGTACTAACAAGTAATTGACTTGATAGACATCGACACCTACCAAAGCCTATATACAAAGCATCCCTTCTACAACATACTATAAATACCTCAACAAAGAGGAAAGAGGATCATAAGAGATCCCACAATGCTCCTGGATCTGTGGTCACTGCTCCTCTTTAGAAACGATGAATTGTAGCAGAATTGGAGTGAACATCCAATTCTAGCACACCATTTTAATGCAAGTTATACCATCTATTCAACATTATCTTCCCCTTGTCTTCTTTTAAGTATTTCTTCTACATTTTTTTGTTATATATGTTTGATTTGAAAATAGTTATGTTAGTATCATTTGATCTTAAGAAATCTTACTTAGAGTGGTACTCAAATAACAAAACCATGCCAATATTTTCTATGAGTATTCTTATATAATTTTTGTATATGTTGGATTTTGGTTGAAATACATTATTGGGGATAGCTTGGATGTTTGAAAACTTGATCATTGCATGGAGAGTAGCTATAACATTGCAATTAAATTGTTTACTCAAGGGGGAGATTGGATTGTCAAACACACTAATGCTTGGATTGGTTATCATTGAAAATATTTGTTTGTGTAGAATGTGATGAATTAACATACAAAATAATGATTATCAAGTTACTATAGATACATAATAGCTTACCTTGTAATAATCCTTCAACTATTTCAAATGCATTTATTAAGTGAACAAATGGCTTGAAGGACTAGTATAGGGT
Source organism: Pseudotsuga menziesii (assembly GCA_001517045.1). Taxonomy (NCBI): domain Eukaryota; kingdom Viridiplantae; phylum Streptophyta; class Pinopsida; order Pinales; family Pinaceae; genus Pseudotsuga; species Pseudotsuga menziesii. Next base: position 221,803 of record LPNX010520313.1, on the reverse strand, counting down.
AAGCTATTATGGATCTCTAGTAACTTGGTAATCATTACTTTGTATGCTTGAATGATGCAAAATTTGTTTGAATATCATCATTATCAAGTAATAACAACTTCTTAAAGGGTGCTAGCTCAATGGTAGAGCACCTACCTAGCTATAGGCAGGAGGTTGGTGGTTCAATTCCTTTGTACCTTATCATAAATTTGTGACTATGAAAATGACTAAATTCGCATATATACGACTATTAGTAGTTAATTTCTCATATCTTATAGCGTGACTAATGTTTAGTCGTATTCAGCTTAGTCATTAATACGTTATCATCTAGTAGTTTATTTAGTCGTATATTTGGTCATTAATTGTTGCAATCAATTACTAAATCAGTGACTAAATCCGTGACTAAATCAATGCTTAAATCAATGACTAAATCATTAACTATAAATGACTAAATAATTGACTATAAATCACTAAATAAATGACTAATAAGTCAAGCTATTAATGACTAGTTGAAATACGACTAGCTATAAGATAGTGGAAATTAGCTACTATTAGTCACTGGCTAAAAAATAGTCGTTTATATCATGATTTTAGTCATTTTTTTAGTCATAAATTTCTCATTTTGTACTAGTGATCCCTGTAGCTTTGCAGAAAGCCTTTAGAATTGATGAAATATTTTCTACTTCTCAGAGTGTGCCATTACAGAAAAGAAGAATGTCATATACAAATAAAAGATGGGTGATATTGATATTATTTTCTAATTTGATCCCTTCAAGCTGACCTCTTCTCTTTGCATATATAATGGATCTGCTCAGGACTTCCGCTATAAAAAACATAGAAGTGGGGAGACGGGGCAGCCCTGTCTAAGCCTCCTTTTTGAGTGAAAGAAATATGAAGCAGATCCTTTTATGAGAACTACAGAGGTTGTTGTGGATATGCAGGAAAATATCCACTTTGTTATGGATTAGGGGAAACCCAGATGAGTGAGAAGAATCCTTAGATAGATCTAGCTTTCTCTATCAAAATATTTTGATAGATCAATATTAAGGATTGGTCATTTTGATTTTTTGACCTTCACATGGTGCATACCTTCTTGAGCCACACCTATTGCTTCATGTATTTTCCTGTCCTCCAAGAAACCAAATTGTTCATGGGATATTATTTTTGGGATTACCTTCTTTAGTCACCGACGAGTCACTTTTTCTATCATTTTGTAAGTAATGTTGCATAGGGAGATGGGTCTGAAATCTTTTAGGCAGACCGGGTTGTCTATTTTAGGGATGAAGGTTGAGTTGAGGGGTGGGTGGACCATACCATTTATATGATATTCTTCTACTAGATGGAGGAGATCAGAACCTATTGTGTCATAAGCTTCGAGAAAAAATCCAATGGTCCACCCATCTAGGCTCGGGCTTTTATCTTTCTGGAAATTGTGAAGGATGGTTTTCAGCTCCTCTTTTGAACCTTCTTCCATTAGGTTTGAATTGTCCTCTTGTAAAATTATTTCAGGAAAGAAGCGGGCAGTCTAGGTGACTTCTGCAATAGTGTCCTGTTGATCTGCTCTGAAAAGGTTTTCAAAGTACGCTTTTCCAATTTCTGCAATCCTTCAAAAGTGGTAACTGGTTCATTAGCTAAGTTTCTTAGTTCCCAGATTGTGTTCTGTTGTTTCCTCCCCTTGGAAAAATCTTGAAATTTTTTTGTGTTGTCATCTCCATAGGTCATCCATATGGCTCTGCTTTTTAGTCTCAAAATTTCCTCCTTTTCCTGTAGAATCTTTCTTCTACCTAACTCTAGAAGGATCGGTCTTTCCTTTTCTTCCTATGTTGAGAGACCTCCCTCTTTTGAGTTATGGATTTCAGCCAATTCTGCCTCAGTCTGGATAAGGGCTTGATCATCCTGGATTTTTTTGTTTTTTTTTTAATCCTTCAGAAGCTTCTTGATGTGAGAAATATTTTGCACAAATTGGGTTTCAACATGTGATCCGAATTCCACTCCATAGGGGATCCATTTAGATTAGCATGGTTCCTCATATTTTATCCAAGTTGCACAAAATTTAAAAGGACTGGATGTTTTTTGAGGATTTCTCATTAATTCCAAGCAGATGGGCAGATGATCTGAGTCATCTCCTGATTCAACCCATTTTTTGAACTGTAGGTATTTTTCTATTAGGATTCCCCCCAACAAAAATCTGTCTAATATTTGTTGCAATTCGGTTTTCCCCAGATATTTAGTCTGCCTATATTGGCTTAAGATTTTGTGGTTCTAGATCCACCAATTTTAAGCTTCTAGAGGATATTTTTGAAGAAAGTGGCAAAGGAATCTGTTCTTTCATTTGGACCCCATATCTCATGGCCTCCAAGAGTGAAATTGATATCCCCACCAATTACCACATTATCTCTTTTAAGGAACTAGGAAGCTTGTACTGATTCCTAGAAAGGCACTCTATTATTGTAAGGCCCATACATGTTTATAAGACTTAGATGTAAATTTTCTTCTTTTTAGAAAAATTACAACCACGTGCCAAAGGAAGTCCCCCATAAGTTTACACATTGTAGGATGGAAGGGTTCCATCCTATTGCTAAACCTCCTGAGTGTCCTTTTGTGCTCTGGGATAGGAAAGAGAAATTGCTTGATAAATTTGATAAACAAGATGAAACCTGTGCTTGTGTACCTAGAGTTTCCTACAGAAGAATGATATCTGGTTGTTGAACCTATATCATCCTTCTTAGGGAAATTTTTTCTAGGTACTTTCGAGACCCCTGTAATTGAGAGAGAGGATTTTCATTTGGGAACCCCTTCCGGGGTTTGCACTGCTCTAAGTTCCCCAAGAATATTCTTTTGCTTCCCATTTTCTTGGTCACAAAGTGATTTGTGTTGTACAAAGGAGAGGATAGAGGGTTTTCCTCTTCCTTTTCCTCTGGTTTAAAGAATAGGGTTTGCGCCCAAGCCAAGGAGGGGGGGTGGGTAGATTGCTCGAGTTGGGATGTCCCTTGAGTGAAGATGAAATTTGGATGGGGAGGTGGAGGTAGGTGGAGGAGTAGGGTCAATCTGCTCTTGTGTATCAGAGCTCGAAAGGAAGGAAGAGGGTATCTCTTGTGAGTGAGAAGGGGAGGAAATCACTTGTGCAAGGCGGGAAGAGGGTTTTTCTTATGGAGGGAGGGAGTGAAGTGTGACTAATGTGCTTGTAGGTAAAGGTGCAATATCATTTAAATTTAAAGTATTTTAGGGAAAGAACATGAGACATACCCGAGTGGTGTGGAGTGACCCCTTGAGGACAAGAGCCTACCTGTTCTTCTAAAGGGTTCTGAGGTTGTGCTGGCTCACATATTGATGCCCCCATCATTGATGCATTCATCCCTTTTTCCTATGGTTCATCTTCCATAGGGTATCTCCTTTTTCGAGTAGGGACTGTGGAGGAGGTAATAGGACACTTCCTTTCCAAATTCCCTATTTTGTGTCACCAATTGCATTTAAATGGTGAGACCTCATAGTCCAAGGGTTGCTATAAAGTTATAATACCCTGAATAAGTGTAATGTTATCCCTAAGCGTCATCCTAATATTCATATATACCAAGATTCATGCCACTGCTCTTCGATGAATTTGTAGATAGGAAAATTTTGCTTCCAGGAAATTCCCAATTACATTGCCAAGGTCTTTTAGTGAGGCCAAGTTCAAGAATTCTAGCGGGAGGCCTAGTAGACGTACCCATACAAGAAATCTATCCATTCTCTCACTGTTAGCATCAAATAATGGAGTCCATTTCTTAATCATAATGGGTATCATTCCATAAAACCAATTTTGAATCAGAATTTGGTCCGCTTCTTTCTTGTTGTTGAAAGTAAAACTATACCAACCTTTCGACAGAACTCTTACCTCTGCCACAAATGATAATTTCCCCATCCATTTCATGTGTACCCAGGCCTTCATTTCTTCATGATCGGGTCTTCTTACCCTTATCTTCCCTATAATCACTCGGTCAACCATGTCTTCCACCTCTTCTATGGCCACACTAACACCACAGACAAGATTTAGGTTTCCACTACTTAGAGCCAGGCATTTATTTTGCCTCTTTTGCCTAGGGATTCCATCTTCACCCTTCTCTTCCAAATAAATTCCTGTCAAAGGGCTGTGACTGGTGTCTGAGCAGGAGCCTGGAAGGGTTTCTTGGGGCTTTTCTTCCTTTATCACGGAATTGACAAATCCTTCTTTGTTGGCGTCTCCTTCTGTTGACAGTGCTATTTTTGTAGGGATTGGTTCAAACCAGCCTACATTTAGAAGATCCCCAATTTCTGGAATGGTTTTTCCAAGAAGGGTGGTGTCATGGTCCAGAGGAAAGAAATTTTCATTATTGACCGCACCAGATGGTGAAAAAACTATGCCTTTGTTAAAAAGATGGGATTTCGGTGTTTGGTTTTATGGTGAATACCATTGATGATGAGAGAGATGTGTTGATCAATAGGTCTTCTTCCTCCCTATTTTCCATGGCTACGACAGTCCTTCCAGCTGGAAGCGTAACCGTTGATGGTGGAGGCGATAGAACGACGTTTACTGTGGTTGGATAGATCGAGACAGTGAAAATGGACTTAGTCATCTGAGTAGTCCAAGATGTCTATTTCCTCCTTGTACTCCATAAAAACTCCCATGTCATTACCATATTTAAAAACTAAACCTACCAATATAAGAAGAAAACTAGTAAAATTTCTTGTATGCTTATAGGTGGTATCATAAATAAAACTAAAACCAAAAAAACATTTATCCTTTTCAAATTCATTTAGGAGACATGAGATATGTCATTTACATATTCATGTTTATCTAGACAACAGTCTTCATTCCAAACTACAAAATTCTACTTAGAAAACATAGCTTTGGTACTCTTAATATCAAGGTATGTTTTTGCAGATGTATAAGACGTTGGAGACGTATTATTGGTAATACGATGTATAAGATGTTGGAGATGTGTTCTTGCTAAAAAACAAGGTGTTACAGTTGTGCTGGGTGTTTTTTCATGTCCCACGCAAAAAAAAACACAAGTAAAATAAACATAATTTCACTACATATCCTCATTGAAATTAACTAGAGGCATTGGTTCATAGGAGATATGTTGATGAATGTATTTGACCTGTATATGTCTGAGGTAGTGAGAGTGTTGCTGAAGGATCACACATTCTTATTTTTCCTTGGTGGACATGGAGGAACCATATTACTAAAAGAATTATTTCAATGCCATTTAAACACATATCACCAAGCTTGGATTCACTCTTGGAATAATGAATCTACATGTAAACTATTACCTATACTAGAGTAATATGTGCATACACTTTGTCTATCTATTGTTCAACCTTCGAATAAACATATAAGATAAGAAAAAGGATAACATAATCAATGCTACTATTTCAACCCTATAAATGATTTCATTGGTTATTGTCATTACAAACATGTATCCACTATATTTATTGGTGTAAAATAGAATTGAAGTGAAAAATAGATCAACAAACCTTCAATTGCATATTGGTGACATGGAAAAGGATCTTGGGGAGTATATTGTAAAGGGAATAAATTGATTAGCACTTGAGCCCTAATATTTGTCGCATCAAAAAATATATTCCTAAAAACATACGTCAAATTAGTTACACCACATTGTTTTATTATTTAACTTATAACTAGTTATATAACAAAATACCATAAGAACTACATGCTAAGGATTTTAAAACATCATGCCTAAAATTACACTATATAATAAAAAGAAAAACACAATAAACAAAGCATTGTTATCAACATGAATTTCAAGGCCACACAAAACCTCATAAACCATAATCTAGGAAACCAAAAACAATTCCTTAGTACTGGTTTCCCTCATCAACTTCTGTTGATGTATTTGTAACTTCAAAATGTATTCACTTGTATATATTGTATTTCATTGGTCCCCGATGCTCCTATTTGGAGAATCACTTGCATTTCTTTGTAACCCGATGTTCTTATTAGGAGAATTACTAAAAGTCATGAAGAAGTCCCCTCTGTTATAAGTCGAGTCATTAGTACCCTAGTTGTGGTTACTTGAGCCTACATAACTGAGTTAGGATTACTCGAGCCTACATAACCAAGTCAAATATTAAGTGAATGAAAGAATATAAATAGAGAGAGAGCCTCTCTATTTAACACAGACACACACTCAGTTGTAGCGTATAACTAAGAGAGAGAAGAAGCCGGGACAATAGAGAGAGGCAATTTCTGTCGAGAAATCATCTTTGTATCTTTGGGTTTTACTTTTGGTGCTCATTCTATCTCTGAGGAAGTTGCAGGGTTTTCTCCTTTATGTTTTCCCCGAGGAAAATATTTTTGTTCATTTTCTATTGTGATTGATTGTTGTGCTTGTTATTCTCTCAGATAATATCCTAATATCATATAGATTAAATGATAAAAATCTAACATGGTATCAGAGCTAACCTGAGAAGAAGACACTGTGCAGCTACAGAAGCTAGGGATTCTTACTTTTTGGGTCTATCTCCACAATCCATCAGCAAAAGCAGGATAGGATGAATCTCCTCTGAAGGGCACATCTTTCTGTCGAAGTAGAATTTGATTATGAGCACTTTCAATTTTGACCTACCACTACATTGAGAAATTAGGGCTTTTCACTGAAGAGGAATTTTTGAGTGAGCCTAGGATAGGATTGTTCTTGGTTTTTGGTTGAGTAGAACTCCGGGAAAGTCAAACCCTAATTTTCCCTAGAACCAAAAACCAACACTGTAGAAGATCAACTCCAGATCCAGTTTTCAGCTTCTCAAATTGGTAAGATCTAAATTTTTTGTATTTCCATTTGAGGTTGTCAATTAAGATGTCTCATCACACCAATATTGATGAAAATATTGAGGGAGATGATAAATTTCGAGCCTACAAGTATAGGATCTCCTTGTTCCTAGAAGAAAATGAGTTGGACTCTTACATTAGTGAAGAGGTTCTAGTTCTAGAGGGAGATGAGGCTAAGGCCTTACACAAAAAGAAGTTGTTTGTGGCTACGAGGATTATTGCTGATTCAATCAAGGATCACCTCATACCATAGGTGTCCTCCCTAAAGATACCTAAAGCAATGTTTGATGCCCTGACCAAGCTATTTGAAGGGAAGAATTTAAATCAGAAGATGACTCTAAGAAATCAATTGAAGAATGTAAAGATAAGAATGTAGAGACTATACATTCTTACTTTATAGGGGTCTCTCAGATGAAGAAATAGCTTGAAGCAGTAGATGAAGAGGTAGAGAATGCAAAAATTGTGATGACCACCTTGAATGGTCACCCTAGGGCATGGGACTGTCATTCAAGGGATGTGTGCTAGAAATAAGCTATTCAAGTTTAGTATACCATGGGAAGAATTATCACAAGAATAATCTCAAATTTTAGCTCGAGAAGAAAATATGGAAAGTGAAGATGAGTCTCTCACAGTACAATCCAAGAAAAGCAGAACATACTATCATAAAGGTAAGCACACTCGCCGGAAAATTAACCTTAGAAAATATAACAAAGATTTTTCTAAGTTCATATGCTTTACATGTGATGAAAGAGGAAAATTTGCAAGAGATTGTCCTAGAAACAAAGATAAATCCCACAAGAAGAAGGGAAACAAGAAAAGGCATTATGCTCATGCTGCAGAGGACGATGAGCCTTCCAAGAAAAGAGTCAAACAAGACAATGATGATTCTTCAAATGACAAAGAATATGTTTTGATCTCTTCCCTCACGCAATCTTTCACACATGGAAGTAATGATTGGCTTATTGATAGTGGGGCTTCCAAACACATGACGAGATTTAAGGAATCCTTTGTAAAACTATCTGAACATGAATCACCCCACAAGGTGAAACTTGGGGATGACTACCAACATCCTATAAAAGGTAGTGGTGAATCGTCCTACAAAATAGACTTTGGAAAGTCTATGAAAATGAAGAATGTCCTATTTGTACCGAGACTAAATAAGAACCTTCTCTCCATCTCTGCATTGTATGCAAAAGGCATGAGGGTTTCATTTATAGATGTCCAAGTTCTCATGTGACCAAAATGAAAGACTATTGACGATGCAGTAGTAATTGGAGAGAAAGAGGGAAGTCTATACAAATTGAAGGGCCAACCAAAACAAGCTTTGGTCAATGACTTGGTAGAGCCAAATGAACTTTTGAACATAATACTTGCACATGTGCACTATAGGGAACTACCACTTTCAAGAAAATTTGTTGAAGGTCTTCTAGAAATGCAAGAAAAACAGGAAGGAGTTTGCAAGGGATGAGAGAAAGGAAAGAACACACAGAAGACATTTCCAAGTAGAAAAAGCAAGGCTAAAGGAATCTTGGAAATCATTCACTCCGATGTATGTGGTCCAATGTCATCCAATTCATTAAGCGGGTATGTATACTGTGTTTATTTCATTGATGATTTTTCTAGGAAAAAATGTTAATTTTTCATGAAGAACAAGGATGAAGTATTCAACAAGCTCAAGGAATTCAAATCCTTGATCGAGAACCACATAGAGAAGAAAATCAATATTTTATGATCAGACAATGGCGTAGAATTCACATCAAATGAATTCAAGGAATTATGTAGAGATTCAGGGATTAAGAGGGAGTTGACCACTCCATATAATACAAAACAAAATGGGGTTGCAGAAAGGAAGAATAGAATGATCATAGAAGTAGCAAATGCAATGATTCATGATCAATATCTTCCTATTCATCTATGGGAAGAAGTTGCTAGGATAACTGTGTATGTACAGAACCATACTCCACATAGAGTACTCGAGAACAAGACACTTGAAGAAGTATCTTCCAGCAAGAAACTAGGAGTTAGTCATCTCAAAATATTTGGTTGTTTAGTATACATACACATTCCTAAAGAAAATAGGACAAAGTGAGATCCTTCAGGAGAGAAGGGTATATTTGTGGGATATTTTGAAAGCTTGAAGGCTTACAGAATATACTTGCCAGGATTCAAGAAGATCAACATTAGCAGAGACGTAACATTTGATGAAGACACAACTTACAACAAATCTAGGAAAAGACCAGTTGAAGATCCTAAAGAAACTGAAATACCCAGGATCCAAGATACAATTGTTGAGTCCAAAATTGGTCCCTTTTTAACCACCTTTAATCACCTTTCTTCCCTTGTTTTACACTGCTTAGCATGAAAATCAGACTGACTTTCCTCACTTTATTCCCTAAATTGTCAAGGTAAGACTAATTATTGTTTTATCTTATTAATGCTTATTCTTGTGACAATTAAGGCTATTTATCTCTCGAAATTGTGCTAATATGTGTGATCTATGAAGATAGTGTGAGATGAGCAGAATGCAGGGGGATGGAGCTGAACAAGTCTAGAGACAAGGGGTGGTCGTGACTTGAAAGGGATCTTTAATCTGTCCATCATCTATTGAGGCATGTGACATTCCAGACAGAGCCGGTCAGAGTAGCCGTAACAGAATGTGCTATGATCGAGGGATCTTCAGTGTAGCTGCTCGAATATTATGGCGATCTGAGAAGATCGCCACTTCTGGGTCAGTCAACAGTCTTCTCTCATTTTCTATAATTATATCATGCCACGTCTTGTAACAACCGGTGTTATTCAGGGTGCCTGAAGATCAGAGATCTTCATGGCTGCCCTTTGTAATAGGATTGGATGTTATCATTTGTATGTATAAATGCAGAAAGCTGTCTCGACCCAGGGGATTGTTGGAAAATAGTTAATTCATTTTGTGTATTGACAGTGGGAGCAATCTGTAATAATTCTTCATGTTTAATACAAAGAGTTACTGCTGGTTTAAGGGAGCTGTACATTGTTCATCCAGCGTCTCTGTGTGAAGGCTGGGCCCGCCTTCCGCAGAGATTGCTGAGTTAAGGTAGGATCTTTTAATTTATGGTTGTGTGATGTTTCGTTAATTATATTTTCTGTTTGCGCAGCAGTAGTATGTGTGATTTACAGTATTTCATTTTCCTAAGATCGATAACTGTAACATCGTAACAGTCGACTGAGTAGACAGTTTTTATGCAATTTATTCAATAGCTGTACACAGCTCTGTTCATCTCATGGTTTCAGGTTGACATCCCACGAACACTTTGCAATTCTTTGATTGTCATAATTGTTGATCTTTGTTTCTGCAATTCAATTCTTAGAATAGCCGAGCTTTATTTGTTGCAATTGAATTTCTAGATTACATTTAATTTATGGTTACGGGTTTCAAGTGTGATTAGATCAATAGGTAATTCATTTATTTCGGGTTATGAATAGAATTTTCTTTCTGTCAGTAATTGCTGTTGAATCTGATTTCATTTCTTATTGATGCATAGAAGGAAAAGGTTGAATTTGTAGAGATTAGAAGATTGGTGGGATTACACAAAGTTTGAGGGATGAACATGGCTGTTTAAGAGCAGTACTAACTACAATGATGTGGTGTTTAAGCATATATTGTGCATTTACTCTTTGAGATAAAAGACTTCCTCAGGTTGATAATAAATTTCATAGGATCTGTGTGTTGATAATAACTTATCTGCATTTAGGGTGCTCGACATTTTAGCGCCGTTGCCGGGGAAGGGTAAGAATTAAACACTATCATTAGTTGCATCTGGCAATTGTTTTAGTCAGTTTCTTTTTTTTCTCTGTGATGAATTAGTTTGGGTTGCATGAATACGAGAAGGCTAAAATGTGATCAACCCTCAACTCCCAAAACCCCACAAAACACTAACATTGCAGGTGGCTTGGATCGTGGTCGAGGAGAGCCATTGGGCAGAAGGACATTTGTCGACGATCTTGTTGACAGAGCTGATTCGTCCACCAGGGCTCGCTATCAAGAGACTCCTATCAGAACAAGCCCTGTTGATCCTGAAAAGCCAGCATCAGGATCCACGGTGGAGAATTTACGAGCAGCTGCGACCTCCTCGAACATCCCTGCGGGAGAAGACACAACTGTTACAACTGGGCCTGCTGGTAAGGGTCCGGTATACCACATCCAAGGGAAGGTTGTAACTAAAGAAGAGTGGGATCAGTTCCACCAGAAGCTTAAGGAGTAGTGGAGAAACGAGGAGAAGAACAAGGAACATAAAAAGGAAGAAAGGAGGAACAAAGAAGAGGACGAGAAGAAGAGCACAGAAGAGAAAACAGACGAGGACATGAGTAACAGGCACGAGGCCGACGAGGAAGAAGTAATGGGAGAAAATTTCAATCATGGAAGTCGTTCCCTGCCAGAAGGGACAGTGGCTACATTACAATTTCCGATTCAACAGCAAGATGGAGCGGCTCCTATGAAAAATATCTCACCATCGGTGTTACCTCGTTTTCATGGAAAGGCAGCAGAAGATCCAGACGAATTCCTCTTCGAATTCGATATTCTTTGCCGCAGCTATGACTATATCACCGATGCCCAAAAACTAAAACTTTTTCCTACTACCCTGAAGGACAATGCATTACATTGGTTCATGAGCCTTGGGGGAGGGACTGTTAATAATTGGGATGCAATGAAGCGGGTGTTCCTGGAGAAATATAAGGAATATTGTAATACTAAGGACAAGAGAGAGGAGTTATTTAAAATGGTACAAAAGGAGGACGAGAGTTTGGAATATTTCATGGAAATATTGCTGTACAATGTGCAGAGAGCTGGGCAGATGAACATGGGACTGGATGTACTCAAAATAATCTTGCTTCGGGGAATCAGGGATGATTGTCTAGACATGTTAAACCTGCTCGATAAGGGAGACATCTCTAAAGAACCTTTCGAAAAAATTGTGGAGCTGTGCAAAAGATACTCCAGAGGGTCTTCCAGGAATAATAAGCGAGATAAACGAGAAAAGCTGGAACGTGACGTCTTCAACCGAACGCAGAAGTCATCCAATGGAGGCGCCACCCGTGTAGAGATAGGAAATCTACTTGAAAATTTTAAAACAGAAATGATGAGCTCCATCTCTTCGTAAATTGATGTCCTGAAGGCGAAACAAAAACAAGCAGTGGAGGATTCCACATTAGGTGTGTTCTGCCCCCGATGTAGAAAGAATCATCCATTGAGAGAATGCCCGCTTGACAAAGTGAACGTATGTCAGCTGTGTGAGCTGAACCATGATATGAAGGAATTCCCATCACTTCCTCAAGTTAAGGCCGTTCTGTAGGCATCAAACCCGGATGTGGAAGCATCCTACTTTATCGCACAGAAGAAACCGTGGCAGCCTCGAAATCAAGGTATGCCTCCAGACTCTCTCCCATTTTTGAATAATATAGGGAATTGGAATAATATGCAAAATTTCAATACACAAATCCCTTCAAATTATACTCAGTGGAATTCCTCTCAACCTGCGATGCAAAACTATAATTCATGGAATCCTTGGACATAGCCACCACCCCAACCTAGGTCGTGGGCTCCTGGGTGGAGGAATTTCCATCCTGGGAACCAGTTTCCTCAACCACCTCTACCTCAACAAGCACCGTATTCTCCTCAATTTCCCCAATTCCCTCAAATTCCTCCATATCCTCAATACTTACCTCCACAGTCACAGCTGCAGCTGCAAAACAATTCTGTCCCTAATATACTAATACGACCCCAGCTGCCTGCCCAACCTAATCCTAACCCAAACAATAAAGCAGTCCACCAATTGGAGACTGTCAACATGCCAGCATACTCTCTTTCCCCTGTACCCTGTAATGAAATCCATTTACGATCTGGGAAAATTGTAGAACCTGTAATTACAGAGGATGTTTCATCCTCTGAGCACAAAGAAGAGGAGAGCTCACAGCATCCATTTGACTCAATTCCCATCATTGAGGATGCTGGGCATCCCTTAGAAAGAACGGCTAAACCATCCGATGATAAAGGGACGGCTGAAGCATCTAACGATAAACCTGACGATATACAACCTTCCCAACTGATAAAGCAGCCACCATACCCTGAAAGACTACTGCTACCAAAAACAGGGGGGCAACCTCAGTTTAACCTCCTCGGAGAGCTAAGAAACCTTTATATTAAAATTCCCCTCCTTCAAGCTCTCCAAGATGTGCCCATTTACGCTAGAACAGTTCGGGAGCTGTGTACAAGAAGAACACGAAGGAAACTCAGGGATCCTCCTACGGTTCATGTCATAGGAAAATTATCGGCCCTGATAACAGAAAAATCCCCTGTGACTAAATACGATGACCCTGGTAATCCTACTGTTACTGTACAAAAAGGACAGACACAGATACCCAACGTCCTAGTGGATCTAGGATCAGCAATCAACGTTATAACTATGGAAACTGTAAAGAAGCTTGGGCTCACTAAGTTTAGACCGACCCCTACTATCTTGGAATTGGAAGACAGATCCACCATCAGACCCGAAGGGATCTTGGATGACCTTGTTATATCAGTATATTCATGGGAGTACCCAGCTGACTTTTTGGTGTTACAACCAAAATCGCAGCTGGGGGGACACCCATTGATCCTGGGGAGACCATGGTTGGCCACAGCTGATGCTTGCATCAGCTGTCGATCAGGGTCCATGACTATATCTGATGGTATGGATACTAAAAACCTCATGCTGTATCCTCCAGCTCGGCCAAGTCTAGAGGCTGAAACATCCCTTTGGATAGAGCAGGAGGAGGACGAGGAGGATGTCCAACCATTATTAACTATAGGGAAGGCCCTAACCTTTAAAAATGAAACAGAAGATGATACCATTAGCAATTTCATTAGTGAACCCACTTCAGTGAATAGATAAGTCTATCAAATTCTTAACACTACCCTGGGCAAGGAAGAACAAGAGAATCTTACAGAGGAAGCCTTGGTTGGTGTCACAAACATAATCCCGGTTGTGAAAAATTCAGAGAGTATTCCTATTGAGGTAGAACCTGAAAGGACTTTGAATATCAATCCTAGTCTCTCCTTAGAGAAACAAAAACGCCTGATCAGCCTCTTGAAAGAACACAAGGGGGCGTTTTCCTGGGAGTATACAGATATGAGGGGTATCCCCTCTAATCTGTGCACTCATCACATTTATATCAAAAGTGACTCCCGGCCTGTGTGTCAACCCCAACGATGCATGAACCCCAACCTGAGGGATATAGTGAAGGAGGAAATCT
>LPNX010520313.1:161411-207590 GCA_001517045.1 Pseudotsuga menziesii | reverse complement strand
GCACTAGAAAATTTAAGGAAGGTTCTAATTCGCTGTGAACAGACTCAGCTTTCATTAAGCACTGAAAAGTGCCATATGATGATGAGTGAGGGGGTGGTATTGGGGCATTTTATCTCTTCCAATGGCATATATGTAGACCCTACAAAAATCAAAGTAATAAATAATATACCTACCCCTTCAACTCAGAAAGAGGTGAGAAGATTTATGGGGCATGCTGGGTATTATCGAAGATTCATAGAAAACTTCTCCAAACTGGCTTCTCCTTTGTTCTCTTTGTTAATAAAGGATGCACAGTTTGTGTGGAATGCAGCATGCCAGACAGCATTCGATGAAGTTAAAGCAAGGCTATCCACAGCTCCCATCTTGCGGGGGCCTAATTGGACCCTGCCCTTCCATATCTCCTCAGATGCCTCTGAGACTGCCATTGGGGCAGTATTAGGACAGCAGGAGGGCCAAAAACCTTATGTTATTTACTATGTTAGTAAAAATCTAGCCCCTGCTGAACTTAACTACACTGTTACTGAAAAAGAATTCCTAGCTATTGTTTACTCCATCAATAAATTTAGACATTATATCACTGGGTATCCTACATTTGTGCACACTGACCACTCTGCCATCAAATACTTAATGAATAAACCAGTTACCAATGCCAGAGTGACCAGATGGATTTTGTTGTTACAAGAATTTGATATCACTATTATAGATAAACCTGGGAAGGAAAATGTTGTTGCTGACTTTTTATCCCGTCTTACTAATAGTGATGACAGTTTTCCTGTTGAGGATTCTTCCCCAGACGAGCATCTATTTGCACTTTCAGTTCATTCTCCATGGTATGCAGACGTTGCTAACTATTTGGTTGCAGGGAAGCTCCCGCCATATATGACAAAACGAGAAAAAATAAAAATTATTCAGTGCAGTGCCAGGTTTTGTTGGTTAAATGGCCATCTCTTCTACACAGGCCCTGACCTTGAGATCAGGAGATGTGTAAGAGAAGATGAGATCTTTCCTATATTAAAAGCCTTTCATGAGGGGCCTTATGGAGGGCACTTTACAGATAAAAGAACAGGGCATAAAGCACTGCGGATGGGCTATTACTGGCCGACTCTGTTCAGGGATGCCAAGAAGTATGTCCAATCCTGTGACAACTGCCAAAGGATGGGCCAACCCAATCGAACAGATCAGATGCCCCTACAGTCCCAACTTGTAGTTGAACCATTTGATAGATGGGCACTGGATTTTGTTGGCCCTATCATTCCTCCTTCCAAACAGAAGGTCTATATTCTGGTTTGTACTGATTACATGACCAAGTGGGTAGAGGCTGTGGCTTTGGCTAAAGCTAATGATCAGGCAGTGATTGATTTTCTGTACAGCGAGATCTTTACCCGTTTTGGGGTACCAAAAGAAGTAGTTACTGATGGAGGGCCGCAGTTCGTGTCACACCAATTTGAATCCTTGCTCCGGAAGTATCATGTGCAGCACAAGGTGTCTTCACCTTACCACCCCCAAGCCAATGGTCAGGTGGAAAGCACCAATAAGGTTATTGAAAATATCCTTACTAAAACAGTTAATAGTCATCGAAAGGATTGGGCTGACAGGCTTCCAGAAGCGCTGTGGGCATACTGCACGGCTTGGCGTGACACTACAGGGTTCTCCCCATACGATCTGGTGTACGGAAAGAGTGCTGTATTTCCAATTGAGTTTGAGATCAAAACCCTGAAGACAGCCAGTGAAATGAACCTGGATATAACAGAAGCTTAGAAGCGAAGACTAAATCAATTAAATGAACTGGACGAGAAGCGGTTAGTTGCAGTGGACCAGACGTTGCTGCTTCAGCAACAGAGGTCTAATTGGCACGACCGATTCATTAAAAAGAAGGTCTTCAGTGAAGGAGACTGGGCGTTACTTTATGACTCCAGATTCAAAAGAGATTTTAAAGGTAAATTGTGTACAAGGTGGCTAGGTCCATACTTGGTTGACAGGGTTTTTGACAATGGCACTGTCCGTCTGGTGACCATTGATGACAATCGCATACCATTACTTGCTAATGGCCACAGAATGAGACTGTATCGCAAGCCTATTTCGAAGGACGCATTCATTTCATAGATTGCTGCAGACCCAGAGTATCAGTTGTTACCAGGGCAGAAACTCCTCTCTGCCTCTGCCAACCTTTGAACTGTAAATCGCACTTTGCATCACTGTACATAAATAAGTTTTTTTCTACTATAGCGTATAACTCTTGATTTTTCTTTTTGAATTTGATCTTTTTGGTTGTTGTTATTTTTCAAAGAAATAAAATTGCAGGGAAGTACCAGGCGAACGACCAGAATGGGGCCGCTGAACGAGAAACATCTTCCTTTGTTTCCCTGTGTTGCATTTTCCTTTTCTCAAAATAAAATTTCCTGGCGGCTGAACATACATTCTCGGCAGCTGAACATACTTTCCCACAGCCACAATTTTTTTCCCAAAGACCAAAAAATCCTTTTTCCCGGCGGCTGAACATAACTTTTCGCGGCGGATGAACATAACTTTTCCGGTGACTGAACATAACTTTTTCGGCAGCTGAACATAACTTTTTCGGTGGCTGAACATAAACTCCTGGCGGCTGACCCACACCTTCCCACGGTCACGACATCCTTTTGCCGGCGGCTGCGACATATCTTCTGAGCGCCGTAGAGCTTGTTCTGGCAGCCGTGATTTTTCCCTGTACCGCCAATATTTTTCCAGACACCGTGATCTTCTTTGACGGCTGTAACATCTTTTAATTGGCCGCGATATCATGCTGGGAAACTTCAATTCCGCTTTATTTGGCGAACATTTCAGCATTCCAGACTGTTCTTTTGTTCTTTGCAGTGGTAACGCCTATGTTAACCAAATCAAATCGCTTCCGCTATTACTTATGGCTCTAACTTATTCCACTTGTGCCGGCCAACTTGGCATAATTTCGGCCCCGGTGACGCGATTTTTTCTCCATTTTCACTGGCGATGGCATTATGGAATTATTGTTATTATTATGATCAACTTAAATGCCTGCGCACAAGCTCGGCCTTGCATCGTTAGCAAGCACACGGATCATCATTCCCCGCAGGTCATTCGATGCACAGTCGCACGAGGTATGGCTTTGATTTTTACATGATTAAGTGTTAATTTGGTTTAATGATATCAGTCGTTCCTTTATACGTATTACCATTATGACTTAATTAATCCATTCCCTCGTGCAACGTAAAATCTCATAACCGCCACCCTCCCCGATTTGGCATAAAAATTCCCAACCTCCCTCTGTACTGAACTTTCCAAATTTGCCATCTCCCTACTCACATCTCCGCTCAGCGATCTGTGCATCCTCTGCTCTGCAACCTCCACTCTCGAACTCTAGAACTCTGCAGCCAGGACTATGGGGCTTCCAACTTGTCATGAACCTTTGAACACGCAGGAACTCTGAAACAATCCTGAGTTTTTTGCCATCTTTCAAGCCGCTGGCTGGATTGAATTTTTCGAGCGACTAGACGGATTTAACAGGGAAGCAGCTTTGCAATTCGCTTTACACCTCAAGGACACTTATTCTGAGGTATGGGGGCTGCGGACAGAAGTCTCCGAGGCCATTATATCTGAAGTTACTACTCTTCCAATGGTGGGAAAGGCATGGTTTGAACGAAGAGTCCCCATGATGGTTGCACGGGAGGAATTTCTACGAGAGGGGGAGCACGTTCAATCATCAAAGAGAGGGATTGCACTGCAATCACTGCCGTGACCATGGGATCAGGTTGCTGTCTTCCTTAAGAAGTACATCACTTGCGAAGTTAGGTACCAAGTTGTTTATAATTCTGAACTACCTTTGCTTTCCCATCTTCGCCATGGCATTTTGTTGAATATTCCATACTATCTGTTCCATAACCTACGCCAGATGGCAATGTTTGTCCAAATGGCTAAACATCCACATGTTTCCATAACCCACCATGGTCTTATAAAATTAATCATTTCAAGAACCCTGGCCCAGCACAATATCACCTGGGATCAATTCACAGCCCGCACTCAGGAGCCTGCTCCTTTGCTGGGTCTCCCAGCCGAACAGGCACAACTTCAACATCATCAGGAGGGTCGGTGTCCCTCCAATGTAGTTTGGGGGGGGGGATGATATTGCACCAAAACAAGAACAACAGGGGACACAAGCAGAACCATTGGGGGAGAGTGTTGATAAGAATTTTGAGAAAAATGCAGACAACAGGGTAGCTCTGCCATCAAAAGGAGAAATTGGAGCAGCATTGAGTGCTGTGACAATTGAACCTGAAGATGACAGAGCTAAGGCAATTGAAGAACAGATGGAACAGATGGAGCCGGTCACTATTGAATCCTCACCTGAGTGGGGAGGAGGAACCATAATTGAGGAGGAACGATCTGAGGAACAAGAAAACACTCCTTTGACCCCAGCAGTGAATCCTGATAAGCCAGCCCCTCAAACGAAAACGTCACGAAAAGGGAGAAAGAGACCGATTAAGGAGCTGAGCATAACTTCACCAATAAGAGGCAAAAGAATTAAATCAAATGCAGCAGCAGAGGCAGCCAGAAAAAGATGGGCAACCCTGGAGGCACAGGTCGAGATCCCAATCCTTGTACCAAGGCCAATGGATGCTCCAGAAAGGCCAGTTGAGGTAGAACCCAGCCTTGAAGGACTTTTGGAAGAAAACACAGTATTAAAGGAGGAAGTCCAAATACTGCAAAGGGAAGTGGAGACATGGAAGGAAACTTGTAGGAAACAAGGTGAGAATAAAATGTATACATTGGTGGAGGCGGCAGACCACCTTGAGGGAGCGGACTCTATTGACCCTGACAGGGAGGAGGAGCAAGTGATTTGCCCCAATTGTGGGGAAATTTTTAAAAAGAAAGGCCATGGGGTCATATTTCGCACAGTGCAATAGACCACGTCCACAAGGGAAGAACCTGCAGAAGAAGATGCTGCAACACAAGAACCAACATCCTTGATCATCCTTGCTGAGGCTGCTACTAATCCTAGGGCAGAGAAGGAAATCAGGAGTGATGATGGAAATAAGGATTGCACTGTGAACCCAGAATTCTCCCATGATATAGAGATGATAGAAACTGAGCCACGAGGATAGAACATTGATGAACCTGAACAGGGGACTACAATCTCATAAATGCAGATGAAAAGGGGAGAAGAATCTGGAATGAAGGACACTCTGGAACCTAATGAAGAGTTTGGCACTATGGCCCCAGAATGTCCCTATGATACAAAGCTTAGAGAAGAACTGCAGCCACAGGAGGATGAAGAGGTAATCCAGGATGTTGTTACACAAGAACCAACATCCTTGGGAATTCCTGAATTTCAATTAGAAGATGGCCCAGGGATAGATATCATACCCGATACACAGTGGAGTGAGGATGAACAGACAATAGGCTCAGGTGACACTGAGATCCTTGAGGAAGAGCTATATGATGGGGAAGATATCCAATCTCAGAGGCAGGGGAACGAAGATGTTGCTGCTACACAAGAAACAGCAACACAACCATTGGATTCATAATCACAGGAGGGAGACACTGCCACACAAGAACCAGTGTCCCGAAAAGCAATGAAGGTGGCTGCTGAGGAGAGTTTAAAAGGTGTTGCTATCACACAAGAACCAGGAACACAAGAATCAATTTCAAATATGCAGATGGATAAGGGAGAAGACATTGTTACACAAGAACCAGTGTCTCAACAAGCACCAATTACAGTTGTGGAATAAAATCCAGTGGATGTTGCTGCCACACAAGAACCAGCAACCCTCATAGAAGAAGTGATGGAAGACACTGTCTCGCAAGAGACAGTACTCCTCCCTTTCAAAAATCTTATTGATTTGGATTCAGAGCAGGAAGAGCATTATAAAAAGGAGATTTCAGATCTCACAGCAGAAGTTTCAGCCCTGAGGATGGAAGTAATTAAATGGAGAAGTCAGGTGGAAGAAAACTAGAAAAAGACAATTGCTTTGGATGAGCATAAGAGAATTATTAGAGCGCTGGAAAAGCAGGGGGCCGAGGAACGTATGGCCCATATAATTCAAGTAGAGGGACTGCAGAACAGAATAAGGGAATTGAGTAAGTTTCAATCAATGCAGAAGGAGAAGGAACAGATGTATGAGCTATCTCGAGAAATCATGGGCACCAGGAAGCCCTCTTCCTCTTATCAAGTATTTCTTTTCGAGCAGTTTGTCTGGTTTAAATTGAAGGCTGTACAGGAGGGGAGGTCATTCGAAATTACAACCTCAGGAAAATTTTTGGAGACATTCTTTGGGAGTAATTTTGAGGAGCAGAACTTACTGTGTGAATTATACTTGCATGAGATGGCTTGCCCCTTGGATCGCCATTCAAACCCTATTCCATTTGTAGGGGATGTCCAGCTAAGAGCCTTTGCCTCTTTTGTGAGCAACCATGTTCAGTGGGAAAGGTCTTTTCAGACCTTTTCCCACAATGAAACTCATACTAATTTATGGATCCGTAGTGAACCCCAGACTCCTGCCATTCTCCTGGCTCGGTATAAAAGTTTTCTTTCCAGTCCTTCTTAGGAGCAACACATCATGAAACTGCAGGAGGAGGTTATCTCCACTTGTACCAAATCCATTTCCAAGCAGCAGCAGGTTGCATTAGATGGAAGCTGGCACAGATGGCAGGCTACCTCCTCTACACTTAGAAACCGGGATCCCTACTGCTTCAAGAATTTCAAGCATGCACTCTCTAGAGTCAAGGGTTATGTGGGGAGTATGAAGGAATGTGGAGTCAACTTGCTGGGCTTGAAGTTTAAATTTTCTCTTATCTGGTGGCCAGCAAACCCATATAACATGGATTTTTCCTTAACTAGGGCAGACGAGCAGAGATGTTGGCAGTACTGGGTTATGCACAGAGGCTTTTTGAGGACAGATGAGGAACCTGAGTTCCCTTACAATTTTTCCTCCCTCCATGAACAGAGCTCAATGCAGGATTCAGACTCTGAGTAATGCAGGTTGTTGCATGAGGACATGCAACAGGGTAGTTGGGGGGAGATGTTGAGTCCAAAATTGGTCCCTTTTTAACCACCTTTAATCACCTTTCTTCCCTTGTTTTACACTGCTTAGCATGCCAATCAGACTGACTTTCCACACTTTATTCCCTAAATTGTCAAGGTAAGACTGATTATTGTTTTATCTTATTAATGATTATTCTTGTGACAATTAAGGCTATTTATCTCTCGAAATTGTGCTAATATGTGTGATCTATGAAGATAGTGTGAGATGAGCAGAATGCAGGGGGATGGAGCTGAACAAGTCTAGAGACAAGGGGTGGTCGTGACTTGAAAGGGATCTTCAATCTGTCCATCATCTATTGAGGCACGTGACATTTCAGACAGAGCCGGTCAGAGTAGCCGTAACAAAATGTGCTATGATCGAGGGATCTTCAGTGTAGCTGCTCGAATATTATGGCGATCTGAGAAGATCGCCACTTCTGGGCCAGTCAACAGTCTTCTCGCATTTTCTATAATTATATCATGCCACGTCTTGTAACAACCGGTGTTATTCAGGGCGCCTGAAGATCAGAGATCTCCATGGCTGCCCTTTGTAATAGGATTGGATGTTATCATTTGTATATATAAATGCAGAAAGCTGTCTCGACCCAGGGGGTTGTTGGAAAATAGTTAATTCATTTTGTGTATTGACAGCGTGAGCAATCTGTAATAATTCTTCCTGTTTAATACAAAGAGTTACTGATAGTTTAAGGGAGTTGTACATTGTTCATCCAGCGTCTCTGTGTGAAGGCTGGGCCCGCCTTCCGCAGAGATTGCTGAGTTAAGGTAGGATCTTTTAATTTATGGTTGTGTGATGTTTCGTTAATTATATTTTCCGTGTGAGCAGCAGTAGTATGTGTGATTTACAGTATTGCATTTTCCTAAGATCGATAACTGTAACAGCGTAACAGTCGACTGAGTAGACAGTTTTTATGCAATTTATTCAATAGCTGTACACAGCTCTGTTCATCTCATGGTTTCAGGTTGACATCCCACGAACAATTTGCAATTCTTTGATTGTCATAATTGTTGATCTTTGTTTCTGCAATTCAATTCTTAGAATAGCCGAGCTTGATCTGTTGCAATTGAATTTCTAGATTACATTTAATTTATGGTTACGGGTTTCAAGTGTGATTAGATCAATAGGTAATTCATTTATTTCGGGTTATGAATAGAATTTCCTTTCTGTCAGTAATTGCTGTTGAATCTGATTTCATTTCTTGTTGATGCATAGAAGGAAAAGGTTGAATTTGTAGATATTAGAAGATTGGTGGGATTACACAAAGTTTGAGGGATGAACATGGTTGTTTAAGAGCAGTACTAACTACAATGATGTGGTGTTTAAGCATATATTGTGCATTTACTCTTTGAGATAAAAGACTTCCTCGGGTTGACAATAAATTTCATAGGCTCTATGTGTTGATAATAACTTATCTGCATTTAGGGTGATCGACAACAATCATGGATGAAGCAATTCCAAAAGAAGGTCGAGAAATGGAAGAACCTCAAGAACCTATAGATCCACCTTAGAAGAATAATCCCCACAAGAGGAAACCTGCATGGGTACGAGAGGCTATCCAAGGTGCAAAGAAATATGAGGCTCCAGAAAAAATGCACAAAGAAAGGAAGAGAACGAGGTCCTACTATGGATATGTAGCCATAGTGGGACCTATTTGATAAAGAACCTTCCAACTATGAAGAAGCGGTAGAGAAGGAAGAATGGAAGGATGCTATGATCGAGGAGTATCAGTTGATCATGATTAATGACATGTGGGATATTGTTCCAAGACTAGAAGGGAAGTTTGTTGTGACTTCCAAGTGGATTTACAAGATCAAGCATGCTACAGATGGTAGCATAGAGAAATATAAAGCAAAATTTGTGGCTCGTGGCTTATCCCAGGAAGAAGGGATAGATTTTGAAGAGACCTTTGCACCTATAGCCAGATACACTTCCATTAGATCAGTACTTTCTCTGGCTATAGTAATGAAATGGAAGATACACTAGATGGATGTCAAGACTACTTTCTTGAATGGTTTAGTGGAAGAGTAAGTGTATGTGGAGCAGCCGCTCGGTTTCGAGACACATGACAGGGAAAATCATGTGTGTAAATTGAAGAAATCCATGTACAATTTGAAATAGGAACCCGAGACATGGTATGGAAGAATTCATAGCTTCCTGACTAGTTTGGGATTTACCAGGAGTAAAGCAAATTCCAACCTTTACTACAAGGTTGAGGAAGGGAACCCATCGATACTCCTATTATATCTAGATGACCTATTTGTAACAGGTGAGGATGGGTTGATTGCTTATATGAAAAGGAAGCTTGTTGTCAAGTTTGAGATGAAGGACTTGGGTATGATGCACTATTTTCTAGGCATGTAGGTGTGGCACAATGAAGATGGAATCTCCCTGGGACAAGGGAAGTATGTAGTAGAGATCCTCAAGAGGTTTAGGATGATGGATTGTAAGTCCATCACCACACATATGGAATCAAACCTGAAGCTATTGAGTGATGCTTCATCAGATTTGGTTGATGCTACGGTGTATCATTAGATGATTGGGTCCTTGATGTACATGATGAATATGAGACCAGATATTTGCTTTGCTGTGAACAAATTGAGCCAGTTCCTGATGGATCCTAGACATGTTCACCTGATTGCTGCAAAGAATATTCTGAGGAACATGAAGGGTACAGTTGATTATGGGCTCAAATATGAGGTGAATCTAAAGATTAACCTGGAAGGTTATGTTGATTCAGATTGGGTAGGCATTGCCATTGATAGGAAGAACAGTTCAAGGTGCTAATTTAGTATGGAATCATGTGTGATCTCTTGGTTTAGCAGGAAGCAATCCCATGTGGTATTGAGTACAGCCGAAGCAGAGTATGTTATAGGTTGTTCAGCTAGTAGTGAGGTAGTGTGGTTGAGGAAGCTACTATCTAATTTGTTTGATCTCCAGTTGGATGCTACTTGTATATATTGCGACAACTAGAGTTGTGTGAAGTTGTCAAAGAACCTAGTGTTCCATGACATGTCAAAGCATATCAAGATCAAATATCACTATATTAGGGATATGGTGTAGAGAGGAGAAGTGAAGCTCCAGTATGTTGTGACGAACAAGAAGATAGCTGATGTGTTGACCAAACCATTGGCTAGAGTGAAGTTTGAGTACTTCAGGGAGAATCTTGGTGTTCTCTAGATCGAGGTTCCTTTCAAGGGGAAGTGATGAGTTCTTGTGCCATTCTGACATGACAATAGGTTGGGCCTCCCATGGTCATATGTAAGTATAGAGCCATTCTGACATGGTGGTAGGCTAGGCCTCCCATGGTCAGATGTAAGTGCAGAGCCATTCCGACATTGTAGTAGATTGGGCCTCCCATGGTCAGATGTAAGTGCAGAGCCTTTCTGACTGGGTTAGATGTAAGTGTAGAGCCTTTCTAACATGGTCAGATATAAGTGTTGGATGGGCCTTTCTGACATGATGAGGTCATATGTGAGTGATGAGCCTTTCTGACATGATGAGGTCATATGTGAGTGTTGGACGAGCATTTCTGACATTATGACATCATATGTGAGTGCTAGGCCTTTTTGACATGATGTGGTCATATGTGAGTGCTGGGTGATCCTTTCTGACATGATGAGTTCGGATGTGAGTGCTAGGCATTTCTAACATGATGAGGTCATATGTGAGTACTGGGAATGCCTTTCTAACATGACGAGGTCATATGTGAGTACAGGGCGTGACTTTCTAACATGGTGGTGGATGTGTTCCTCCCATGGTCAGATGTGAGTGATGGGAGGGCCTTTCTGACTAGGTCATATATAAGTGCTAAAGAAGATGAAGACCTACCTGGAGGCTAGGCCTACAACCAACATGAAAAAGGGTTGGCTCTGTAGAAATTCCTGTGATGAGTAGAATTGAGAGATAGCACCATTTGCTTGAGATAGTGGAAGCAATGATGATGATGATCCAATGATGATCCAACTTTGATGATGATCCAGTGATGATCTTGCTTTGATGATGATCCAGTGATGATCTAGATTTGATGATGATCCAGTGATGATATAGCTTTGATGATGATCCAGTGATGATCCATCTTTGATGATGATCTAGAGAAGAATACTTGTGCTGATGAATTGTGTCAAGAGAATACCTTCCTAGTTAAGAGGGAGTGTTGATGTCTTTGTAATTTTAGAATGTATTCACTTGTATATATTGTATTTCATTGGTCCTCGATGCTCCTATCGGGAGAATCACTTTTATTTCTTTGTACCCCAATTTTCCTATAGGGAGAATTACAAAAATTCATGATTAAGTCCCCTCTGTTGTAAGTCGGGTCATTAGTACCCTAGTTGTGGTTACTTGAACCTACATAACTAAGTTAGGATTACTGGAGCCTACATAACTGAGTCAAATATTAAGTGAATGAAAGAATATAAATAGAGAGTGAGCCTCTCTATTTAATACAAACACACACACTCAGTTGTAGCACATAACTGAGAGAGAGAAGAAGCTAGGACATGAGAGAGAGAGATAACTGCTATCGGGAGATCATCTTTGTATCTTTGGGTTTTACTTTTGGTGTGCATTCTATCTCTGAGGAAGTTGCGGGGTTTTCTCCTTTATGGTTTCCCCGAGAAAAATCTTTGTGTTCTTTTTCTATTGTGATTGATTGTTGTTCTTGTTATTCTCTCATATAAGATCTTAAGATCATATAGCTTAAATGATAAAAATATAACACCTTCCTATCCATTTATAGATATGATTCCAACTTGCTCATAATTCTTCTTGAGGGTAGCTAGATCCTCACATGCCTTGTAGAAATCATCCTCTTTTGTACACTTTCCCATTGTATACTAATGAATGAGCTTCACATACATGATATCAAGCTTATGATCTATTCTCAAGAATCCCTTTGTTACACTAGTAGAGTAGGAAATCACACACATGACTTGCTCAACCTTGGTCAGATCACCTCTATAGATCAGATCCAAGGATAATGATGACAGGTTAGTAGTTTATTCAACACTTGAATATGGTGGGATAACAATCAGCAAACTAGATGGTTCTCTTTATTTTTATTTTTTGGATGACAACATTAACATCCTTTAGCATGAAATCTCCATGGTACACAAGACAGTAGGCTATGTATGTGCCATGGAGAGGATCATGCTTGATAATCATGGAGAACAACTCAAATTCACTATTTGTAATTTGTATCATAGAGAGATGTTCATGATAGGTCTATTTTTTTCATAAATAATGAGGGAATAAAAACATAAAGTGGACCACATTCTGGTTTAACATGATGGCTATGGCATTCACCTAAAACAAACTTTCTAAGACAAATTGAGCCTTTCCCTCAATCCTCCTCTTTAAGGAAGCTTTCACCAAAAACCCTAGGCAAAAGAGGAAATAAAAACCATAAAGTGCTTAAGTCCACATGACCCACATTAAATTGTCACCTCCTACACCATCAAAAGCTTACTATAAAATTTATGACATACATTTTACTTTGATTTTGATTTATATTTTTTCAATAATAAAAAATAGTGACTTTGTACAATAAAAATTAAAAATAATTATTTTCAACTGAAATTGATTTACGAGGTAACCCACCCATAATTCCTCATGTTTTATGGATGGTAAGAGTGGTAAACCATGGGATTTCCTTAAGAAATCCTGACCTCAAATGAATCAAAGCTAAAACTTGTGATCTCCCCCTCACCTAGAGAGAGAGTGCACATCTTACCAATTGAAATCAAATAAAAATGAAAGAAAAAGGACTGACCAAACCTCAAAAGGAAAACACGTGTCACCTAAAATTGATTGGTCAAGTAACCTTCCTATAATTCCCCATGTTTTATGGATTGACCAGGTAACCTACTCATAATCAATAAACCCTCAAAAGGGAAAGGACCAACCATGGATTTACATTAGAGGAATTTTGGGGTCTAAAATGGGCCTCCTAAGGAAAATAATAAAATAATAGTTAAAATAATAAAATAATAGTTAAAATAATAAAATAATATTGATTAATTTTGGAGGAAGAAAGAAAAAAACTACTTTTTGTGTTCGTATTTTCGACATATATCCCTGTGTTTTTACTCAAATTTCGATCGGGAGAGCTCGTTGGATGCGGAATTTGATTCCGCATCCAACAAGTACCCACGCTGTATACTTTTGATGGACCCTACTACCCCAAAAACAAGAAATACCTGAAAAAATGTGATGATGACATCATCATCATGTTTTTTAAGGTATTTCTTGTTTTTGGGGTAGCGGGGTCTGTCAAAAGTATGTAGTGTGGGTACTCGTTGGATGCGGAATCAAATTCTGCATCCAATGAGCTCTCCCGATCGAAATTTGAGTAAAAACACAATGAGATATGTCGAAAATACAAACAAAAAAAGTAGTTTTTTTTAATGACAAATATGTCAATTCAACCATTATGGTTGACATATTTTATTGAAATTCTATTGGTTCTTGAATTCCAACTCACAAAAACTTATTTTGGCACGTTTTCTTATAAGGCCCATTTTAGACCCCAAATTTCCTCTAATGCCAACTCTAAAAAGGGAAAGGACCAACCAGGGTGGGGAGGAAAAACACAATGGGAAGTGTCAAAACACAACACATGCATTCTTAATTTTTATTTCTAATATTATTAGCATAATGGAGCCCAAGTAGAACTGAAAGTGTATATTAGCCTCATAAAATTAAAATTATTATTTTTTATTGTTACTATTAACATATGAAGTTTAGTTTTATTATTAGCATAATGAAGCCCATGTTGGTGGGGAAGTGTTCATGAGTTCCGTAAAAATAAAAATAATAAAATCAAAAATCAAAATACAAGAATTGTAATTTAGTTTAAAAAGTTTACGGATTTCATCCCTACAATGGTTAAATGGATCTATACTAATATAAAACAATCCATGAGCAGTGATAGGATCATTATCCATACAAGCTATGGTGGGATCATCACTCGTTGCTCTTTTGAAATTTGTTAAAGTGTTCTTGTCTTCATTATCCATATTCTCTTTTTTCCAAACTTTGTTCTATTGATTAAAATGGGCGATGTAGACAAGTGTTGTGACTTTCCTGATCATCTGGTGGAGAACAAAGTATTGATGTTGCTTCCAGTAGAATCTATGTGTAAATTTCGTAGTGTTTGCAAAGCATGGAATGCCCTTTTCTCATCAACCAAGTTCATAACAACTAAATGGGAAAATAAATCATCTAATAATAACCGTTGGCTAGTTGTGCAAAATTCCTTATCATTTTCATCTTCTTGCTTCTTCAATGGGGCTAGGGAGAAAACCTCCTCAATCTCTCTAAGCTGGTTATTGGAAGGCATAAGAACAAGAAATCACTTGATCCATTTCTATGGATTGGTCGCATGTATGATCAATTACATTGTAAGCAAGCACCTCCTTCACCTTCCCAATCCCCCAAACCCCCACTCGTACGCACTTGACAACAATAGAAATCCTCTTAAGATCGGACCGAGGCATTCTCACAATCTCCTTCCATGGAGAGGAGTTGGACGAGTTCACCTTCAAAAGATGTAAGTATGGAAATGAGAGAGGCCGAATAGTGCCTTGGGTTGCAGCTTCTACTCGCAAGGTACATATTTAGAGATAGAGATGAGCTTTTGCAGGTTACTCTATGGCGGTTTGAGAAGTTGAAGGTGAACTCCTCCTCCAACTCCTCACCATGGAAGGAGATTGCGAGAATGCCTCAGTCGGATCTTAAGAGGATTTCTGTTGTCCAGTGTGTAGGAGTGGGGGATTGGGCATGCTTCATATCTGAATATGGGAAGGTGAAAGAGGTGCTTTCTTATAGTGTAACTGATCATACATGCAAAGAGATTGTGAACAACAAACATAGAGAGAGTATAGTCAAAGGGATGTTGTACTTTAGTTAAAATATTCATCAAAAGGAGGCCCAAGGTCGATCCACAGAAATGAAGTGAGTGATTTCCTATTCTTATGTATTCCCAGAACCCTCTTAGAGAGGAGGATGAGGTTTTCTCCCAAGCCCCATTGAAGAAGCGAGAAGCTGAAAATGATACAGGATTTTGCACAATCAGCCATCAGTTACCACATTTATAAGCTTTATTTGCACATTTAGTTATTATGAACTCACTTGATGTGAAAAGGAAATTCAATGTTTTGCAGACACAACGAAATCTACAGAGAGATTCTACTAGCAGCAATGTCAATACTTCTTCCACGACATGATCAAGAAAGTGACTACACTTTTCCAGGTCGCCCATTTTAATTAATAGAATGCAGATAGCAAAGAAAAGAAGATGGATAACAAATACATATAACATATTTCAAAAAGGAGCGAAGAGGTTTTAATGAATGATCCAAGAATAGCTTTAAAAGAGGAGCATAGATGTATGAATGAATGATCCAATCATAGCTTTAAAATAGGAACAGAGATGTATGAATGAATGATCCAACCATAACTGATGTATGGTTTTATATTTTATATATTTATTTTATTTAGGTTTTACAAAGTTTCTAGATAAATCAAATCCGCAAATATTAGACATATGTTTGCGATTTAGGAGACAACCACCACTAGAGGATATACGCTCCTCACCTTTCGGAGGCCCTTTGCAAAGCCAAAAACACCTTTCACTTAGTAGCGAGAACCCAGATCTCAATTGACAACCCGATTGGAGAATGACCCATTCCCAAATTGTAATTAATAATAATATATAAACATTACTAAAAAAGTTAGGATAAACTAGTAATAATAATATATAAACATTCACACACTGTTAAATATTTGAACCTGTCAAATATTCACATGCTCCATCATTGAGTTGTATAATGACAACACGATTCATCATATGGGAACACTTTCAAGTTAGTATGTTAACGCTGCCAAGTATGCCATTTCCTTTTTTTGTTACATCATGATACTTATGACTGAGGGGACACTAATATTCAATTGGTTTCTGCAGATTAGCACTGACATCAGTCTTGTCAGCAAGCTACTTAATTATTGTTCCAACGTCACAACATTTCCTGGTGATGTTATTTTATGTGATAACTCCGCTTCTCTTTTCAATATCCATCAACTTCTTGTCATGCTCTGTGCCACTTGATTTTCATTCTATTACATTTCTAGTCACACTCCTTGCGAATTTCTTTTCCCTTCTCATAGGGTTTCTATCCAGCAACATGCCAATTTCCTTCATTGAAAATTTCTAATCTTGGGAAAATTCCAAGTTGATATAACAAACTCTTTTTTTCTTGTGGCGTAATCACAATTATAAAAATAAGTGTTCAATCAAATTCCATTTATGAGCACTTGGAGCTTTGTACCATTTAGTTTCTCTAACTTCACTTCTCCTCCTTCAATGATTTCTTTAACAACATATAGTCCTAACCAACATGTTTGCAACTTCACTGGATGCTTGAAAACTTTACTATTATACATAAGAACAAGACCTTCAAATTCAAAATTCTTTTTCTTAATGTGTTATCATGCCATAGCTTTTCCCTTTTGTTTTCTACATTCCGGTGAAATCCTGCAACAAAGCATTCTTCCTCCAAATGAATTAGTTGAAGCAATCTTTCTTCTACAACATGAACTTCTGTCATTTGTGTGATCATGAAAACTCTCAAACTTGGTATAATATATTCCATAGGTATGACAAATTCTTGTCCATATACCAACCTGAATGGTGTCTAACTTGTCAACTTCTTGCATGTTGTGCGATATTCCCATAGCACTGCAGAGATCCTATGATACCAATCATGTCTTCATGCATTGTATACCTTTGTTAGCGCATTTTCCAGGATCTTTTTAAATGCTTCAATAGATCCATTTTATTATGGGTGATATGGAGATGTTTTTCTATATTGTATCTAGAATTCATCGGTTAGTTCTTCAATCAACTCAATAACAAAATGTGTGCCTTAATCAATGATCAATATCTTTGGCCAACCGAACCTTGTCACAACATTTTCAAATAAGAACTTCGTAGTTGTCATAGTAGTGCAATCCTTTGTGGAAATTGAACTGAGGTGTTAGAACTATTACACTCACAACAATTGCCAATTACACATGCAAATTACTCACAAAAGGAGACTGAATATGGAGCAGAACACTAATTTGTATTGAATAAGTGTACAATATCCAACCCTGTGAAGTCATAGGCTGCCACAATAAATAATTACATGATAGATTCGAATGCATGAAGATGACATTCGAATTTAGTCAAAAGAAGGCTTACTAAATCTAAGCAAATCCCCCATAGGTGCATAAAGCACATTCCAAATCTGTCTAGGAGCTCATGAATTGGCAAAAGAAATTAGGAAATATAATAGGTGGTAGAATGACAACTCATACATGCTTTTCATAGGAGAAAAGAGTGGAGGATGATGAGGACAAAAAACAAGTTAACTTCACCTAGTCAAACTTTCCCAATTGCCTTAAAACTTAGAAAAAGTAGGCAATAAAGCAGAAAAAGCAGACATGTACTAGGGAGGCTAGGAATAAAGTAGATTTGATTCCAAGAAGTTTCCCAAGTGCTCCATGACTCAAATTTAGCATGTTTTACCACTATGTATGTGTGGAGGACAACTTGCATAAGGTGGAATATGGAAACTAGGCAAATAAGACAAAAATTGGATTAATTAATGTCTAAGGTAGCTAACTATGGGTTGATTATTCTAACACCCTCCCTTAAGACCTTAATTATGAGTAATATACCAGAAAATTATAGGGCCTAGCAACAAGGCTTAGTCACCCTTTACATACTGCATGTCCATTTAACCAAGGAAAGAGGCAAAAACCTAGTGGGAAAAATCCTCCCTTAAACATGGACTGTAAAACAAAATTTGGAAATCTTGTCATCACTCATGCTTTACAGCATGATCAGCAATCCCTAGCAGTGATTTGAGATTGCTGAATGTCTTCTCACAAAAAACTTTGGTGAAGATATCAGCTACTTGTTCTGAATATGAACAAAAGAGTAGGTGAACGGTGCCATCATACACAAGATCTCTGATGTAATGTATATGGATCTCCATGTGTTTGGTTCTCTTCTTCTGAACTGGATCATTGTAGATTTGAATGGTACTTTGATTATCACAATAGATAGTAGTTGAGTATTCTGATTCGAAGCCACACTCTCCAAGTAACCCCTGCAACCATAAACATTGAGTTGTTGCATTTACAACTCCTCTGTACTCTGCTTCTGTAGATGAGAGTGCAATGGCACTCTGTTTCTTGCTTGACTAGCTGATTAGCCCTTCTATAAGCATGAACACATATCCTAATTTTGACTTTCGATCTGTGCTATCACCTTCCCAATCACTGTCAGTAAACCCAATCAAATCAAGATTAGATTTAGCTTTGTAGAAGATCCCATGAGTCCTTGTTCCCTGAACAAAGTTAAGGATCCTTTTGGCTGCTCTCCAATGGATATCATGAGTCTGATCCATGTATCTTGAAGCCACACTTACTGCATAATAAATATCAGGTCTATTATGTGTAAGATACAACAAACATCCAATCAATTTCCTATACAATGTATTGTTTACCATAGGTGAAGAATCAGCTTCTTCAAGCTTAACTCCTGAAAGGAAAGGAGTCTTGCTTGGCTTGCAATCCTTCATTTTGAATTTGTTCAAAAAATCCAATTCATACTTGGACTGATTTACTTTGACTCCTTCTTTGGATTGAGCAATCTCGAGCCCCAAGAATTGGCTCAACAAGCCCAAATCTGTCATTGAGAAGGCATGGTTCATTGCATCCTTCAAGGAAGCAATTTCATCCTTTGAGCTTCCTGTAATGAGAAGGTCATCAACATAAAAAAAAAATGATCATTAATGAACCATGAATCAGCTTCAAATAGACATTTGGATCTGATTTTCATCGAACAAAATTTAGTGATAGCAGAAAGCTATCAATCTTGGCATACCAAGCCCTGGGGGCTTGCTTAAGCCCATACAATGACTTCTTTAACCTGCACACAAGAGATGGGTTAGTAGAAAATACTTGAGGATGCTGCATGTATATCTCTTCAATGAGATCTCCATTCAAGAAAGCACACTTCACATCCATGTGGTGTACCTCCGATTGTTTTGAAGCTCCAATGGCTAAGGCTAGCCTGATGGAGTCCATCTTTGCCACTGGTGCAAAGGTCTCATTGTAGTCTATGCCATGAACCTATGAGTATCCCTTAGCTACCAATATGTCCTTGTACTTTAGAGGTGAACCATCCACAGAAAATTTGGTTTTGTACACCCACTTACACTGAACTAGCTTCCTCCCTAGGGGAAGATCAACCAGCTCCCAAGTGTTGCTCTTCTGGAGTGAGCTGAACTCTTCTTCCATGGTTGTTTTCCATCTTGGATATTTTTCTACATATTCATATGTCTAAGGATTTGATTCAATCATCATATAGAACTTCTTTGCAAACATAGGATCTTTCGTCCATAGAGCACTCTCAAACTGAGATCTAGTCCTCCTAGGATCATTAGGATTTCCAGCTAGTTCTCTAGCTGCACGAATGGTCTTGGATTCCCATTTTGGCCTTGTAGGGATGTTAGGATATGAAATAAAATCATAATTATCAGACATATCAGAATCAGCATGTTCAATTATCTCTTCACTTACATTCATAGGTTCTGGTGGTGAAGAGGATTCTCCAACTTCCACTACTGCTAGGGGCTCTTCTTGAAACTGAACACACCTTTCAATGAAGGATTTGTTTGTGCTCAAATTGATCAGATTTTACCCTTTTGAATATTTATATTACCCAACAAATAGACACTCTTTCCTTTGGGGCTGCAAAGCCTTTCTCTTTTCTGTTGGAATTCTAGCCCAAGCCCTTGAGCCAAAAATCCTGAAATGGGTCACATCTGGCTTGTGCCCACTCCATGCTTCGAAAGGAGTCATACCATCAAGATGTTTATGAGGCACCCTATTCTGGATATATACTACATATTTTATAGCTTTTACCTAGTACTTTGGTGGCAAAGTCTTAGCCTCCATCATGCAGGTTGCCATCTCTTTCAGTGATCTGTTATTCCTCTCAGTAACACCATTCTGCTGTGGTGTGTAAGGGATAGAATGTTGCATATAAATACCTGCATATACACAATAATGAATAAACTCAGACTTGACATACTCACCACCATTGTTAGATCTGAGGACCTTGAGTTTCCTCCCAGACTGGTTTTCAACCAAAGCCTTAAAGACTTTGAAGAGGCCAAAAACTTCAGACTTGTGTTTTAGGAAGTAAACCTAGCAATACCTGGAAAAGTCATCTATGAATGTCAATGCATATTTAGCCTGACTCATTGACATATGAGGAAATGGCCCAGCATAATCACTATGGATCAACTCAAGAGGTGCAGAGGTTCTCTCATGACTAGCTTTCTCAAATTTATGCTTTGTGTGTTTTCCTAGGATGCAACCTTGATAGACTCCTTTGGAAAACTTAATCTTTGGTAACCCTGTGACCATTTCTTTTTCACTAATATCAGAAAGATACTTGTAATTTAGGTGGCCAAATATTTCATTCCAAAGCTTGCTTGCCTCATTAGCATGAATCAGAAGAGCAGAGGGGTTTGAGTAGGGTAGGAAGTGTGAGAACATGTATACCTTCGAAGTGTGATTTGCAACTCCTTTTGCAATGAATTTACCACTTGAGATCTTTGTGATCTCAACTTCATTGGGGGAGAATATGACCTTCTTTGGAGACCTGTGTGGGTCATCTGATACACTGATAAGAGGTTAGAGGCAAGACCCAGAACATACAACACATTGCTGAACTTACCATGGTCAAGATCAATCCTCCCTTTGCCCAAACTTTTAGTGAGAGAGTC
The DNA here is from genome assembly GCA_001517045.1 of Pseudotsuga menziesii. Lineage (NCBI taxonomy): Eukaryota > Viridiplantae > Streptophyta > Pinopsida > Pinales > Pinaceae > Pseudotsuga > Pseudotsuga menziesii. The sequence goes on along the minus strand of LPNX010520313.1, from coordinate 186,697 downwards.
ATCTCCCAGTACTATTGGTGGACCTTTCGACATGTCAAGTGAGGTGAATTCCTCCTTGGTTGAAACCATATGTCTTGAAGCTCCAGAATCAATGATGAAACTAGGTGAGCTTGATGTGCCAGCAACCAATGTATGAACTCTCTCTCTGTCTTTTGAACTTGATCCTCTTCCCTCTTCTTTGAGCTGTCTGGAAGGGAGATTCCATTCTTCTCTAGGAGTTGGGTCAGCATGTCTATTTTCTTCTTCATGCATGAGCTTTCAGAATGATTGCCCTTACTGCAATATGCGCACTTGCTCATTTCTCCTTTGTTCTTCTTCTTCTGGGGATTATTCTTGGAACCTTGAGGCTCTTCTGGAGACTTGTTCTTGTCTCTCTTTTGCTCAGGTGGCTTTTTAGATTTCTTCTTTCTTTTTGAATCCAACCTCAAATCTCTATCAACTAGAGCTTGGTCTTTGGATGGTTTTATGGTGCCCATCATCACCAATTTATCTTGTTCTTGTGTGAGAGATTCCATGAAATATGCAAGGCTAGGCATTTTCTAGGCTCGAGTTGTCAACTTTGTGGCATACAAGGTCGAAACAAACACTGAATAGTCAGGGCCAAGATTCGAGAGTATGGCCAATACCAGCTGATCATCCTTCTTTTCGATCCCACATTGTTTTAGTTGCAAAACAAATGCTTTGAACTTGGAAAAATAGAGTTGCAGGGATTCAAATCTATTGGGACTCAGGGACATCAATTCATCTTCAATTTGATGTCCCCTCATCTCATCTATCTTTCCATAAATATCAACAAGCTTCTCCCATACTTCATTCGATAATGTCAATCCATCAAGATGGAAAAGGAGGTCTCTGGATATGCTCAAACACAGGAGCCCATAGGCCTCATCCCTCCTGTTGTGCCATTTAATCTTCTCTACAGATGCATTGGGATCTGCTTCTATTGCCATAGTCACTATGTAGAGCCATTTTTCTCTGAACAGTATCTCCATATCTGCTTTCCATTCAAAGAATTTAAATGGAGTCAAGATGATCTTCTGAGATTGATCCATAGCTCAGAAATTGTCCCGTCAGTCAGAAAAATGCTCCCAGTCAATGATGTTGAATCTGAAAAACAAATTGGAAGGAGAGAAATCAATATACAAAGGCTTTGATACCATGTGGAAATTGAACCCAGGTGTTAGAACAATTACACTCACAACAATTTCCAATTACACATGCAAATTACTCACAAAAGGAGACTGAATATGGAGCAGAACACTAATCTGTATTGAATGAGTGTACAATAGCCAACCCTATGAAGTCATAGGCTGCCACAATAAATAATTACATGATAGATTTGAATGCATGAATATGCCATTCAAATTTAGTCAAAAGCAGGCTTACTAAATCTAAGCAAATCTCCCATAGGTGCATAAAGCACATTCCAAATCTGTCTAGGAGCTCACGAATTGGAAAAATAAATTAGGCAAGCTAATAGGTGGTGGAATGACAACTTTTACATTATTTTCATAGGAGAAAAGAGTGGAGGATGACGAGCACAAAAAACAAGTTAACTTCACCTAGTCAAACTTTCCCAATTGCCTTAAAACTCAGAAAAAGCAGGCAATAAAGCGGAAAAAGCAGACATGAGCTAGGGAGGCTAGGAATAAAGAAACATTGATTCCAATAGGTTTACCAAGTGCTCCATGACTCAAATTTAGCAATTTTGACCACTATGGATGTGTGGAGGACAACTTGCATAAGGTGGAATATGGAAACTAGGCAAATAAGACAAAAATTGGATTAATTAATGTCTAAGGTAGCTAACTATGGGTTGATTATTCTAACATCCTTTACTGATGAAGCTTCTTCCCAAATAGTCATATAATCAGTCGTAGTGATAATATACCTTGCTCTTGTGTGTTTCCTTGTTGGAATGATAGGTCCCACGAAGTCAAAAACCCATTTATCAAATGCCTATAATGTTATTTTTGGTACTAATGGAATTTCATCTCTTCGGGATGGCTTCCCCATTCTTTGACAGATATCACAACTGATACAATAATCTTAAGCATCTGCATGCATAGTAGGTCACCATAATCCTTCATGTAATATCTTGCGCACGGTCACTTTTCCTACATAGTGTCCTCCTGCGACACCAGCATGTGATTCACTTAATATCATTGGTCGTTCATGTTCCAAGACATAACATTGAAGTATTTCATGAGGACCCATTTTATACAGGTGTCCAGGAATTAGGATTAAAGCATTCAAGGTGTATATGTGGTGAGTTTTGACTATGTGGTGCAAGTGGATGCCAACTATCTAGCCTAGTGGGTAGGAAATTAATCAAAATTGGTTAAATATTTTATCCTAAGTTATGAAGTGGGTTTATTATATTCTCACAGATACAAGCAGGATTTGGCATGAAATATTTGGCAATCTGAAATTCAAATGTCTATAGCAACTGCACAATGAAGAGATGGTTGAGGGATTTATTCTCATCAAGTCCTATGAAGGTGTCTGTAATGGTTGGTTGGTGCATAAGCATATCGAATGAAGTTATGAGGTTAGGAAGGAAAGAATAGTTGCCTCTACACCTGATTTGGTTCACAGTGATGTCTCTAGACCAATTCCTACAACAACTATGAATGGATCCAGATACTTTCTGACCTTATTTGATGACTACGTAAGGTATTTTTGGATCTAATTCCTCAAGCAGAAGTTTGAGGTATTTGAAACCTTCAAAATTTTCAAAGCATTAGATGAGAACACTCTTGGGAAGAAGATAAAAGAACTGAGAATTAGATAATGGATGAGAGTACACCAAAAGAGAATTCCAATAGCTATGTGCTTCAACATGTATTAAAATTCAACACTCATTCCCATACACACCACAACAAAATGGTGTAGCTAAGAGGAATAAATAATCTTTGAAAGAGATAGATACATTCCTTATTGAAGCAAAAAAACTTTTGCCTATCTGTAGGATGAAGAAGAGAACTATGATTCTTACATATAGAACAAAGGTCCTCTCAAGGCAGTGTTTGGGGTCTCTCCTTTCAAAGCATTGATGGGACATAAGCCCATTGTCTCACATCTGTGGGGTTTTGTCTCCAAAGCATGGGCCATAATTCCTGGTGACAAGAGGAAATACTTCCAACCTCAAAGTAGTGAATGCATATTACTAGGATATGCAGATGATGAAAAAGATTACAAACTGATGGAGATTGCAACCAGAACATTCTTCATAGAGCAGATTATCCAATTCAATCAAGATTTGTTGCATGATCTAAATCTAGCTAAAGAGGAATGTATAATTACTCAATCAATTCCATTTCCATATGCTGATGTATCTACTAATAATTCATATTCAAATTCCAAAGATAAGGATCAAGATGATCAAAATATTGATATTGATAATGAAGGTCAAGCAGATCCAAATCTAAATCCAACACCTACTCCCAATCCAAGGCCTAAATGGGCCCAAAAAATCATTGAAGCTACTAGGAAAATAGATGGGGATCCATTTGATAAAAGAAGAAAAATAGTTCAATTTCAGGATGAAAGCATTGCACTCTTCCATACAAATCCACTTCTACAAGAGAGGTGCTTCATGATTCTAGGTTCTAATCCACAATACAACATAAGAGTGATGTGAATGCTTTGTCTGTCAAAGTCGTGATGTTGTATAGTCTTGTTGTACAAGACTAAGGACTTGTGTGTCAAGTCAAATCCTCATGTGTTGAGGTGGACCTCATGTGTAGAGGTTATTCTTTGCATGTCAAAGCATGAATGGTGTGTGATGTATTAGTACCCATGGTCACTCGAGATGGATGAGATATTAAGTCTCCTCTAAATACTGGCCACCTCTAGAGTGAATTACTTGAACATATGACCACTTGAAAAGATAGCAATAAAATATGATCAAATCATTGGAACAATCTCCTTAGTATAATTGATATGATATATAAAATAAAGTTGGGACATATGGACCATGAAAATAAGATAAGAGATAAATATAAGTTGCATTGAGAATAGATAATTCAAATTGCTCATGATAAATACTTTAGTTAATTAAGGAAAACTAGAATTGTTTAAATCCAAGGAACATCAACAAGGTACTTCATCAAAATTAAGGAGAACATGAAATCTAAAGATAAAATACTCATGAGTGTCAACCTCATCTAAGGAGAAACATTCGCATGTTTTTTGTAGCATAGGAGGACACTGATATGTCTCAATGCTTGATTAGTGTGAGTACACCCAACTCTAGTCAAGTGGTAATAAATTACCATGTAGTATACAAAAATAACGATAGTACAATGGGATAGTAAAAATCTCATTGATTTAAAAGAAGAGCTCATAGTAAAAAGGCCAACTTGGGATTCAAAGAATGACTTAGTAAAAAATATTTGAATGAATATTTGATAAATACACCCCTTCATTGTTGAAATATTTTCTTTTGGGAGGAGGATATGGGGAGGTAAGTCCACATAAATATAATTAGGATGGAAGTAATCATTTAAAATACCCATTTCGTTGAGAATTAAGAACAATTTTCACCTAACGAAAGGATAAAATTCTTTATAAAGAAAAGTGCCAGGAAAGGTTATCTATTGCACCCTAGAGAAGGGTTATCTTGTCTCAAAGAACTAATAATAATTTGGACCTAACTAAATGATACAAGTAATTTCAAGGGTAAATGTGAAACATCGGTTACATCTTGCATCCCAGATAAGGGTACACCATCTATCATACTCTACAAGGTATAGAATAATAGTAATGTCATCTTGAAGTGAACGAGGTATGAACCAAATTAAATATGTAACATGCATTGGGGTATGATATATTTTAATGTAATAAGGAAATGCAACATAATGATTTGTACCCTCTCTTTGCTAAACCATTGTATGTTACCAAAGCTAGTTCAACCTCAAATTTGAAATAGATATAGAGCATAGGGGCTAGTGCTTGAGTACCCTAAATTTAGGGGTATTCAATGCTTACATGGAACTATTTAAACTTCTGAGATTATCCCATATATGCACCAGAGTCTTTCTTGCCACCACAATTCCTCTTGTGGTGTCACATTTTCAAAATGGTGCCAAGTAAGAGATGAAGTTAGAAGGTATCCAAAATATCTCACTTTGAACCCCATATCAATAATTGACAATTAAATAAATTAGTAGTTGATGGGTATGGATGTCATAAGGCGGAGGTGACTTAAAAGTAATTTAAAATTTTAAAATATTAACTTTTTTCTAAGATGTAGAAAAGGGTGTATGCAATAAAAATTTTTAAACACGTGTAAATATTATTTTAGTACTAATTTCTTTGGCGATGGCATGAAAATAACATGATAACAAAAAGCACATAAAAGAAATTTTATGAATAACTTATCATAACTAGTTTTTCAAGAAACAATTTTAAATTGATCCAATATTGGGTAAGCCACAATACTTTTCTCACAATTTTTAGACCCTACTCAACTTATGGATCCTCTCCTTTAAAACAATGGGATTGGTGAGATTACGAAATATGTTCATCCTCAATGAAATTTCTTAGAATTTAATATGAAAACATTGTCTCTCTAGTGAGGCCATTAAAGAAACCCTTCAGAAACTCATGGTTTGGATGTACGTTTCCTGTTGAATGTAGGAATCATGAAGAGGACCCCTAAGTATACAAGGTGATGGTCTCGACAACATTGATTTCAAAGGATAAATGATATCTATAGTGATATTTTTTGTTGTATTAAAAGACACAATCATGGGTTTTACAAGATTGACTACCTAAAACATAAACTCTTCTCCATAATATCTCTAGAGTAGATGCCAAAAAATATTACAGCAACTCTAAGAAAGACAACTGAACTAGTAAAATAATTAAGAAGGAATTCTAGCTCATCAATGTAAAACCCAAGAAGAGTAAGGGAAAATAAAGCACTTTCTTTTTACACCAAGGGTTTCTAAGTACTCTTCAAGAATAAATGATATGTACAAAACTTTCCCATTATAATCATGTAAAGAAACATGCATATTTGATACTAGGAAGCTAGGTACGCCAAATTATTGAGTTTCTCCATGAATAATTCTATGGATAGAATGTCAAAGGCCTTTCGGAAGTCAACAAAGTGGTAATAGACTTTTGGTGACCTATGTCAATCCTCCTTAATGCTATTCAATTTAATACATTTTTCATTGCATGAGAGACTACCTAAAGTTAGCATGGCCTCTATCTCTGTAACCATACATCTCAAAGCAATCAAACATGTAAATGTAAAAGGTAGTGGAAAAGTGTTTAAAACATATATGACAAACCATCGTAGTCATACCATTAGTAGGATATAAGGTACAAAATGAATTGTGTAATATATGGAGAATGACATGTTAAGACCAAAGAGGACACACAACTTCATTGAAAAGGGAATCCAAGGGGTTAAGTAAGGGTCACATTCCATGTTTGATAAATTAATAGAGGCCTTTGAGGTCAGTAAATATACTATTTCCAAGCTTATATATGGATATTTAAATAAGGCCAAGACTAAACTAATAACACATAAAAGTGGGGAGGAGATTAGTAGTAGTGGGTTGGGTGGCTTGAGAAACTGTAAAAGGAATGGCTTGATACATTGTAAAAGGAAATATAAGTACGCATAATTTCCATTCCCCCATTCTTTGTGTAAGACAATTAGGCTTCTATTCACCCTATGAAATCCCCTCCCCTCATCATTGTTGCACCATGGTAAATTAAAAAGAGCCTTCTCTAGTATCTAGTAAGTAGTATCCAAGGCACCCAACACAATAAATTATGGAATGGCAAATATGTAATGGCAATAATTTATTGGAATTTTGTAGATGAAATCATAATCTCATTGATCCATTCATAATTATATCATGTATTGATTATATGAAAACATCCATAGACCTTTGGGAAATCCTTGAAGGTAATTGAGATCTCAAAAATGCAAAAGACATTGCTAGGCTAAATCAATAACCATCTTTTTATTAACTATATAGAGGGGGAGCTCATTTTGTATCACTTATAGCACTAAGTATTAGGAAATTTGAATCTTCAAGACCAAGGTTTAAAAAAAGTTTAGTTTTTTTTTCTAATATTCTCTATTGAAGTTAGATATTAATGGTTTAAGAGCTATTGCTATGTGTGAATTAGGATTTTGATGTCATTACCATAGTTACAAACTAAAACTACCAATATAACAAGAAAACTAGTAATAATTCTTATATGTTTTAAAGGTGGTGTCTTGAATAAAACTAAAACTAAAAATTGCTATGTGTGAATTCGGATTTTGATGTCATTACCATAGTTACAAACAAAACCTACCAATACAACAAGAAAGCTAGTAATATTTCTTGTATGTTTTAAAGGTTGTATCTTAAATAAAACTAAAATAAAAAAATCATTTATCCTTTGCAAATTCATTTAGGCGACATGAGATATGTAATTTTGCTGTAAGACAAAGAGTACACCTATATAAAATAATATTCGTAAAAGTGTAAATAAATAGTCATAGAAAAAACTCAATATAGATACTGAAAGAATATGAATGCCAGTAAGTTCATCTATTTGAGTGCCTATGAAAATGGATCACAATCACATTCAAGATGGGCATTTGTCATAATCCCATGTATATCAACAAGAAGAGATTAACATAAGTGTTTATAATAATAAATCAATTCTAACTGACTACAAGTACAAACAAACAAACATAAATTTCTAATCCATGATATAGTGTGGATTTACATGACATAAACATAACCAATAAATATAAAAATTTAATAACTTCAACTAACCATGAATATCATCACAATATGCATCAATAATAAACATGATTAATCATGCATATAATCACAAGATGCATTAATATCATACTAGAATTTCCCATTTCCAGTAAAAACCTATTATCAAAATATTTGTGTACATTATGTTCCAAAAATATAGCAATGAACAAATTGAGAGAATCTTGCATAAAGAAATTATCCATATCATTTATAAAAACCATAAGAAAAATAATTCTATTTGTAGTTTAAAACTTAAAAACATGACAAGACTGCTTCCAAAGGGTCATCCTTAACAAACATGTACATTCAAGCTATCCAACGGACCAACAACAAAGTCAACAATTGAATTTGTTGTTGGTATGTTGGATGTCTTGAACGTACATGTTTTTTAAGATCAGGTCTTCCAAATCCCATCCATAACGTATTACCAAGAACATGTCCCCAACATCTTATACATCTGAAAAAACATACCCTAATATTAAGAGCCCCAAAGCTATGTTTTCTCAGGAGAAGTTTACAGTTTGGACTGAAGACTAGTGTTAGAGAAACATGAATATGTAAATATGAAAGAAAAGGTGTTAAAAATTTTCAAGGTATTGCAAATTTCAAGGTGATGATGTGAAAAGCATGCATACCAGGGTTCATCCAACCTTCATGTCCGTCCTCAGTTAAAAATGCATGATATGGTTAGGTGTTTCTAGTGTACTGGGAAGCTTGGGAGGAATGGAAAGACAACACCATGTATGATCAGTTACATTGTAAGAAAGCACCTCTTTCACCTTACCGTATTTAGATATGAAGCATGCCAAATATCCCACTCCTACGCACCAGACAACAGAAATCCTCTTAAGATCTGAATGAGGAATTCTTACAATCTCCTTCCATGGTGAGGAGCCCCTCTTTCACCTTCCCATATTCAGATATGAAGCATGCCCAATCCCCCACTCTTATGGACCAAAAAACATGAATCCTCTTAAGATCGGAATGAGGCATGCTTGCAATCTCCTTGCATGGTGAGGAGGAGGAGGAGTTCACCTTCAACTTCTAAAAACACCATATAGGTACCTGCAAAAGCTCACATATATCTCCAAATACGTAGCTTGCGAGTAGAATATATGACCCACAGGTGAGCATTCAAGGAACTATTCGGCCTCTCTCGTCTCCATTCAGATACGGTACAAAGTTGGAAGTCCCCTCTTCCAAGTTGAAATCGAAAATGGTCCACCCCCTAATATGAGTGAACACATACAAGTATATAGAACCGACGCAGAATAACATTGACTCGGACATTGCATGTATATCCTCTAGAAAGTGTCATTCGATCCTCCATGACTTCTCACTAGAATTGTAGATTTCAACTGTCACTACGTTTAGACTATCACCCACAGCTACCACTTTGTATTTGTCTCAACTGTTGCCCTCCCCTCCCCACGATGCTTTGGATGACAAAGGGGGAATTTTTAAGAATGTTATTATGAAAGGATTGCAAAAAACAAACGTAGACGAAGTATAGTCAAATCTATATGGTGTTGGCTTCCCATGCTTCCCAGTACATAAGAAACACATAACCATATCATTCCTTTTGAACCAAGGCCGGAAATGAAGGTTGGATGAACCCTTGTATGCATGATTTTCACTTCATAACCTTGAAAATTGAAATACCTTGAAACTTTTTAACACCTTTTGCTGTCTTATTTACATCTTCATATTTCTCTAGACACCAACCTTGAGTCCAAACTACAAGCTTCTACTAAGAAAACATAGGTTTGGGACTGTTAATATCAGGGTATGTTTTGACAGATGTATAACATGGATGTTGGAGACGTCTTCTTGGTAATATGGTGTTCTTAGTAATAAGATGTATAAGACGTTGGAGACATGCTCTTGGTAAAAAAACAAGGTGTTACACTTGTGCTGGGTGTTGGTTCATGTCTCACGCAAAAAAAAAGCACAAGTAAAATAAACATAATTTCACTAGAGACCCTCATTGAAAAATTAACTAGAGGCATTAGTTCAAACAAACATAACAAAATACAGGTCAAAGACATTCAGCAACATATCTCCTATGAACCAAAAGGCCCCCTGAGCACTTGTGTATGAGGTAGTGAGAGTGTTGCAGAAGGATCACATGTTCTTCCTTTTCCTTGGTAGACATGGAGAAACCATATCACTAAAAGAATTATTTCAATGCCATTTAAACACATATAATCAAGCTTGGCTTCACTCTTGGATCAATGAATCTACACATAAAATATTACCTCTACTTTTGGATCTAGAGTAATATGTTCATACACTTTGTCTATCTATTGTTCAACCTTCGAATAAACATCTAAGAAAAACGCTAACATACTCAATGCTACTATTGCAAACCTATAAATGATTTCATTGGTTATTGTCATTACAAACATGTATCCACTGTATTTATTGGTGTAAAAATAGAATTGAAGTGAAAAATAGATCAACAAAGCTTCAATTGCATATTGGTGACATGGCAAAGGATCTTGGGTATTATATTGTAAAGGGCATAAATTGATTAGCACTTGAGCCCTAATCTTTGTCGGATCAAAAAATATATCCATAGAAACATAAGTCAAAATTAGTTACAACACAATGTTTTATTATTTAACTTATAACTAGTTCTATAACAGTACCACAAGAACTACATGCTAAAGATTTTAAAACATCATGCCTAATCTTACACTATATAATAAAAATAACAACAGAATAAACAAAGCATTTTTCTCAACATGAAGTTCAAGACCACACAAAACCTCATAGACCATAATCTAGGAAACCAAAAACAATTCCTTAGTACATGTTTCCCTCATCACCTTCCTCTCCATATATAGATATGATGCCAACTTGCTCATAATCCTTCTTGAGGGTAGATAGATCCTCACATGCCTTGTAGAACTCATCCTCTTTTGTACACTTTCCCAAACTTCACATACATGAGATCAAGCTTACAATCTATTCTCAAGAAGCCCTTTGTGACACTAATAGAGTAGGAAATCGCACACATGACTTGCTCAAGCTTGGTTAGATCACCTCTAGAGATCAGATCTAGGGACAATGATGAGATTTTAGTAGTTTATTCAACACTTCAATCTGGTGGGATATCAATCAACAAACTAGATGGTTCTCTTTATTTTGATTCAATCTGGTGGTATATCAACCAATCAACAAGATTTCTTTTCCCATTTACTTTTTATGAACTCACTTGATGTGAAAAGGACATTCAACATTTTGCAGACACACTGAAATCTATAGAAAAATTCTACTGGCAGCAATGTCAATACTTCCTCCATGACATGATCGGGAAAGTCACTACACTTTTCCAAATCGCCCATTTTAATTAATAGAACGAAGATAACAAAGATAATAAGATGGATAACGAAGACATAGAACATATTTCAAAAAGGAGCAAAAAAGTTTGAATGAATGATGCAAGCATAGCTTTAAAAAAGGAGAAGAGATGTATGAATGAATGATCCAAGCCTATCTTTAAAATAGGAATAGAGATGTATGAATGAATGATCCAAACATAGCTGATGTATTGTTTTATATTTTATATATTTATTTAATTTAGGTTTTACAAAGCTTCCAGATAAATCAAATCCACAAATTTTAGACATAAGTTTGCATTTTTGCTTAGGGAGATAGCCACCACAAGAGGATATACTCTCCTCACCTTTCAGAGGCCCTTTGCAAAGCCAAAAACACTTTTCACTTAGTAGCGAGAACCTAGAGCTCAATTGACAGCTTGGTTGGAGAATGACCCAACCCCCAAATTGTAATTACCCAAAATTGTAATTGTAATTAATAATAATATATAAACATTTCTCAAAAAATTAGGATAAACCAGTAATAATAATATATAAACATTCACATGCTGTCAAATATTTGAACCTGTCAAATATTCACATGCTCCATCATTGAGATGTATAATGACAACACGATTCGTCATATGGCAACATTTTTGAGTTAGTATGTTAATGCTACCAAGTATGCCATTTCCTTTTTGTTGTGACGTCATGATACTTATGACTGAGGGGACACTCAAATTCACTTGGTTTCTACAAATTGGAACTGACATCGGTCTTGTAATCAAGCTACTTAATTATTGTGACAACGTCACATCATTTCCTGGTGATGTTATTTCATGTGATAACTCTACTTTTCTTCTCAATCTCCATCAAGATCTTGTCATGCTCCATGCCACTTGCTTTTCATTCTATGACACTTCTGGTCACACTCCTTGTGACTTGCTTTTCCATTCTCATAGGGTTTCTATCCTGCAACATGCCAATTTCTTTCATTTAAAATTTCAAATCTTGGGAAAATTCCAAGTGGATATAATGCGCTCTCTTTTTTTTTTCTTGTGACCTAATCATAGTTATAAAAATAATTCTTCAATAAAATACCATTTATGAGCACTCAGACCTTTGTACCATTTAGTTTCTCTAACTTCACTTCTCCTCCCTCAGTGATTTCCTTAACAACATATAGTCCTAACCAACATGTTTACAACCTCACTGGATTCTTGAAAACTTTACTATCATAAATAATAACAAGACCTTTGACTTAAAAATGCTTGTTCTTAATGTGTCTATAATGCCATACCTTTTTCCTTTTCTTTTGTACATTTCAGTGAAATCCTGCAACAAAGCGTTCTTCCTTCAAATGAATTAGTTGAAGCAATTTTTCTTCTACAACATCAACTTCTGTCATTTCGGTGATCATAGAAAGTCTCAAACTTGGTCAAATATATTCCATAGGCATGACGACTTCTTGTCCATATACCAACTTGAATGGTGTCTGACTTGTCAACTTCTTGCATGTTGTGCGATATTCCCATAGCACTGCAGAGATCCTCTGATCCCAATCATGTCTTCGTGCATTGCAGACCTTTGTTAATGCATTTTCTAGGATCTTGTTAAATGGTTCAATAGCTCCATTTTCTTACAGGTGATATGGAGATGTTTTTCTATATTGTATCTAGAATTCATTGGTTAGTTCTTCAATCAATTCATTAAAAAAATGTGTACCTTAATCACTGATCAATATCTTTGGGAAAGAGAACCTTGTCACAACATTTTCAAATAATAACCTCGCAGTTGTCATAGTAGTACAGTCCTTTACTGGTGTAGCTTCTTCCCAACTATTCATATAATCAGTCGTAGTGATAATATACCTTGCTCTTGCATGTTTCCTTGTTGGATTGACAGGTCCCACGAAGTTGACAACCCATTTATCAAATGCCTGTAATGTTATTTTTGGTACTAACGGAATTTCATCTCTTTGGGATGGCTTCCCCATTCTTTGACACATATCACAACTGAGACAATAATCTCGAGCATCTGCATGCATAGTAGGCCATCATAATCCTTCGTGTAATATCTTGTGCACTGTCACTTTTCCTACATAGTGTCCTCCTGTGACACCAGCATGTGCTTTGCTTAATATCACTGGTTGATCATGTTCCAAGACACAACGTTGAATTATTTCATGAGGACCCATTTTACACAAGCATCCAAGATTTAGGATTAAAGCATTCATGGTGTATATATGGTAAGTGTTGACTATGTGGTGCAAGTGGATGCCAACTATCTATGATAGTGGGTAGGAAATTAATCCAATTTGGTTAAATATTTTATCTTAAGTTATGAAGTGGGTTTATTATATTGCCACATATACAAGCAAGATTTGGCATGAAATATTTGGCAATCTGAAATTCAAATACCTCCAGCAGTTGCACAATGAAGAGAGGGTTGAGGGATTTCTTCTCATCAAGTCCTATGAAGGTGTCTGCAATTGTCGGTTGGTACATAAGAATCTAGAATGAAGTTATGAGTTTGGGAAGATAAGAATAGTTTCCTCTACACTTGATTTGGTTTGCAGTGATGTCTCTGGACAAATTCCTACAACAACTATGAATGGATCCAAATAATTTTTTACCTTCATTGATGACTACACAAGGTATTTTTGGATCTAATTCCTTAAGTAGAATTCTGAGGTATTTGAAACCTTAAAAAGTTCTAAAGCATTAGATGAGAACACGCTTGGGAAGAAGATAAAAGAATTGAGAATTAGATAATGGATGAGAGAACACCCAAAAGAGAATTCCAACAGCTATGTACTTCAGCAAGGATTTAAATGCAACACTCATTCCCATACACACCACAACAAAATGGTGTAGCTGAGAGGAATAAAAAATCTTTGAAAGAGATGGTTGCATTCCTTATTGAAGCAAAAATACTTCCACCATGACTGTGGGATGAAGTAGAGAACTGTGATTCTTACATCTAGAACAAATTTTGTCTCAAGTCAGTGTTTGGGCTCACTCCTTTCAAAGCATAGGTGGGACATAAGCCCATTGTCTCACATTTGAGGGGTTTTTTCTCCAAAGCATGGGCCAGAATTCCAGATGACAAGAGGAAATACTTCCAACCTCAAAGTAGTGAATGCATACTACTAGGATATGCAGATGATGCAAAAGCTTACAAACTGATGGAGATTACAACCAAAAGATGCTTCATAGAGTGGATTATCCAATTCAATCAAGATTTGTTACATGATCTACATCCATCTAAAGAGGAAGGTATAATTACTCAATCAATTCCATTTCCATATGTTGATGTCTCTACTAATAATTGATATTCAAAGTCCAAATATGAGGATCAAGATGATCGAAATATTGATATTGATAATGAAGGTCAAGCAGATCCAAATCTAAATCAAACACCTTCTCCCAATCCAAGGCCTAAATGGGCCCAAAAAATAATTGAAGCTGTTGGGAACATAGATGGTGATCCATTTGATAGAAGAAGAAAAAGAGCTCAATTTCAAAGTGAAAACATTACACTCTTCCATACAAATCCACTTCTACCAAAGAGGTGCTTCATGATGCTAGGTTCTGATCCACAATACAACATAAGAGTGAGGTGAATTCTTTATATGTCAAAGTGGTGATGTTGTATAGTCTTATTGAACAAGACTAAGGACTTGTTTTTCAAGTTAAATCCTCATGTGTTGAGGTGGACCTCATGTGTATAGGTTATTGTTTGCATGTCGAAGCATGAATGGTGTGTGATGTATTACTAACCATGGTCACTTGAGATGGATGAGCTATTAAGTCTCCTCTAAAGACTAGCCACCTCTAGAGTGAATTACTTTAACATATGACGACTTGGAATGACAGTAATAAAATATGATCACATCTTTGGAACAATCTCCTTAGTGTAATTGATATGATAGAAAAAATAAAGTTGGGACATATGGACCATGCAGATAAGATAAGAGATAAATATTAGCTGCATTGAGAATAGAGAATTAAAATTGCTCATGATAAAGACTTTAGTTAATTAAGGAGAACTAGAATTGTTTAACTCCAAGTGACATTAACAAGGAATACTTCATCAAAATTAAGGAGAACATGAAATATAAAGATAAAATACTCATGAGTGTAAACCTCACCCAAAGAGAAACATTCGCATGTTTTTTGTAATAGAGGAGGACACTGATATGTCTCAATGCTTGATTAGTGTGAGTACGTCCAACTCTAGTCAACTGGTAACAAAATACTATGTAGTATACAAAAATAATGATAATGCAATGGGATAATAAAATTCTCATTGATTTAAAAGAAGAGCTCATAGTAAAAAGGCCAGCTTGGGATTCAAAGAATGGCTTAGTGAAAAATATTTGAATGAATATTCAACAAATACGCCCCTTGATTGTTGATATATTTTTTTTGGAGGAGCATATGGGGAGGTAACTCCACATAAATATAATTAGGATGGAAGTAATCATTTAAAATACCCATTTCCTTGAGAATCAAGAACAATTTTCACCTAATTAAAGGATAAAAGTATTTATAAAGAAAAGTGCCAAGAAGGGTTATCTATTGCACCCTAGAGAAGGGTTATCATGTCTCAAAGAACTAATAATAATTTGGACCTAACTAAATGATACAAGTAATTTCAAGCGTAAATGTGCCAAGATGGGTTACATCTTGCATCTCAAATAAGGGTACATAATCTATCATACTCTACAAGGTATAGAATAATATTAATGTCATCTTGAAGTGAACGAGGTATGAACCAAATTCAACATGTAAAATGCATTGGGGTATGATATATTTTCATCTAATAATACAACGAAGCATAATGATTTATAACCTCTCTTTTCTAAACCATTGTATGTTACCAAAGCTAGTGCAACCTGAAATTTCAAATACATATGGAGTATAGGGGCTAGTTCTTGAGTACCCTAAATTTAGGGGTATTCAATGCTTACATGGAACCATTTAAACTTCTGATATTATCCCATATATGCACCAGAGTCTTCCTTGCCTCCACAATTCCTATTGTGGTGTCACATTTTCAAAATGGTGCCATGTAAGAGATGAAGTTATAAGGTATCCAAAATATCTCATTTTGAACCCCATATCAATAATTGAAAATTAAATAAATCAGTAGTTGATGGGTATGGATGTCATAAGGTGGAGGTGACTTAAAAGTAATTTAAAATTTAAAAATATTAACTTTATTCTAATATTTATAAAAGGGTGTATGCGATAAACAATTTTAAACACATGTAAATATTATTTTAGTACTAATTCCTTTGGCGATGACATGAAAATAACATGATAATAACAAGAACATAAAAGAAATTTTATGAATAACTTATCATAACTAGTTTTTCAAGAAACAATTTTAAATTGATCCAAGATTGGGTAAGACACAATACTTTTCTCACAATTTTTAGACCCTACTCAACTTATGGATCCTCTCCTTTAAAACAATGGGATTGGTGGGATTATAAAAAATCTTCATCTTTAATGAAATTTCCTAGAATTTAATGTGAAAACATTGTCTCTCTAATGAGGCAATTAAAGAAACCCTTCACAAACTCATGGTTTGGATGTAGGTTTCATGTTGAATGTAGGAATCATGAAGAGGACCCCTAAGTATACAACGTGATGGTCTCCAAAACTTTGCTTTCAAAGAATAAATGATATCTATAGATATTTTTTTGTTGTATTAAAAGACATGATCATGGTTTTTACAAGATTGACTATCAACATAAAATATAAAACAACCCACCTAAAACATAAACTCTTCTCCATAATATCTCTAGAGTAGAGGCCAAAAATTATTACAACAACTACAAGAAAGACAAGTGAACTAGTGAAATAATTAGTAAGGCATTCTAGCTCATCAATGTAAAACCCAAGAAGAGTAGGGGAAAATAAAGCACTTGTTTTTTACGCTAAGGGTTTCTTATTACTCTTCAAGAATAAAATATATGTAGAAAATTTTCCCATTATAATCATGTAAAGAAACATGCATATTTGATACTAGGAAACTATGTACGCCAAATTAATAAGTTTCTCCATGAGTAAGTCTATGGATGCAATGTCAAAGGCCTTTCAAAACTCAACAAAGTGGTAATATAATTTTGGTTACCTATGCCAATCCTCCTTGATGCTATTCAATTTAATACATTTTACATTGCATTAGAGTCTACCTAAAGTTAGCATGGCCTCTATCTCTCTAACCATGCATCTCAAAACAATTAAACATGTAAATGCAAAAGGTAGTGGAAAAGTGTTTAAAACGTATATGTCAAACCATCGTAGTCATATCATTATTAGGATATAAGGTACAAAACGAATTGTGTAATATATGGAGAATGACATGCTAGGACCAAATAGGACACCCAAATTCATTAAAAAGGGAATCCAAGGGGTTAAGTAAGGGTCACATTCCATGTTTGATAAATTAATAGAGGCCTTTGAGGTCAATAAATATACTATTGCCAAGCTTATAGATGGATATTGAAATAAGTTCAAGAATAAACTAATAACACATAAAAGTGGGGAGGAGATTAGTAGTAGTGGGTTGGGTGGCTTGAGAAACTGTAAAAGGAATGGCTTGATACATTGTAAAAGGAAACATAAGTATGCATAAGTTCCATTCCCCCATTCTTTGTGTAAGAAATTTAGGTTTCTATTCACCCTATGAAATCCCCTCCCCTCATCATTGTTGCACCATAGTAAATTAAAAAGGTCCTTCTCTAGTATCTAGTAAGTAGTATCCAAGGCACCCAACACAATAAATTATGGAATGGCACATATGTAGTGGCAATAATTTATTGGAATTTTGTAGATGAAATCATAATATCATTGATCCATTCATAATGATTCCGTGTATTGATTATATGAAAACATCCATAGACCTTTGGGGAATCCTTGAAGGTAATTGAGATCTCAAAAATATAAAGACATTGCTAGGTTAAATCAATAACCATATTTTATTAACTACATAGAGGGGGAGCTCATTTTGCATTACCTATAGCACTAAGTATTAGGCAATTTGAATCTTCAAGACCAAGATTTAAAAAAAATTAGTTTTTTTTTTTTTTCTAATATTCTTTATTGAAGTTAGATATTAATGTTTGATGAGTTATTGCTATGTGTGAATTAGGCTTTTGATGTCATTACTGTTACAGCTGATTTTACCACACATGGTAGATCACATATATATGGCCTTCCCTATCCCTCTGCAGACTCTTTGGATCCCATGGACCAATATTGTACCATTGATGTTTCCAAGATCATCCATAAAACACCCGTTATTTGCTGTACATGACTTTTAATCCCTTTTCCGCATATACACGTGGATATTACCGTTAAACCCGCATACATCGGGATGTGTACAAAAGGCCAAATATTTTTGGATTTTTCCTTGATGTGGATCTGATTCATTTGTCTCTTAGTCTTCCATATGCCTCGAGATTTCTTGGATTTGACCTTCCATTACCCCATTGAAGCACTATATAAGGAACCCTTTGGATACATTGAAGGAGACGAATAGAAGAGCAAGAAAAGTATAGTCCATTGTTGCCGTAGCTTGCTTGTACTTGATTCTGCATCCCTTTGTACCTTGGAGCACTTTGTGTTCTTCCCAGGATTTCCTTTGCTTGTGAGATTTCTATCGAGAGATGGAGGATTGAGGTGGTGGAGACCCAGGTGGAGGAATCCTTTTCTCCGATTCACATATGTGCCGATTGTTGATGTATATGTAACTTCGGAATGTATTCTTCTATGTATTTTATATATTGTAACCCGATGTTTATTCCGAGATGTTTCTATTATGTATTTGAGTCATGTGGTCATGCCCCGATGTTCCGATCGGGAGGATTAATAATGTAAACAATTCATATCAAGTCATTAGGTAAGTCCCCACAGTTTCGGGGCACTTGAGTTATTATACACTAATTAAGGTGTAGGCTCGAGTAGTAATTGTTAGGTTGAGCCTACGTGTGAAAATGAAATTCAAGTGAACAGATGAATATAAATAGAGAGTGAGAGTCTCTCTATTTATCACTTGTGAAATACATCACTTGCTCTCTCAAGTGTGGTGCACTTTTGGAGAAGGAAATACTTTGGCTTGACAGAAGACAGAAGGCTACTACTGTGTTGGGAGTACATCTTACTGTTTTGGGTTTCACATCTTGTGGTGATACTATCTTAGAGGAAGTTGCGGGGTTTTCTCCATTTATGGTTTCCCTGATCAAAACTCTTTGTGTCTCTTGTCTCTTGTGATGTGCTTATGTTATTGCTATGCTTGTTATTCTCTCAGTGAAAAGATCTTAACATAATGCTAACTTAAATGTTGAAAAACTAACATGGTATCAGAGCTAACCTGAGAAGAAGAAATTGTGCAGCTATAGGAAATAGGGCTTCCTATTTTGTGGATCTTCATCCATATATTTTCAACAAAAGTATGCTAGGATGACTCTCCATTGAAGGGTGCATCTTTCTGTCGATGCGGAATTCAATTTCAAGCATTTTCAGTTTCGATGTGGAAATTAGGGATTTCTATAGAAGAGGATTTTTGAGTGAGACCAGCATAGGATTTTTCTCCTCATCAAAACCGAAGTTTAGAGACCTGGATCAAGAAATTTGGTTGGGTGAAACTCCAGGAAAGTCAAACCCTAGTTGACCCTGAGCTAAGAGAAACCCTAAATACTAAAACTGCTATGTTTTGGTACAGTCGCTATATTTCGTGATTGGAAAAGTCTCAAAATATGAACATTGAAAGGGATGAATCTAAAATCCTGATGAACACTGTGTCCATAAATCAGCCTCAGATTCGCTATATTCTGGGAGATATGATCTCTCCAAGTTAGGGTTCCAGCTTCTTCCAGAATTCATCCCTAAACAGTACATCTGGGGAGATCTGCAATATCTTGGGATACAGAGGTCCAATTGGAATTACTAAAGATGTTACAAAAATTTCATGAACTTTAATTTCGGTGTTCCAAAGATCAGACTCAGAAGATGAACGAGTGACACATGGCAAGCCGTACAACTTCGTTGTTCTGAACAGTCCTATAACAGGTCACCTTGGGAAAAGGATCATAAATATCAAATGGGGAAACCAATTCTGATGAAACCTATAGTTTTAGATCAGGGACATGTGAGGTTACCTCAGTACGAAATTTTAGACATAGAGGAGCATTAATTTCAGATATATCATAGAAACAGTAACAGGAATTTCTGCAGAAGAAATTGAAAATTAGGGCTTCCTGTTTCGGGAGCTTCCCTCCACTGTTTTCAGAAAAGGAGTACATTGGACAGCTCCATTTGAAGAGATCTATCTGTTTGTCCAATCAGATCTGAAAGATTCCAAGTTTTTAAAATTAGGTTTTTTGCGACAAACCCTAGATCAACGAACTCTTGGACAAGGACGGACACCTCAAATCGGTAAGATCTAATCCTTTGCTATTTCCATTTGAGGTTCTCATTTCAATATGATATATCACATCAGCTTGGTGACAAGCTTGGGGAAGTTGACAACTTCCAAGCCTGGAAGTATATGATCTCTCTGAAGAAAATGGATTGGACACCTACATGAGTATGGAGGTTCTAGTTTTAGAGGGAGACGAGGTTAGAAGTCTTTCACAAGAATAACTTGGTCAAGGCCAAAGAAGACATCATGCTCATGCTGCAGAGGATGATGAACCATCCAGAAAGAGATCGAGATATGAAAGTGAATATTCTTCAAACGAGGGTGAATATGCTCTAATATCAGCTCTCACGGGTAACATTACTCATGGAAGTGATGATTGGCTTATAGACAATGGGGCTTCCAATCATATGACGGGATTCAAGGAATCATTTGTAATACTATCAGAACATGAATCACCTCACAAGGTGAAACTAGGAGATGACTACCAATAAAAGGTAGTGGGGAATATTCATACAAGCTAGACTCTGGTAAGTCTCTAACAATGAAAGAAGTATTGTTTGTTCCAGGACTCAAGAAGAACCCTCTCTCCATTTTATCATTAATGCAAAATGAATGCGGGTTGCATTCATAGATGGCCAAGTCATCATGTGGCCAAAAGGAAAGACTATCGATGATGTGGTAGTGATTGGAGAACAAGAAGGAGGCTTGTAAAAATTGAAGGGCCATCCAGAACAAGCCTTGATCCATGAAACAGTAGAGCCAAATGAGCTTTGGCACAGAAGGCTTGCACATGTGCATTACAGAGCACTACCTATTGCAAGCAAAGCTGTTGAAGGTCTTCCAGAATTTCAAGCTATTTGAAGGGAAGAACAAAAATAAAAATATGACCTAAAGAAACCAGTTGATGAATGTGAAGATCTATAATGAAGAGACCATGCAGTCATAAGAGTCTCTCAAATCAAGAACAACTTGAAGTAGAAGTGAAGAATGCATAAGTGGTGATGGCCACCTTGAATGGCCTCCCAGGATCGTGGAATTCATTCATTCAAGGAATGTGTTCCAGAAGGAAGTGATTAACTTTCAACATACTCCAAGAAGAAGAAGAAGCTCGATTCATAAGAAGAGAAGGGAAGATGGAAGAAACTGAAGATCAAGCTCTCATCATCCAAAGAATATCCCTCAAGCAATGAGGAATATGAAGAACTCAACTCTTGAAGAACCTCTTATCCACCTTAGCATTTGGATAAGAAACGATGCGATTATGAATGAAGAAGACGATGAAGCTGAAGACTCAAGAAGGAGTATACCCACAAAACAAATAAAGATAAGTATTCAATTGTCATTTCATGATATTGTTTTGTTATGCATTTGTTTATATTTAGTTATTGTATTATGCATGATAGGATGTTTGCATTAATGACAGTATACTAATAATATGCATGTGATGGGTAAGTAGCTCATGGTGCTATACAAATTCTCCATTGCTACTTATCTAGAAATAAACCTCTTTGCTGACATATTGGATTAGTGCACAATCTCAATGTTGTCCTGGTAGAGATGGAAGGCATCTAGAAAGTTTCAGTGAGATATGGATGAATGTTGTATTGGCTAAAGTAGTTGCATAAGTATTTGCCAGTATAAATATTCTTTATGAAATGTTTCTAACCATACAATTGCATTTGACTTGTAGGAATGATCGCATACATAATCACCTACAAGCAAATAAGAATGAAGACTTGTTCCGAAGAGCAAGTGATGACATTTCAAAATGAAGAATAATATGACGAGTGCAGTGATATCATTGATGTAGAACCTTCCGGCCACCAAGAAGAAAGGGAAGACTAGTTCAAGAAGAATGATGTCAGGGCGCAGTATCGAGACCTGAAGAGAAGTTCATAGTTCCATCATGCAGTAGATGGAAACATCGTGGGATACAAAGCAAGATTCATAGCATTAGGCTTCTCACAAAAGGAAGGCCTAGACTATGAAGAGACATTTACAGCCAGTAAGAGTTGAAACACATACATGATGAGATTGATGAAGATCTTAACCTTTGATACAAGGTTGAAGATGCAAGTCTATACACTAGATGGTCAAATAGAATATTAGTAGCATAGGAAGCTACTTTTCACTCCGATACAGAATGTTTTCAGTGCATAGAGCATAGAAGACAGAGGGAGTATGATGCTCCGCTTCAGAGGGAGTGACTACAGAATATATTGAGGTTCGACATGGTACGACAGGATGGGCAGATTACTAATGACTTTAGGATTTACTGAGAGTAAAGCGGATTCCAACCTTTGCTTCAAGATTGAAGACAAAAGACCAGTGATGTTCATGT
The DNA here is from genome assembly GCA_001517045.1 of Pseudotsuga menziesii. Classification (NCBI taxonomy): domain Eukaryota; kingdom Viridiplantae; phylum Streptophyta; class Pinopsida; order Pinales; family Pinaceae; genus Pseudotsuga; species Pseudotsuga menziesii. The sequence goes on along the minus strand of LPNX010520313.1, from coordinate 163,808 downwards.
TATGTGTTGATGCACTATTGTTCTAGGTATGGAGGTGTGGCAGAGTACAGATGGAATCTTCCTTGGACAAGGGAAGTATGCAGTAGAGATCCTGAAGAGATTTGGGATGATGGAATGCAAGGCTTTGGCTACACCTATGGCATCAAACCTGAAGCTATTGAGTGATACTTCTTCAGAGTCGGTTGATGCTACGATGTATCGTCAGATGATTGGGTCATTGATGTACCTGACGAACACGAGACCAGACATTTGCTTTGCTATGAACACCTTGAGCCAGTACCTGATAGATCCGAGAAGTGTTCACTTGACTGCTGCAAAGCATATTCTGAGGTACCTGAAGGGTACAGTTGATTATGGGCTCAAGTATGATGCGAATCAAAAGATTAACCTGGAGGGTTATGTTGATTCAGATTGGGCAGGCAATGCCATCAACAGGAAGAGTACTTCAGGGTGTTGCTTCAGTATGGGATCAGGTGTGATCTCTTGGTTTAGCAGGAAGTAATCCTGTGTGGCACTGAGTACAGCTGAAGCAGAGTATGTCGCAGCTTGTTCAACTAGTTGTGAGGCAGTATGGCTGCAGAAGCTACTATCTGATATATTTGATCTCTAGTTGGATGCTACTTGTATACATTGTGACAACCAGAGTTGCGTGAAGTTTTCAGAGAATCCGGTGTTCCATGACAAGTCGAAGCATATCGAGATCAAGTATCACTATATCAAGGATATGGTGCAGAGAGGAGCAGTGAAGCTCCAGTATGTTGTGACGGAGGAACAGATAGATGATGCATTGACCAAGCCATTGGCTAGGCTGAAGTTCTAGTACTTCAGATAGAGACTTGGTGTTCTCGAGATTGAGGTTCCTTCCAAGAGAAAGTGATGAGACCCATAGCCATTTTGACATGGTGAGAGGATTGGTTCCTTCCATGGTCAGTTGTAAGGGCTAAGCCATTCTGTCATGGTGAAAGGATTTAGTTCCTTCCATGTTAGATATGAGTGCTAGAGATCCAAAGCCATTCTGACGAACAGGTCAGATGTAAGGGCTGATCCATTCTGTCATGGTGAGAGGATTTGGTTCCTTCCATGTCAAGATATGAGTGATGATTGCCATTCTGGGAATGGAGGGACCTGGTCAGTTACCAGGAACACTCAGTCAGGGACTGAGAGAGCCATTTTGACGAGTAGGTAAGATGTAAGGGCTGAGCCATTCTGGTCATGGCTAAAGGATTAAGTTCCTCCCATGACAGATGTGAGTGCTGGCCATTCTGTCGAGTAGGATAGATGTAAGGGAAACTGCCGCTCTCAGGGAGAGTGGAGGCGCCTGGTCCGTTACCAGGTAGCTCAGTTAAGGACTGGGGGCCATTCTGACGAGGGTGTAGGATTCAGTTCCTACCAGGTCAGATGTGAGTGCACAAATCTCTCATCATTGTGAGAGGATGTGGTTCCAGCCTGGATGAGAGTCTTTCATCATTGTGAGCGGATATGGTTCCATCCTGGATGAAAGTGAGGAAATATTCCATCATTGTGAGCAGATGTGGTTCCAGCCTGGGTGAAAAGAATAGAGTTCTTGCATCATTGTGAGAGGATGTGGTTCCAGCCTGGATGGAAGTGCAGAACTCCTCCATCGTTGTGAGCGGATGTGTTCCAGCCTAGATGGATGTGAGTACTTTGCCTTTCTAACGAGTAGGTCAGATATAAGTGCAGATCCATTTCATAGATGGTAGTTGATTGTGCCTACCATGCTGGTGAATGTGAGTGCTGGGCCTTTCTGATGTGACTGTAGTTTACTACATGATCAGATGTGAGTGTTGGGCATGCCTTTCTGATGAGCAGGTCGGATGTAAGTGTTGGGCGAAGACCTACATGAGGGTAGGCCTACAACCAACATGAAAAAGGGCTGGCTCTATAGAACTTCCTATGATGAGATAGTACACACATGATGATGACCAGAGATGATCCAGATCGAGCTATGATCTAGATCCAGTTATGATGACTCCAAGAGATCCAGATCGAGTGATGATCCAAATCCAACAGTGATGATCCAGATCGAGTGATGATCCAGATCCAGTCCAGTGATGATGATCTAGATCGAGTGATGATCTAGATCCTGTGATGATGTTATATGATGATCCAGATCGAGATATGATCTAGATTCGATGACAAAGATGACTTGAAGACGAAGATGACTTGAAGACGAATATGACTTGAAGAGGAAGATGACTTGAAGATGAAGATGACTCGAAGACTAAGATGATCCAGTTGATACAGAGAAGAAGACCAGTACTGAAAATCGTGTCGAAAGAATACCTTCCTAGTTAAGAGGGAGTGTTGATGTATATGTAACTTTCGAATGTATTCTTCTATGTATTTTATATATTGTAACCCAATGTTTATTCCGAG